>CM026398.1:30538269-30598675 GCA_014843695.1 Archivesica marissinica
GTGGTCACCTCTATCTATACAGTGAAACCTGTGTTAGTGGTCACCTCTATCTATACAGTGAAACCTGTGTTAGTGGTCACCTCTATCTATACAGTGAAACCTGTGTTAGTGGTCACCTCTATCTATACAGTCAAACCTGTGTTAGTGGTCACCTCTATCTATACAGTGAAACCTGTGTTAGTGGTCACCTCTATCTATACAGTGAAACCTGTGTTAGTGGTCACCTCTATCTATACAGTGAAACCTGTGTTAGTGGTCACCTCTATCTATACAGTCAAACCTGTGTTAGTGGTCACCTCTATCTATACAGTGAAACCTGTGTTAGTGGTCACCTCTATCTATACAGTGAAACCTGTGTTAGTGGTCACCTCTATCTATACAGTGAAACCTGTGTTAGTGGTCACCTCTATCTATACAGTGAAACCTGTGTTAGTGGTCACCTCTATCTATACAGTGAAACCTGTGTTAGTGGTCACCTCTATCTATACAGTGAAACCTGTGTTAGTGGTCACCTCTATCTATACAGTGAAACCTGTGTTAGTGGTCACCTCTATCTATACAGTGAAACCTGTGTTAGTGGTCACCTCTATCTATACAGTGAAACCTGTGTTAGTGGTCACCTCTATCTATACAGTGAAACCTGTGTTAGTGGTCACCTCTATCTATACAGTGAAACCTGTGTTAGTGGTCACCTCTATCTATACAGTGAAACCTGTGTTAGTGGTCACCTCTATCTATACAGTGAAACCTGTGTTAGTGGTCACCTCTATCTATACAGTGAAACCTGTGTTAGTGGTCACCTCTATCTATACAGTGAAACCTGTGTTAGTGGTCACCTCTATCTATACAGTGAAACCTGTGTTAGTGGTCACCTCTATCTATACAGTGAAACCTGTGTTAGTGGTCACCTCTATCTATACAGTCAAACCTGTGTTAGTGGTCACCTCTATCTATACAGTGAAACCTGTGTTAGTGGTCACCTCTATCTATACAGTCAAACCTGTGTTAGTGGTCACCTCTATCTATACAGTCAAACCTGTGTTAGTGGTCACCTCTATCTATACAGTCAAACCTGTGTTAGTGGTCACCTCTATCTATACAGTCAAACCTGTGTTAGTGGTCACCTCTATCTATACAGTCAAACCTGTGTTAGTGGTCACCTCTATCTATACAGTCAAACCTGTGTTAGTGGTCACCTCTATCTATACAGTCAAACCTGTGTTAGTGGTCACCTCTATCTATACAGTCAAACCTGTGTTAGTGGTCACCTCTATCTATACAGTCAAACCTGTGTTAGTGGTCACCTCTATCTATACAGTCAAACCTGTGTTAGTGGTCACCTCTATCTATACAGTCAAACCTGTGTTAGTGGTCACCTCTATCTATACAGTCAAACCTGTGTTAGTGGTCACCTCTATCTATACAGTCAAACCTGTGTTAGTGGTCACCTCTATCTATACAGTGAAACCTGTGTTAGTGGTCACCTCTATCTATACAGTGAAACCTGTGTTAGTGGTCACCTCTATCTATACAGTGAAACCTGTGTTAGTGGTCACCTCTATCTATACAGTGAAACCTGTGTTAGTGGTCACTCTATCTATACAGTGAAACCTGTGTTAGTGGTCACCTCTATCTATACAGTGAAACCTGTGTTAGTGGTCACTCTATCTATACAGTGAAACCTGTGTTAGTGGTCACCTCTATTATACAGTGAAACCTGTGTTAGTGGTCACCTCTATCTATACAGTGAAACCTGTGTTAGTGGTCACCTCTATCTATACAGTGAAACCTGTGTTAGTGGTCACCTCTATTATACAGTGAAACCTGTGTTAGTGGTCACCTCTATCTATACAGTGAAACCTGTGTTAGTGGTCACCTCTATCTATACAGTGAAACCTGTGTTAGTGGTCACCTCTATCTATACAGTGAAACCTGTGTTAGTGGTCACCTCTATTATACAGTGAAACCTGTGTTAGTGGTCACCTCTATTATACAGTGAAACCTGTGTTAGTGGTCACCTCTATTATACAGTGAAACCTGTGTTAGTGGTCACCTCTATTATACAGTGAAACCTGTGTTAGTGGTCACCCTATTATACAGTGAAACCTGTGTTAGTGGTCACCCTAATATACAGTGAAACCTGTGTTAGTGGTCACCCTAATATACAGTGAAACCTGTGTTAGTGGTCACCTCTATTATACAGTGAAACCTGTGTTAGTGGTCACCTCTATTATACAGTGAAACCTGTGTTAGTGGTCACCCTATTATACAGTGAAACCTGTGTTAGTGGTCACCCTAATATACAGTGAAACCTGTGTTAGTGGTCACCCTAATATACAGTGAAACCTGTGTTAGTGGTCACCTCTATTATACAGTGAAACCTGTGTTAGTGGTCACCTCTATTATACAGTGAAACCTGTGTTAGTGGTCACCCTATTATACAGTGAAACCTGTGTTAGTGGTCACCCTAATATACAGTGAAACCTGTGTTAGTGGTCACCCTAATATACAGTGAAACCTGTGTTAGTGGTCACCTCTATTATACAGTGAAACCTGTGTTAGTGGTCACCTCTATTATACAGTGAAACCTGTGTTAGTGGTCACCCTATTATACAGTGAAACCTGTGTTAGTGGTCACCCTCTATTATACAGTGAAACCTGTGTTAGTGGTCACCTCTATTATACAGTCGTGAAACCTGTGTTAGTGGTCACCTCTATTATACAGTGAAACCTGTGTTAGTGGTCACCTCTATTATACAGTCAAACCTGTGTTAGTGGTCACCTCTATTATACAGTGAAACCTTTATCGTGTTAGTGGTCACCTCTATTATACAGTCAAACCTGTGTTAGTGGTCACCTCTATTATACAGTCAAACCTGTGTTAGTGGTCACCTCTATTATACAGTGAAACCTGTGTTAGTGGTCACCTCTATTATACAGTCAAACCTGTGTTAGTGGTCACCTCTATTATACAGTCAACCTGTGTTAGTGGTCACCTCTATTATACAGTGAAACCTGTGTTAGTGGTCACCTCTATTATACAGTCAAACCTGTGTTAGTGGTCACCTCTATTATACAGTCAAACCTGTGTTAGTGGTCACCTCCATTCAAACCTGTGCTAGTGAAACCTATATTATACAGTCAAACCTGTGTTAGTGGTCACCTCTATTATACAGTCAAACCTGTGTTAGTGGTCACCTCTTATATTATACAGTCAAACCTGTGTTAGTGGTCACCTCTATTATACAGTCAAACCTGGTCACCTCTTATACAGTTCAAACCTGTGTTAGTGGTCACCTCTATTATACAGTCAAACCTGTGTTAGTGGTATTATACAGTGAAACCTGTGTTAGTGGTCACCTCCTCTATTATACAGTCAAACCTGTGTTAGTGGTCACCTCTATTATACAGTCAAACCTGTGTTAGTGGTCACCTCCATTATATTATACAGTGAAACCTGTGTTAGTGGTCACCTCTATTATACAGTGAAACCTGTGTTAGTGGTCACCTCCATTAGTATTATACAGTCAAACATGTGTTAGTGGTCACCTCCATTAGTATTATACAGTCAAACCTGTGTTAGTGGTCACCTCTATTATACAGTCAAACCTGTGTTAGTGGTCACCTCTATTATACAGTCAAACCTGTGTTAGTGGTCACCTCCATTAAGCCTATTATACAGTCAAACCTGTGTTAGTGGTCACCTCCTATTATACAGTCAAACCTGTGTTAGTGGTCACCTCTATTATACAGTCAAACCTGTGTTAGTGGTCACCTCTATTATACAGTCAAACCTGTGTTAGTGGTCACCTCTATTATACAGTCAAACCTGTGTTAGTGGTCACCTCTATATACAGTCAAACCTGTGTTAGTGGTCACCTCTATTATACAGTCAAACCTGTGTTAGTGGTCACCTCTATATACAGTAAAACCTGTGTTAGTGGTCACCTCTATTATACAGTGAAACCTGTGTTAGTGGTCACCTCTATTATACAGTCAAACTGTGTTAGTGGTCACCTCTATTATACAGTGAAACCTGTGTTAGTGGTCACCTCTAGCTATTATACAGTGAAACCTGTGTTAGTGGTCACCTCTATTATACAGTGAAACCTGTGTTAGTGGTCACCTCTATATACAGTCAAACCTGTGTTAGTGGTCACCTCTATTATACAGTGAAACCTGTGTTAGTGGTCACCTCTATTATACAGTGAAACCTGTGTTAGTGGTCACCTCTATTATACAGTCAAACCTGTGTTAGTGGTCACCTCTATTATACAGTCAAACCTGTGTTAGTGGTCACCTCTATCTATACAGTCAAACCTGTGTTAGTGGTCACCTATATTATACAGTCAAACCTGTGTTAGTGGTCACCTCTATTATACAGTGAAACCTGTGTTAGTGGTCACCTCTATTATACAGTGAAACCCGTGTTAGTGGTAACCTCTATTATACAGTCAAACCTGTGTTAGTGGTCACCTCTATTATACAGTAAAACCCGTGTTAGTGGTCACCTCTATTATACAGTCCGTGTTAGTGGTCACCTCTTATACAGTGAAACCTGTGTTAGTGGTCACCTCTATTATACAGTCAAACCTGTGTTAGTGGTCACCTCTATTATACAGTCAAACCTGTGTTAGTGGTCACCTCTATTATACAGTGAAACCTGTGTTAGTGGTCACCTCTATTAAACAGTCAAACCTGTGTTAGTGGTCACCTCTATCTATACAGTCAAACCTGTGTTAGTGGTCACCTCTATCTATACAGTCAAACCTGTGTTAGTGGCACCTCTATCTATACAGTCAAACCGTGTTAGTGGTCACCTCTATCTATACAGTCAACCTGTGTTAGTGGTCACCTCTAATATACAGTCAAACCTGTGTTAGTGGTCACCTCTATTATACAGCAAACCTGTGTTAGTGGTCACCTCTATTATACAGTCAAACCTGTGTTAGTGGTCCCTCTATCTATACAGTCAAACCTGTGTTAGTGGTCACCTCTATTATACAGTCAAACCTGTGTTAGTGGTCACCTCTATTATACAGTCAAACCTGTGTTAGTGGTCACCTCTATTATACAGTCAACCTGTGTTAGTGGTCACCTCTATTATACAGTCAAACCTGTGTTAGTGGTCACCTCTATTATACAGTCAAAACTGTGTTAGGGTCACCTCTATTATACAGTCAAACCTGTGTTAGTGGTCACCTCATTATACAGTCAAACAAACCTCTATTATACAGTCAAACAGTGTTAGTGGTCACCTCTATTATACAGTCAAACCTGTGTTAGTGGTCACCTCTATCTATACAGTCAAACCTGTGTAGTGGTCACCTCTATTATACAGTCAAACCTGTGTTAGTGGTCACCTCTATTATACAGTCAAACCTGTGTTAGTGGTCACCTCTAATACAGTCAAACCTGTGTTAGTGGTCACCTCTATTATACAGTCAAACCTGTGTTAGTGGTCACCTCTACTATACAGTCAAACCTGTGTTAGTGGTCACCTCTATTATACAGTCAAACCTGTGTTAGTGGTCACCTCTATTATACAGTCAAACCTGTGTTAGTGGTCACCTCTATATATACAGTCAAACCTGTGTTAGTGGTCACCTCTATCTATACAGTCAAACCTGTGTTAGTGGTCACCTCTATTATACAGTCAAACCTGTGTTAGTGGTCACCTCTATTATACAGTCAAACCTGTGTTAGTGGTCACCTCTATCTATACAGTCAAACCTGTGTTTAGTGGTCACCTCCATTATACAGTCAAACCTGTGTTAGTGGTGTCAAAGTGTTAGTGGTCACCTGTATTATACAGTCAAACCTGTGTTAGTGGTCACCATTCAGTATATTATACAGTCAAACCTGTGTTAGTGGTCACCTCCATTAAGCATCAACCTGTATTATACAGTCAAACCTGTGTTAGTGGTCACCTCCATTAAGCAGTCAACCTGTATTATACAGTCAAACCTGTGTTAGTGGTCACCTCCATTATCAACTTGTATTATACAGTCAACCTGTGTTAGTGGTCACCTCCATTAAGCTCAACCTGTATTATACAGTCAAACCTGTGTTAGTGGTCACCTCCATTAAGCAGTCAACCTGTATTATACAGTCAAACCTGTGTTAGTGGTCACCTCCATTAAGCAGTCAACCTGTATTATACAGTCAAACCTGTGTTAGTGGTCACCTCCATTCAAACCTGTGTTAGTGCAGTCAAACCTCTATTATACAGTCAAACCTGTGTTAGTGGTCACCTCCATAACATCAACCATATACAGTCAAACTGTGTTAGTGGTCACCTCCATAACATCAACCATATACAGTCAAACCTGTGTTAGTGGTCACCTCCATTATACAGTCAAACCTGGTCACCTCTTATACAGCACCTCAAACCTGTGTTAGTGGTCACCTCCATTATACAGTCAAACCTGTGTTAGTGGTATTATACAGTCAAACCTGTGTTAGTGGTCACCTCCATAACCTATATACAGTCAAACCTGTGTTAGTGGTCACCTCTATTATACAGTCAAACCTGTGTTAGTGGTCACCTCCATACTCATATACAGTCAAACCTGTGTAGTGGTCACCTCTATCATACAGTCAAACCTGTGTTAGTGGTCACCTCCATTAACAGTCAACCTGTGTTATATATACAGTCAAACATGTGTTAGTGGTCACCTCCATAACACAACCTATATACAGTCAAACCTGTGTTAGTGGTCACCTCTATCTATACAGTCAAACCTGTGTTAGTGGTCACCTCTATTATACAGTCAAACCTGTGTTAGTGGTCACCTCCATAACACAACTCATATACAGTCAAACCTGTGTTAGTGGTCACCTCTATATATACAGTCAAACCTGTGTTAGTGGTCACCTCTATCTATACAGTCAAACCTGTGTTAGTGGTCACCTCTATTATACAGTCAAACCTGTGTTAGTGGTCACCTCTACCTCTATTATACAGTCAAACCTGTGTTAGTGGTCACCTCTATATACAGTCAAACCTGTGTTAGTGGTCACCTCTATCTATACAGTCAAACCTGTGTTAGTGGTCACCTCTATATACAGTCAAACCTGTGTTAGTGGTCACCTCTATCTATACAGTCAAACCTGTGTTAGTGGTCACCTCTATTATACAGTCAAACCTGTGTTAGTGGTCACCTCTATTATACAGTCAAACCTGTGTTAGTGGTACCTCATTAACGTCAACTATCTATACAGTCAAACCTGTGTTAGTGGTCACCTCTATTATACAGTCAAACCTGTGTTAGTGGTCACCTCTATTATACAGTCAAACCTGTGTTAGTGGTCACCTCTATCTATACAGTCAAACCTGTGTTAGTGGTCACCTCTATCTATACAGTCAAACCTGTGTTAGTGGTCACCTCTATCTATACAGTCAAACCTGTGTTAGTGGTCACCTCTATCTATACAGTCAAACCTGTGTTAGTGGTCACCTCTATCTATACAGTCAAACCTGTGTTAGTGGTCACCTCTATTATACAGTCAAACCTGTGTTAGTGGTCACCTCTATCTATACAGTCAAACCTGTGTTAGTGGTCACCTCTATCTATACAGTCAAACCTGTGTTAGTGGTCACCTCTATCTATACAGTCAAACCTGTGTTAGTGGTCACCTCTATTATACAGTCAAACCTGTGTTAGTGGTCACCTCTATTATACAGTCAAACCTGTGTTAGTGGTCACCTCTATTATACAGTCAAACCTGTGTTAGTGGTCACCTCTATCTATACAGTCAAACCTGTGTTAGTGGTCACCTCTATCTATACAGTCAAACCTGTGTTAGTGGTCACCTCTATCTATACAGTCAAACCTGTGTTAGTGGTCACCTCTATCTATACAGTCAAACCTGTGTTAGTGGTCACCTCTATCTATACAGTCAAACCTGTGTTAGTGGTCACCTCTATCTATACAGTCAAACCTGTGTTAGTGGTCACCTCTATCTATACAGTCAAACCTGTGTTAGTGGTCACCTCTATTATACAGTCAAACCTGTGTTAGTGGTCACCTCTATTATACAGTCAAACCTGTGTTAGTGGTCACCTCTATTATACAGTCAAACCTGTGTTAGTGGTCACCTCTAATATACAGTCAAACCTGTGTTAGTGGTCACCTCTATTAAGCAGTCAAACCTGTGTTAGTGGTCACCTCTATTAAACAGTCAAACCTGTGTTAGTGGTCACCTCTATTAAGCAGTCAAACCTGTGTTAGTGGTCACCTCTATTAAGCAGTCAAACCTGTGTTAGTGGTCACCTCTATTAAGCAGTCAAACCTGTGTTAGTGGTCACCTCTATTAAGCAGTCAAACCTGTGTTAGTGGTCACCTCTATTAAGCAGCCAACCTGTATTAAGCAGCCAGTTTCCAGATTCCCAATTTGTTGTTTTATTATACATGTGCCCGCTATTAAGCAGCCACCTGTGTTAAGCAGCCACTTTCTGTGATTCCCCTGGCTGGCTGCTTAAGACAGGTTTGACTGTAATACTATGAATGAGCTGGTAATACTTTATCATTGGTTTGCAGTTTGTAATGCGATATTAAAGTTTATGTGACAACATGTTTTTGTTGTAGACGATCATCGTACTACTGGCTGTGCAATGTGCTAGATCGCTATTGTCCGGTACAGTGGGAGTACGGCAGATTGAATCTCTACTACGCTGTTGTGTCAAAGAGAAAAATTGCCAAATTAATATCAAACGGATGTGTACAGTTAAAACTTGAACTGTTTATCTTGTAGTTTGTATGCATGTGTACAGTTAAAACTTGAACTGTTTATCTTGTAGTTTGTATGCATGTGTACAGTTAAAACTTGAACTGTTTATCTTGTAGTTTGTATGCATGTGTACAGTTAAAACTTGAACTGTTTATCTTGTAGTTTGTATGCATGTGTACAGTTAAAACTTGAACTGTTTATCTTGTAGTTTGTATGCATATGTACAGTTAAAACTTGAACTGTTTATCTTGTAGTTTGTATGCATGTGTACAGTTAAAACTTGAACTGTTTATCTTGCAGTTTGTATGCATGTGTACAGTTAAAACTTGAACTGTTTATCTTGCAGTTTGTATGCATGTGTACAGTTAAAACTTGAACTGTTTATCTTGTAGTTTGTATGCATGTGTACAGTGTTTATCTTGTAGTTTGTATGCATGTGTACAGTGTTTATCTTGTAGTTTGTATGCATGTGTACAGTGTTTATCTTGTAGTTTGTATGCATGTGTACAGTGTTTATCTTGTAGTTTGTATGCATGTGTACAGTGGTTATCTTGTAGTTTGTATGCATGTGTACAGTGTTTATCTTGTAGTTTGTATGCATGTGTACAGTGTTTATCTTGTAGTTTGTATGCATGTGTACAGTGTTTATCTTGTAGTTTGTATGCATGTGTACAGTGTTTATCTTGTAGTTTGTATGCATGTGTACAGTGTTTATCTTGTAGTTTGTATGCATGTGTACAGTTAAAGCTTATCCAAATTATAGTGAGTCAGTGAGTAAGAGTAATTGGTTTAGCATAATGGTCAATCTACCTGATCATAAACTGTTCATTTGTTCCGATTCACGCGATATTCGTATACTATCCTGCTATTGCAACATTGACATATTGCAATCAACACCTATAAAATAGTCCAGAAACAGATGAGATCTGAATGGGCCAGATATTTGCATTTATCTGCCTAAAGGTAATGGGCATTTCTAATCCCTGTCTATTTATCCTCTTGCTGTTTTCAGGGATTGGGATGACCCGCGACTGTTCACACTGACTGCTCTACGTAGAAGAGGCTTCCCCCCAGAGGCCATCAACTTGTTCTGTGCCAAAGTTGGGGTTACCATGGCCCAGACGGTTATAGATCCAGTTATGTTGGAAGCTTGTGTTCGAGATGTGCTAAACCTGACGGCGCCAAGGTTAGTTTACATGTAGTGTTTACTAGAAAGCCGAAATTCAATTCTTGGTTAAGGTTGTTTGTTACCCCGAGATGTTTACGTTTGCCATTCGAGATATGGAGATGTTAATATATCAGGGAGAGGTTGTTTGTATATCAGGGAGAAGTTGTTGGTATGTCAGGGAGAAGTTGTTGGTATATCAGGGAGAAGTTGTTGGCAGATCATGTCGATGTTTTGTGACAGAGTTGAATGCCATCTATATCTGGTATATTGTCTATATGAAACACTTCCCTCAGTTTAAAGTAGGAATTGTATCAGGTAGCTAGTGGAGAATGTCCCTCCCAATTCACCATGTAAATGAAGCATTGCCCGAGTCAAACATTCAAGATGAGGTATTGTCATTTGGATTTGACCATCCTCTGTATGTCAACACTTGCCTGGGACTCACTGTGGCAAGTCTATTCATTATTGGATTTGTATGAAAACTTGGTTCCGATAATCTGCGCATTCTGTCATTAGATAATGGACCTGGGGACCTGGTGTCCGCCTCATAAGTCGAGCGGTTGTAAGTTTGAGCCCTGCCATACTATGTGGTTGTGTCCTTTTTAAGGCAAGACTCTTAAATCTACATTGCCCCTTCTCTCGCCCTCATGGCGATGCTTTCCATCAGGAATGAGGTCTTGAGAGCTACTTACCTAATGTTGTAACTTGTAAGAGGTAAAATAAATTTGTATCAACTAATGTAAAGCCTTATAAATACTGTAGCAACTGTACTGTTGAACCGATTTTGTTCAAACTGTTTTACAAATTATAATCTGATGAAAGCTTTGATCCATTCGATACTAAATTAATCATTTTAATTTTAATTTAAAATTGGAATAGTTGTGTGCTTTTATCAGATGATTGCCACATGAATGATACATTATTAAAAGCACATTCCTGTTCCAAATAACAAAATTGCAATATACAGTCAAACCTGTGTTAGTGGTCACCTCTATATATACAGTCAAACCTGTGTTAGTGGTCACCTCTATCTATACAGTCAAACCTGTGTTAGTGGTCACCTCTATCTATACAATCAAACCTGTGTTAGTGGTCACCTATATATATATACAGTCAAACCTGTGTTAGTGGTCACCTCTATCTATACAGTCAAACCTGTGTTAGTGGTCACCTCTATCTATACAGTCAAACCTGTGTTAGTGGTCACCTCTATCTATACAGTCAAACCTGTGTTAATGGTCACCTCTATTAAGCAGCCAACCTGTATTAAGCAGCCAGTTAGCAAATTCCCAATATGTTGGGTTTTTTATGCATTTGACCTATTAAGCAGCCACCTGTGCCAAGCAGCCAATTTCTGTGAGTCCCTTGGCTGGCTGCTTAAGACAGGTTTGACTGTATGCGAGTGTCCCATTTGTTATGCCAGCAATTTTACTAAAACATGCTAAAAGTGATGTACGCCCATTCACTTCATTGCGTGTTATGATTTGTTATGACATGTTTCATTTTATTCCGTAGGTGTATGGCGGTGTTAGACCCGCTTAAAATTGTTGTAACCAATTTCCCGGACGATCATTCAGGGGAGGTAATTGTGCCAGACTTCCCGGCTGATGAATCAAAGGGTTCACATAAAATATCGTTTGGAAAGACGTTGTTTATTGAGAGATCGGACTTCAGAGAAGTGAGTATCCCTGTATAGTGTCTGGTTTATGGCTAAATATTTGTTTGGTTTTGATTCTAGTTGTCTTTCTTGTCGCCAAGTGATTTGTGGCACCATGCGCACTTGGTTAAGCTCTAGTATATATGGTGTCCTCGGTGACTGAGATGTTACTATCGTTCTGTAGGGCTGAATCCCACCATGGATGTCTAATTCTTTGATTATGGTACCCAGCTAGCTCACAGAAATCTGTGCTGAAACACTGCCTCGGGGGACACGCAGGTCTTAGCGCGCTCGCAATCCGGGTTCGATCCTCGGACCGGGAAGTATGTGAGATGGTACGGTGGTCGCCAGATCGGACAGGTGGGTTTTCTCCGGGTACTCCGGTTTCCTCCCACATGAATGACCACATTTATGCTTTCATCCGCGCCAACGAGAGTGATTAATATAAGTTGTTAAAACTTGCTTCGCAATCGTTGCAAAATAAATAAAGTTTTAAAAAAACGCAGGTCTTCCATCACCAGATAAATCGAGAAATCCACCATTCAGATTTCCACGTGTCCTTGAAATCGTTGACGGTAAATTGACTTTGTCAATAATGTTGGGAAAACTGACCATTTAGTTTATACAAATTTATTTTAGCTCGATTGCGAAACAAGTTCTTATAACTTTCTCTCTCTCTCTCATTCCTGATGGAATCCATTGCCACGAGGGAGAGAGAAGAGGCAATGTGGAATTTAAATGCCTTGTTGCCTAAGGGCACAATTGTAACAGCTCCAGCGGGGCTCGAACGCCGTGCCTTTCGCACATGAAGCGAACGCGCTGCCACTGAGCTATCACGACTTCCACTAAACTAACCATTTGACTTGAAGTGTCAGTGCTGCATTAATATTAATCCCCAAAACAGGCCAGCAATTATCGTGAGCTTTCTGCCACATAAAGATTTTGTATTATTTTGTGTTTCAGAAAGCGGACAAGAATTACAAACGTTTTGCGACTGATCAACCAGTGGGTTTACGTCATGCTGGGTTTGTGATAACTGTGGAATCTGTGAAAAAGGTAATTTATAAAACTTTATCTCTATAATCTCAGAAGTAATTTTGCCTTCAGTTTGATTATATAATTATACAGTCAAACCTGTGTTAGCGGTCACTCTATTAAACAGCTAGTTACAACATTCCCAACGTAGCAATTTGTTCAATAATTAACCTCTGTCCGATTAGCGCAGTGGTTAGCGCCCTCACTTCTCACCAATGCAACCCGAGTTCGATCCTCGGACCGGGAAGTATGTGAGATAGTACGGTGATCGCCAGATCGGACAGGTGGGTTTTCTCTGGGTACTCTTGTTTCCTCCCACACTAAAGACCACATATACACTTACATCCGAGTCAACGAGAGTGATTAATATAAGTTATAACTTGCTTCGCAATCGTTGTAAAATAAATAAAGTTTTTAAAAAAACCCTCTATTAAGCAGAAATCTGGTGTAAACAGCCATTTTTCATAACTCGCTTGGTTTAAACATATTTATTCGTTCATTATGTACAGTACATATATATTGTATAGCTATACAAACGAAAATGGATTTAATCGGAAGCTTAAAGCTTATTGTGATTATCTCCATAACTCGCTTGACTGGCTGCTTAAGACAGGTTTGACTGTATGTGTGGCGTTAATGAACCTGCAAAGTGATTGTAGTCTGTCTAGCTTATTTACTATTATAGCCATGGTTGAATTCATGTTGTTAAAGATGTAATTACATTTTATCATCTCACCTTTATAAGGGGCAGTACCTTGTATGTAACTTTCTTTTTTGAATGACAACATATACGCTTTCATCCGCGCCAACGAGAGTGATTAATATAAGTTGTTAAAACTTGCTTCGCAATCGTTGTAAAATAAAGTTTTTTATAAAAAAAGTTTCTTTTTGCGTTTTATTTCTATTAAAAAAACAATAAAACTAATTCATATGCAAATTCATCTTGTTGGCTTCAAAACATCCATTTACCATTATTGGTGAATTTGTACAGGTGAATAAATATTCATATATAGCAATTTCACCTAAAAAAGTGTGTTTTCTGCAGATCTTTCGAATTGTACTTAAAATATCTGAATAAGGTGTTATTAAAAATGGAAATATTGGACAGTTAATCATGGTTTCTAATCATCGACACATTAGAATATCTCTGTGTGCAGTTAGAATATCTCTGTATGCAGTTAGAATAACTCTGTGTGCAGTTAGAATATCTCCGTGTGCAGTTAGAATATCTCCGTGTGCAGTTAGAATATCTCTGTGTGCAGTTAGAATATCTCCATGTGCAGTTAGAATATCTCCATGTGCAGTTAGAATATCTCCATGTGCAGTTAGAATATCTCCATGTGCAGTTAGAATATCTCCATGTGCAGTTAGAATATCTCCATGTGCAGTTGGAATATCTCCATGTGCAGTTAGAATATCTTCTTGTGCAGTTGGAATGTCTCCGTGTGCAGTTAGAATATCTCCCATGTGCAGTTGGAATATCTCTGTGTGCAGTTAGAATATCTCCATGTGCAGTTGGAATATCTCTGTGTGCAGTTAGAATATCTCTGTGTGCAGTTAGAATATCTCTGTGTGCAGTTAGAATATCTCCATGTGCAGTTAGAATATCTCCATGTGCAGTTAGAATATCTCCATGTGCAGTTGGAATATCTCCGTGTGCAGTTAGAATATCTCCGTGTGCAGTTAGAATATCTCTGTGTGCATTTAGAATATCTCTGTGTGCAGTTAGAATATCTCCATGTGCAGTTAGAATATCTCCATGTGCAGTTACAATATCTCCGTGTGCAGTTACAATATCTCCGTGTGCAGTTACAATATCTCCTTGTGCAGTTAGAATAGCTCCTTGTGCAGTTAGAAAATCATAAATAATAATAAACATTGTCATGTTTTCATTTGTTACATTTCTTTTCCCACTTTCTACCCTCCAGGATGGTGATGGCAATATATTGGAGGTGTTGGTGAAATGTACTCGATCCACCGACACTGAAAAACCTAAAGGTGTGATACAGTGGGTGTGTAATCCACAAGTGTGTGAAGTCAGACTCTACGATAGATTGTAAGTTTTCAATACTAAGAGTACTAACTTGTTGAGTCTAACTGCCTGAGTTTAAAATTTCTATGACGATTTAATTATTTATAATGTGAAAGTCGTTGAATTCAAATCACTATAGGTTCGAATCCAACTGGGGGTGTCAAATTCTTTCAAATGAGGAACTATCCGACTGATTGCAGTAGGTCGGTGGTTCTACCCGAGTGCCCGTCCGTGCCACAGGGATTCGGCACGTTTGGGGGTACTAGTATATATATTTAAGTACAGGGATTCTACTCTGTGGGATGTCAGATTTCGCATCGATCAGTACAATGGCCCTATCTGAAACAATTTTGTACACATCTGTCCAAATATAATGCCTATCCCGAGTCTTTATATTGTTCTTCAAATAAAACACAACTTTAAGCTGCGTGCATGTATACTTTGCAATCAATTGCCACAGACATTGGCCATAGCAGGTCACATTTCCATACTAGGACACGGGTTCTGTCAGCAACAAAAAAAATCTTCGGCGGGAGAGTTTTAACTGTGAATAACATTATCAATAAAATGTGTTTCCACTAACGTGTAGGTTTATTCGGCAAAAATGTACGTCAAAAAGAGATTTCGTAGAATTTTTCAATTTGTTTTGAAAATTTCTAAAGCGGCGCAATTCGCGTTGAAACGAGCATTCTGTTGTGGAATGTGAGGTATTCATTGTGGAATGTGAGGTATTCACTGTTGTGGAATGTGAGGTATTCACTGTTGTGGAATGTGAGGTATTCACTGTTGTGGAATGTGAGGTATTCACTGTGGAATGTGAGGTATTCACTGCTGTGGAATGTGAGGTATTCACTGTTGTGGAATGTGAGGTATTCACTGTTGTGGAATGTGAGGTATTCACTGTTGTGGAATGTGAGGTATTCACTGTTGTGGAATGTGAGGTATTCACTGTTGTGGAATGTGAGGTATTCACTGTTGTGGAATGTGAGGTATTCACTGTGGAATGTGAGGTATTCATTGTGGAATGTGAGGTATTCACTGTGGAATGTGAGGTATTCACTGTTGTGGAATGTGAGGTATTCACTGTGGAATGTGAGGTATTCACTGTTGTGGAATGTGAGGTATTCACTGTGGAATGTGAGGTATTCATTGTGGAATGTGAGGTATTCACTGTGGAATGTGAGGTATTCACTGTTGTGGAATGTGAGGTATTCATTGTGGAATGTGAGGTATTCATTTGGAATGTGAGGTATTCACTGTGGAATGTGAGGTATTCACTGTTGTGGAATGTGAGGTATTCACTGTGGAATGTGAGGTATTCATTGTGGAATGTGAGGTATTCACTGTGGAATGTGAGGTATTCATTGTGGAATGTGAGGTATTCACTTGTGGAATGTGAGGTATTCACTGTTGTGGAATGTGAGGTATTCATTGTGGAATGTGAGGTATTCACTGTTGTGGAATGTGAGGTATTCATTGTGGAATGTGAGGTATTCACTGTTGTGGAATGTGAGGTATTCACTGTTGTGGAATGTGAGGTATTCACTGTTGTGGAATGTGAGGTATTCACTGTGGAATGTGAGGTATTCACTGTGGGAATGTGAGGTATTCACTGTTGTGGAATTGAGGTACATGTGGAGTGAGGTATTCACTGTGTGGAATGTGAGGTTCATGTGGAATGTGAGGTATTCATGTGGAATTGAGTATTCACTGTGGAATGTGAGGTATTCACTGTTGTGGAATGTGAGGTATTCATTGTGGAATGTGAGGTATTCACGTTGTGGAATGTGAGGTATCACTGTGGAATGTGAGGTATTCACTGTTGTGGAATGTGAGGTATTCATGTGGAATGTGAGGTAGTGTGGAATGTGAGGTATTCATGTGTGGAATGTGAGGTATTCACTTGTGGAATGTGAGGTATTCACTGTTGTGGAATGTGAGGTATTCACTGTGGAATGTGAGGTATTCACTGTTGTGGAATGTGAGGTATTCACTGTGGAATGTGAGGTATTCACTGTTGTGGAATGTGAGGTATTCACTGTTGTGGAATGTGAGGTATTCACTTGTGGAATGTGAGGTATTCACTGTGGAATGTGAGGTATTCACTTGTGGAATGTGAGGTATTCACTGTTGTGGAATGTGAGGTATTCACTGTGGAATGTGAGGTATTCACTGTGGAATGTGAGGTATTCACTGTGGAATGTGAGGTATTCACTTGTGGAATGTGAGGTATTCACTGTTGTGGAATGTGAGGTATTCACTGTAATGTGAGTATTCATTGTGGAATGTGAGGTATTCACTGTTGTGGAATGTGAGGTATTCACTGTGGAATGTGAGGTATTCACTGTTGTGGAATGTGAGGTATTCATTGTGGAATGTGAGGTATTCATTGTGGAATGTGAGGTATTCACTGTTGTGGAATGTGAGGTATTCACTGTTGTGGAATGTGAGGTATTCACTGTTGGGAATGTGAGGTATTCACTGTGGAATGTGAGGTATTCACTGTGGAATGTGAGGTATTCATTGTGGAATGTGAGGTATTCACTGTTGTGGAATGTGAGGTATTCACTGTGGAATGTGAGGTATTCATTGTGGAATGTGAGGTATTCACTGTGGAATGTGAGGTATTCACTGTGGAATGTGAGGTATTCACTGTTGTGGAATGTGAGGTATTCACTGTTGTGGAATGTGAGGTATTCACTGTTGTGGAATGTGAGGTATTCACTGTTGTGGAATGTGAGGTATTCATTGTGGAATGTGAGGTATTCACTGTTGTGGAATGTGAGGTATTCACTGTGGAATGTGAGGTATTCACTGTTGTGGAATGTGAGGTATTCACTGTGGAATGTGAGGTATTCACTGTGGAATGTGAGGTATTCACTGTGGAATGTGAGGTATTCACTGTTGTGGAATGTGAGGTATTCACTGTGGAATGTGAGGTATTCACTGTTGTGGAATGTGAGGTATTCACTGTGGAATGTGAGGTATTCATTGTGGAATGTGAGGTATTCACTGTGGAATGTGAGGTATTCACTGTTGTGGAATGTGAGGTATTCACTGTTGTGGAATGTGAGGTATTCATTGTGGAATGTGAGGTATTCACTGTGGAATGTGAGGTATTCACTGTTGTGGAATGTGAGGTATTCACTGTGGAATGTGAGGTATTCATTGTGGAATGTGAGGTATTCACTGTGGAATGTGAGGTATTCATTGTGGAATGTGAGGTATTCACTGTTGTGGAATGTGAGGTATTCACTGTGGAATGTGAGGTATTCATTGTGGAATGTGAGGTATTCACTGTTGTGGAATGTGAGGTATTCACTGTTGTGGAATGTGAGGTATTCACTGTTGTGGAATGTGAGGTATTCACTGTTGTGGAATGTGAGGTATTCACTGTTGTGGAATGTGAGGTATTCACTGTTGTGGAATGTGAGGTATTCATTGTGGAATGTGAGGTATTCACTGTTGTGGAATGTGAGGTATTCACTGTGGAATGTGAGGTATTCACTGTTGTGGAATGTGAGGTATTCACTGTGGAATGTGAGGTATTCACTGTGGAATGTGAGGTATTCACTGTGGAATGTGAGGTATTCACTGTTGTGGAATGTGAGGTATTCACTGTTGTGGAATGTGAGGTATTCACTGTTGTGGAATGTGAGGTATTCACTGTGGAATGTGAGGTATTCACTTGTGGAATGTGAGGTATTCACTGTGGAATGTGAGGTATTCACTGTGGAATGTGAGGTATTCACTGTGGAATGTGAGGTATTCACTGTTGTGGAATGTGAGGTATTCACTGTTGTGGAATGTGAGGTATTCACTGTTGTGGAATGTGAGGTATTCACTGTTGTGGAATGTGAGGTATTCACTGTTGTGGAATGTGAGGTATTCATTGTGGAATGTGAGGTATTCACTGTTGTGGAATGTGAGGTATTCACTGTGGAATGTGAGGTATTCACTGTTGTGGAATGTGAGGTATTCATTGTGGAATGTGAGGTATTCATTGTGGAATGTGAGGTATTCACTGTTGTGGAATGTGAGGTATTCACTGTTGTGGAATGTGAGGTATTCACTGTGGAATGTGAGGTATTCACTGTGGAATGTGAGGTATTCAATTGTGGAATGTGAGGTATTCATTGTGGAATGTGAGGTATTCACTGTTGTGGAATGTGAGGTATTCACTGTTGTGGAATGTGAGGTATTCACTGTGGAATGTGAGGTATTCACTGTGGGAATGTGAGGTATTCACTGTGGAATGTGAGGTATTCATTGTGGAATGTGAGGTATTCACTGTGGAATGTGAGGTATCATTGTGAATGTGAGGTATTCACTGTGGAATGTGTGAGGTATCACTGTGGAATGGAGGTATTCACTGTTGGGATGTGAGGTATTCACTGTTGTGGAATGGACGGTATTCACTGTTGTGGAATGTGAGGTATTCCTTTGTGGAATGTGAGGTATTCACTGTGGAAGTGAGGTATTCATTGAGGGGCACATGTAGGTATTCATTGGGAATGTGTAGGTATTCAATGTTGTGGAATGTGAGGTAGCAAGGTTGTGGACGTGAGGTATCTCATTGTGGAATGCGGAGGACTCATTGTGGAATGTGAGGATTTCATTGTGGAATGTGAGGTATTCATTGTGGAGTTGATGTATTCACTGTGGAATGGTGAGGTATTCACTGTTGTGGAATGTGAGGTATTCACTGTTGTGGAATGTGAGGTATTCACTGTTGTGGAATGTGAGGTATTCACTGTGGAATGTGAGGTATTCACTGTTGTGGAATGTGAGGTATTCACTGTGGAATGTGAGGTATTCACTTGTGGAATGTGAGGTATTCACTGTGGAATGTGAGGTATTCACTGTTGTGGAATGTGAGGTATTCACTGTTGTGGAATGTGAGGTATTCACTTGTGGAATGTGAGGTATTCACTTGTGGAATGTGAGGTATTCACTTGTGGAATGTGAGGTATTCACTGTTGTGGAATGTGAGGTATTCACTGTTGTGGAATGTGAGGTATTCACTGTGGAATGTGAGGTATTCACTGTTGTGGAATGTGAGGTATTCACTGTGGAATGTGAGGTATTCATTGTGGAATGTGAGGTATTCACTGTGGAATGTGAGGTATTCACTGTTGTGGAATGTGAGGTATTCACTGTTGTGGAATGTGAGGTATTCACTGTGGAATGTGAGGTATTCATTGTGGAATGTGAGGTATTCATTGTGGAATGTGAGGTATTCACCGGTGGAATGTGAGGTATTCCCTGTTGTGGATGTGAGGTATCACTGGTGGAATGTGAGGTATTCACTGTGGAATGTGAGGTAGTACACTGTGGAATGTTCGTTACCCCCTATAATTTTTGTGTGGAATGTGAGGTATTCACTGTTGTGAATGTGAGGTATTCATGTTGTGGAATGTGAGGGATTCACTGTGTGAATGTGAGGTATCACTGTTGTGGAATGTGAGGTATTCACTCGCCGAATGTGAGGTATTCACTGTTGTGGAATGTGAGGTATTCACTGTGGAATGTGAGGTATTCACTGTTGTGGAATGTGAGGTATTCAATTGTGGAATGCCGGGTATTCATTGTGGAATGTGAGGTATTCACTGTTGGGGAATGTGAGGTATTCACTGTTGTGGAATGTGAGGTATTCACGTTGTGTGGAATGTGAGGTATTCACCTGTGGGAATTGAGGTATTCACTGTGGAATGTGAGGTATTCATTGTGGAATGTGAGGTATTCACTGTGGAATGTGAGGTATCATTGTGAATGTGAGGTATTCACTGTGGAATGTGTGAGGTATCACTGTGGAATGGAGGTATTCACTGTTGGGATGTGAGGTATTCACTGTTGTGGAATGGACGGTATTCACTGTTGTGGAATGTGAGGTATTCCTTTGTGGAATGTGAGGTATTCACTGTGGAAGTGAGGTATTCATTGAGGGGCACATGTAGGTATTCATTGGGAATGTGTAGGTATTCAATGTTGTGGAATGTGAGGTAGCAAGGTTGTGGACGTGAGGTATCTCATTGTGGAATGCGGAGGACTCATTGTGGAATGTGAGGATTTCATTGTGGAATGTGAGGTATTCATTGTGGAGTTGATGTATTCACTGTGGAATGTGAGGTATTCACTGTTGTGGAATGTGAGGTATTCATTGTGGAATGTGAGGTATTCACGTTGTGGAAGTGAGGTATCATTGTGGAATGTGAGGTATTCAATGTTGTGGAATGTGAGGTATTCATTTGTGGAATGTGAGGTATACCATGTGGAATGTGAGGTATTCACTGTTGGGGAATGTGAGGATTCATGTGGAATGTGAGGATTTCACTGTGTGGAATGTGAGGTATTCATGTGTGGAATGTGAGGTATTCACTGTTGTGGAATGTGAGGTATTCACTGTGGTTGCATGTGAGGTATTAACTGTTGTGGAATGTGAGGTATTCACTGCTTTTGTGGATGTGAGTGTATTCACTGTTGTGGAATGTGAGGTATTCACTGTTGTGGAATGTAGGTATTCACTGTGTTGGAATGTGAGGTATCATTGCTTTGTGGAATGTGAGGTATTCACTGTTGTGGAATGGAGGGATTCACTGGTGGAAGTGAGGTATCACTGTGGGGAATGTGAGGTATGACACTTGTTGGAATGTGAGGTATTCACTGTTGTGGAATGTGAGGTATTCACTGTTGTGGAATGTGAGGTATTCACTGTTGTGGAATGTGAGGTATTCACTGTTGTGGAATGTGAGGTATTCATTGTGGAATGTGAGGTATTCCCACTGTGGAATGTGAGGTATTCATTGTGGAAATGTGAGGTATTCACTGTGGACTGTGAGGTATTCATGTGGGAATGTGAGGGATTTCTTACGTTGCCCCTGGAATGTGAGGTATTTCCTGTGGAATGGAGGTTCGACTGGTTTTCGTTCTCCTTGTTTTCGTTCTTTTTTTTTTTCTTCCCCCCCGTTTTTTTTTTATTCCTTGTTCTTTTATTTGTGAATGTGAGGTATTCATTGGTGGAATGTGAGGTATTCACTGTGGAATGTGAGGTATTCATTGTGGAATGTGAGGTATTCATTGTGGAATGTGAGGTATTCACTGTGGAATGTGAGGTATTCACTGTTGTGGAATGTGAGGTATTCACTGTTGTGGAATGTGAGGTATTCACTGTTGTGGAATGTGAGGTATTCACTGTTGTGGAATGTGAGGTATTCACAAACACTGTGGAATGTGAGGTATTCCCATTGTGGAATGTGAGGTATTCACTGTGGAATGTGAGGTATTCACTTGTGGAATGTGAGGTATTCACTGTGGAATGTGAGGTATTCACTGTGGAATGTGAGGTATTCACTGTGGAATGTGAGGTATTCACTGTGGAATGTGAGGTATTCACTGTTGTGGAATGTGAGGTATTCGTTGTGGAATGTGAGGTATTCACTGTTGTGGAATGTGAGGTATTCACTGTTGTGGAATGTGAGGTATTCACTGTGGAATGTGAGGTATTCACTGTGTGGAATGTGAGGTATTCACTGTTGTGGAATGTGAGGTATTCACTGTGGAATGTGAGGTATTCACTGTGGAATGTGAGGTATTCACTGTTGTGGAATGTGAGGTATTCACTGTGGAATGTGAGGTATTCACTGTTGTGGAATGTGAGGTATTCATTGTGGAATGTGAGGTATTCACTGTTGTGGAATGTGAGGTATTCACTGTTGTGGAATGTGAGGTATTCACTGTGGAATGTGAGGTATTCACTGTGGAATGTGAGGTATTCACTGTGGAATGTGAGGTATTCACTGTTGTGGAATGTGAGGTATTCACTGTTGTGGAATGTGAGGTATTCACTGTGGAATGTGAGGTATTCACTGTGGAATGTGAGGTATTCACTGTGGAATGTGAGGTATTCACTGTTGTGGAATGTGAGGTATTCACTGTGGAATGTGAGGTATTCATTGTGGAATGTGAGGTATTCATTGTGGAATGTGAGGTATTCACTGTTGTGGAATGTGAGGTATTCACTGTTGTGGAATGTGAGGTATTCACTGTGGAATGTGAGGTATTCACTGTGGAATGTGAGGTATTCACTGTGGAATGTGAGGTATTCACTGTTGTGGAATGTGAGGTATTCACTGTTGTGGAATGTGAGGTATTCACTGTGGAATGTGAGGTATTCATTGTGGAATGTGAGGTATTCACTGTGGAATGTGAGGTATTCACTGTGGAATGTGAGGTATTCACTGTTGTGGAATGTGAGGTATTCATTGTGGAATGTGAGGTATTCACTGTGGAATGTGAGGTATTCACTGTTGTGGAATGTGAGGTATTCACTGTGGAATGTGAGGTATTCACTGTGGAATGTGAGGTATTCACTGTGGAATGTGAGGTATTCACTGTTGTGGAATGTGAGGTATTCACTGTGGAATGTGAGGTATTCACTGTGGAATGTGAGGTATTCACTGTTGTGGAATGTGAGGTATTCACTGTGGAATGTGAGGTATTCACTGTTGTGGAATGTGAGGTATTCATTGTGGAATGTGAGGTATTCACTGTTGTGGAATGTGAGGTATTCACTGTGGAATGTGAGGTATTCACTGTGGAATGTAGGTATTCACTGTGGAATGTGAGGTATTCACTGTGGAATGTGAGGTATTCACTGTTGTGGAATGTGAGGTATTCACTGTTGTGGAATGTGAGGTATTCACTGTTGTGGAATGTGAGGTATTCACTGTGGAATGTGAGGTATTCACTGTTGTGGAATGTGAGGTATTCACTGTGGAATGTGAGGTATTCATTGTGGAATGTGAGGTATTCATTGTGGAATGTGAGGTATTCACTGTGGAATGTGAGGTATTCACTGTGGAATGTGAGGTATTCACTGTTGTGGAATGTGAGGTATTCACTGTGGAATGTGAGGTATTCACTGTGGAATGTGAGGTATTCATTGTGGAATGTGAGGTATTCATTGTGGAATGTGAGGTATTCACTGTGGAATGTGAGGTATTCATTGTGGAATGTGAGGTATTCACTGCTGTGGAATGTGAGGTATTCACTGTTGTGGAATGTGAGGTATTCACTGTTGTGGAATGTGAGGTATTCACTGTTGTGGAATGTGAGGTATTCACTGTAAACCACAAA
The DNA here is from genome assembly GCA_014843695.1 of Archivesica marissinica. Taxonomy (NCBI): domain Eukaryota; kingdom Metazoa; phylum Mollusca; class Bivalvia; order Venerida; family Vesicomyidae; genus Archivesica; species Archivesica marissinica. The sequence goes on from CM026398.1 coordinate 30,562,030, forward strand.
ACACTGTGGAATGTGAGGTATTCACTGTTGTGGAATGTGAGGTATTCACTGTGGAATGTGAGGTATTCACAAAACACCACAAAACACTTGTGAATGTGAGGTATTCACTGTAAACACAAAACAAAAACACGGAATGTGAGGTATTCACTGTTGTGGAATGTGAGGTATTCACTGTTGTGGAATGTGAGGTATTCACTGTTGAATGTGAGGTATTCACTGTGGAATGTGAGGTATTCACTTGTGGAATGTGAGGTATTCACTGTTGTGGAATGTGAGGTATTCACTGTGGAATGTGAGGTATTCACTGTTGTGGAATGTGAGGTATTCACTTGTGGAATGTGAGGTATTCACTGTTGTGAATGTGAGGTATTCACTGTTGTGGAATGTGAGGTATTCACTGTTGTGGAATGTGAGGTATTCACTGTTGTGGAATGTGAGGTATTCACTTGTGGAATGTGAGGTATTCACTGTTGTGGAATGTGAGGTATTCATTGTGGAATGTGAGGTATTCACTGTTGTGGAATGTGAGGTATTCACTGTAAAACACGTGGAATGTGAGGTATTCACTGTGGAATGTGAGGTATTCACTGTTGTGGAATGTGAGGTATTCACTGTTGTGGAATGTGAGGTATTCACTGTTGTGGAATGTGAGGTATTCACTGTTGTGGAATGTGAGGTATTCACTGTTGTGGAATGTGAGGTATTCACTGTTGTGGAATGTGAGGTATTCACTGTTGTGGAATGTGAGGTATTCACTGTGGAATGTGAGGTATTCACTGTGGAATGTGAGGTATTCACTGTGGAATGTGAGGTATTCACTGTTGTGGAATGTGAGGTATTCACTGTTGTGGAATGTGAGGTATTCACTTGTGGAATGTGAGGTATTCACTGTTGTGGAATGTGAGGTATTCACTGTGGAATGTGAGGTATTCACTGAACATTGTGGAATGTGAGGTATTCACTGTTGGAATGTGAGGTATTCATTGTGGAATGTGAGGTATTCACTGTTGTGGAATGTGAGGTATTCACTGTGGAATGTGAGGTATTCACTTGTGGAATGTGAGGTATTCATTGTGGAATGTGAGGTATTCACTTGTGGAATGTGAGGTATTCACTGTTGTGGAATGTGAGGTATTCACTGTTGTGGAATGTGAGGTATTCACTGTGGAATGTGAGGTATTCACTGTGGAATGTGAGGTATTCACTGTTGTGGAATGTGAGGTATTCACTGTTGTGGAATGTGAGGTATTCACTGTTGTGGAATGTGAGGTATTCACTGTGGAATGTGAGGTATTCACTGTTGTGGATGTGAGGTATTCACTGTTGTGGAATGTGAGGTATTCACTGTGGAATGTGAGGTATTCACTGTGGAATGTGAGGTATTCACTGTGGAATGTGAGGTATTCACTGTTGTGGAATGTGAGGTATTCACTTGTGGAATGTGAGGTATTCACTGTTGTGGAATGTGAGGTATTCACTGTTGTGGAATGTGAGGTATTCACTGTGGAATGTGAGGTATTCACTGTTGTGGAATGTGAGGTATTCACTGTTGTGGAATGTGAGGTATTCACTGTGGAATGTGAGGTATTCACTGTGGAATGTGAGGTATTCACTGTTGTGGAATGTGAGGTATTCACTGTTGGAATGTGAGGTATTCACTGTTGTGGAATGTGAGGTATTCACTGTGGAATGTGAGGTATTCACTGTTGTGGAATGTGAGGTATTCACTGTGGAATGTGAGGTATTCACTGTGGAATGTGAGGTATTCACTGTGGAATGTGAGGTATTCACTGTGGAATGTGAGGTATTCACTGTGGAATGTGAGGTATTCACTGTTGTGGAATGTGAGGTATTCACTGTTGTGGAATGTGAGGTATTCACTGTTGTGGATGTGAGGTATTCACTGTGGAATGTGAGGTATTCACTGTTGTGGAATGTGAGGTATTCACTGTGGAATGTGAGGTATTCATTGTGGAATGTGAGGTATTCACTGTGGAATGTGAGGTATTCACTGTGGAATGTGAGGTATTCACTGTTGTGGAATGTGAGGTATTCACTGTGGAATGTGAGGTATTCACTGTGGAATGTGAGGTATTCATGTGGAATGTGAGGTATTCACTGTTGTGGAATGTGAGGTATTCACTGTTGTGGAATGTGAGGTATTCACTGTGGAATGTGAGGTATTCACTGTGGAATGTGAGGTATTCACTGTGGAATGTGAGGTATTCACTGTGGAATGTGAGGTATTCACTGTTGTGGAATGTGAGGTATTCACTTGTGGAATGTGAGGTATTCACTGTTGTGGAATGTGAGGTATTCACTGTGGAATGTGAGGTATTCACTGGAATGTGAGGTATTCACTGTGGAATGTGAGGTATTCACTGTTGTGGAATGTGAGGTATTCACTGTTGTGGAATGTGAGGTATTCACTGTGGAATGTGAGGTATTCACTGTGGAATGTGAGGTATTCACTGTTGTGGAATGTGAGGTATTCACTGTGGAATGTGAGGTATTCACTGTTGTGGAATGTGAGGTATTCATGTGTGGAATGTGAGGTATTCACTGTTGTGGAATGTGAGGTATTCACTGTGGAATGTGAGGTATTCACTGTGGAATGTGAGGTATTCACTGTGGAATGTGAGGTATTCACTGTGGAATGTGAGGTATTCACTGTTGTGGAATGTGAGGTATTCACTGTTGTGGAATGTGAGGTATTCACTGTGGAATGTGAGGTATTCACTGTGGAATGTGAGGTATTCACTGTTGTGGAATGTGAGGTATTCACTGTGGAATGTGAGGTATTCATTTGTGGAATGTGAGGTATTCATTGTGGAATGTGAGGTATTCACTGTGGAATGTGAGGTATTCACTGTGGAATGTGAGGTATTCACTGTTGTGGAATGTGAGGTATTCACTGTGGAATGTGAGGTATTCACTGTGGAATGTGAGGTATTCATTGTGGAATGTGAGGTATTCATTGTGGAATGTGAGGTATTCACTGTGGAATGTGAGGTATTCATTGTGGAATGTGAGGTATTCACTGTTGGAATGTGAGGTATTCACTGTTGTGGAATGTGAGGTATTCACTGTTGTGGAATGTGAGGTATTCACTGTTGTGGAATGTGAGGTATTCACTGTGTTGTCACTTATTGGATATTCTTTATTCTTCAGATTTCACCACAAAAGTCCAGAGGACCCAAGTGAAGTACCAGGAGGGTTTCTCAACGATGTAAACAGGGTAAGCTGATATCAAATCACTTGCCCCATCTCCACTACGTTTGATATCAAATCACTTGCCCCATCACCACTACGTTTGATATCAAATCACTTGCCCCATCACCACTACGTTTGATATCAAATCACTTGCCCCATCACCACTACGTTTGATATCAAATCACTTGCCCCATCACCACTACGTTTGATATCAAATCACTTGCCCCATCACCACTACGTTTGATATCAAATCACTTGCCCCATCACCACTACGTTTGATATCAAATCACTTGCCCCATCACCACTACGTTTGATATCAAATCACTTGCCCCATCACCACTACGTTTGATATCAAATCACTTGCCCCATCACCACTACGTTTGATATCAAATCACTTGCCCCATCACCACTACGTTTGATATCAAATCACTTGCCCCATCACTACTACGTTTGATATCAAATCACTTGCCACTACTACGTTTGATATCAAATCACTTGCCCCATCACTACTACGTTTGATATAAAATCACTTGCCACTACTACGTTTGATATAAAATCACTTGCCCCATCACTACTACGTTTGATATAAAATCACTTGCCACTACTACGTTTGATATCAAATCACTTGCCCCATCACCACTACGTTTGATATCAAATCACTTGCCCCATCACCACTACGTTTGATATCAAATCACTTGCCCCATCACCACTACGTTTGAATCCCACTTGGGGTGTCAAATGATGTCATGTGAGAAATCTGTAGTGCTGACTGATGGTTCTACCCGGGTGTCACATGTGCCTGAAATACGTACCACAAATAAGGCTCGAACGTTGCAATATGTTATGTTATATTTATATTTTTCGGGTTTTACGCCTGCATCAGCACCATTTTGGGCTATATCGCCGGCGGGAAGTTTACTTAACAACACCTTTCCTGGGCAGGCTCCAGCGGTTAACCAGTACTTGGGTGCACCAACCTCCGTAAGAAACTGCCAACTTCGAAAGTTGCAATATGACAAAAAATATGTGCACTGTTTGTGTGGCTTTAAACTAATGAACAAACAATGAAACGTCTTACGAGTCCGGTATTGATTCACCTTGGCACTATTTCAGTTTTCTCGGCTTTCCAGCAGTAAAGTTTTTTTTCCGCATATGATATAATAATTAACAAATATTAACCACGAAACTTAATTTTATGTGTTCTTTTTCTACATCAGATCATACATTACAGAAATTGTTCATCCAACATTGTTTATTTAGTTCGAAGTGACGGGGAGGGCTGTAAATAATGTTGTTATAACTTGTAGCCCAACCCATTTGCTTTTTTTCCCTTGACAAAACAAATGTATCGTATACTGCAATCATATAATTACATATTAATCTCTGATTTGTTCTTAGTATTGTATGTATATATGTAATGTATTGTATGAAAAAATGCAATAAAATATTATTAAATTAAGTTGTGCATATTTTGACATTGTCGCATTCAAGTACTGGACGGGTTTCGAATTCTGTTCTAAGCTTCATGTCTGTCACCATGGCAACTGCTATTCTAACTTAAGACCTGGGTAGCTGTTCGAATTAAGGTACGCGTACGGCAACAGTTTTTCTGATGTAATTAAACCTTTCAACACCACAGACCTCTAAATAGGCTTACAAAAAGTGTAGATCCAGATGAGCCATCTCATCAGGATCTTAACTTTTTGTCAATAATATTACTATTTTTAGACAAAATTACCCATTTTGACAAATGAACTGGTCGAAATTTAATTTTCTTATTAATTTATGGGTCTAAACATATCATGCACCTTTTCATGTCAGTTACTTGGTGTTGAATGGGCTAATAATTCTTTTATGTTTGCTGTATCACAATTTGTGTCGCGACCAGATTTATTAAAACAGCTTATGTTCAACTTACCTACCATACTGTTGTATTTCAGGATTCCTTACAAGTAATACCCAATGCATACATGGATAGCTCTGTGAAAGGTGCCAAATTCCTTGATAAGTTCCAGTTTGAGAGGATTGGATTCTTCAGTGTAGATAAAGACAGCAGCCCCGGCAAAGTGAGTAGCATGTGTTACTGTTGTAGCCAGGCTTTTGTGATTGTAGGAGCCTTCTCTAATGCTTGTTGGGCCTTACATGATCTAGTTTGTCGAGCCTAACATGGTGTAGTTTGTTGGGCCTCACATGATCTAGTTTGTCGGGCCTCACATAGTCTAGTTTGTTGGCCTCACATGGTCTAATTCTGCTTGTACTTGTCTGGGCTGATCTTGTACCAAAGTTCTGGTCTGATCTAATGCTGGTGATGGTTGGTTGGGTCTAATTAAGGATTGGTTAATCTAGTCTGGTCATTATGTCTCCCATAATGGGTGGAGACATATATTTTTGCCATTGCCGTCTGTCCGCTTTACCTTGTCCGTGCATGTTCTCCATAACCTCCTGTTGGATTTTCACCAAACTTGGTAGGAAGCATCGGTATGATGTCTAGTTGTGCATAATTGTGACCCAGTGCCGGTTGGATGATTTCGGGTGGATTTACTGACAGTCGGCAGATTTCAAAGTACATGATGTTTCATGAAAATTATCCATTATGGAAGTTGTGATAGCATTGTGGTAGCATGCTCGCTTCAGGTGTGAAAGGTCCAGAGTTTGAGCCCCTGTGTAGCCATTATAATTGTACCCTTAGGCGAGGCACTTAAATTCCACATTGCCTCTGCTTTCCCTCATGGCGATGGATTCCACCAGGAATGAGGTCTCGACAGCGATTTAACCAATGATGTAAGAACTTGTTTTATAAATCGAGCTAAAATAAATTGGTATTAACTTTGGACAGTTGAGAGGTGAGGCCCATTAATGAGTATGCTCTTCAAAATTAAGTACTGGAGGGATGGAGGTACCATGTCAATTAGTACGTCTGGTCGTCACAATTTGTGTCTACTTCATATCTCTGAAACTGATAGAAAATGATGTGCAGAGTGCAACTTCAGCCTTGTTGCTACAAGGTCCACAATGTCAATTCAAATGTCATGTGTACATATTTTGTGTCCACTTTATGGGGGGAGTCCGTTGCCAAGATTTTATGGTCGTTGACTTCGAATCACTTCCCCTCACCGCTGTAGGTTCATATCCCATTGAGGGTGTCGATTTCTTTCTTTTCTACGAAGAAGCTATCCAGCTTGCTTGTGATAGGGCGGTGGTTCTATCCGGGTGCCCGTCAGTGCCTGTGATAACTGCATGGATGGCTGGAGGTTTTGCTGTATGACCTTGTGCGATGTGCGACCTTAAACCCCAAAAATTGCCATATCTTTTATATATGGTAGTTTGTGGAATTAAGATATAATTTGTTTAAATATTCACCATCTCGAGATGAGCAACAGTCAAACATATAGGTAAAATTGTGTACTCACATATGTTTTGTGTCTGTTCAGTCTTTACCTGATATAAGGATTTTAGAATAACTTGGTATAGCTTAAGACTATGTGCAGAATGCAACTTTAGCAATGCCTAATCACTTTTGGGTTGTCAATCGTCATATTCACAAATTTACAGTTTCTCCCTCAAATTTGCGGTTTCTCGTTTCTCCCTCAAATTTGCAGTTTCTCCCTCAAATTTGCAGTTTCTCTCTCAAATTTGCAGTTACTCCCTCAAATTTGCAGTTACTCCCTCAAATTTGCAGTTACTCCCTCGGCTAATGATATTGTAGAACAATAGGTATGTTAATAAAATTGCCCACTATACTAAGTTTTAGTGACAAATCTAAACGTTTGTTAATGTTGGCTGTGGTTCTTGCATGAATGTGTGACTTCACGTGTGACCATGAGAATATACATTGAGTCACTGGTCCAGTGGTTGAAGAATGCAAATCCAGGGACCATAACAATATTAACAATCTCAGATGGGACTATAAACCGAGGTCTCGTGTATCGGTGCTATGCACTGGGTATGCAAAAGAACCAGGGTTGCTTCTATAAATTGGAGCGTCCTTTGTATCTTGCACTATCCTTTAAAGTCTGCGTCCGTGGTCGAGTGGTTACGGTCGCTGACTTGTATACCACTATAAGCTATCATCACTGATGGTCACTGGTTCGAGCCCCACTCAGGCCGTGTCTCTTTATATGAAAAAGTTGGCAGTTTCATACGTAGGTTGGTGCACCAAGTACTGGTTAACCGCTGGAGCCTGCCCAGGAAAGGTGTTGTTAGGTAAACTGTCCGCCGGCGACATAGCCAAAAATTGTGCTGATGAAGGCGTGAAACCCAAACTAACTATCCTCTAAAAAGCAAAATGACTAACATACTTCTGGCGGGGTCACCCCGATTAACCAATCCAAATGTAACCAATACAAGTGTAACGGTATGTATATTAACCCAATATGTGAGGTGATATGTAGGCAGCCCGGTTTGCTCAGTCGATAGAGCAATCGCCCTGTAAGCGAGAGGTCCCGGGTTCGAGTCCCGGACTGGCTGCATGTTTTTCTCACCTGGGTTACACAAGTGAATAAGAAAGGATCTTGCAAATGTGGGGGTGGGGAGTGGAAAGTGATGCTGGTTTTGATGTACAAATTTTACATCGTACATCATTTACACAAATTATCAACTTGCATTATCATCGTAAAAACAAGGTAGGGGTACTTGTCGACTGTCTGTGTAATTGTTATAATGGCCCACAATAGGTAGATCAGTAGCTCATAACCCTTATGTACAATCACTGCTAGTCAGTTATATGTTATTTACTATTCAAGTGGATAACATCAGTACCATCAATTATACTGAGAAAGCTCATTAGAGTTAGCCTTTGGACCATTCCACACGAGTTATTTGGAATCTCAAGTGTGATTGTATGTGTGTACTGCAGTTAGCATACAGTTTCCATCAGAAGAGTTATAAGCAATGATTGTCATTATTACCCACCAGATGAGTTATAAACAATGATATGACAATGTTTCCCACCATAAGAGTTATAAGCAGTGATTTGTCAATGTTTCCCACCATAAGAGTTATAAGCAGTGATATGACAATATTTTCCACCATAAGAGTTATAAACAATGATGTGACAATGTTTCCCACCATAACAGTTATAAGCAGTGGTTTCTCAATGTGTCCCACCATAACAGTTATAAGCAATGGTTTCTCAATGTGTCCCACCATAACAGTTATAAGCAATGATTTCTCCATGTTTCCCACCATAACAGTTATAAGCAATGATTTCTCAATGTTTCCCACCATAAGAGTTACGTTATGGTGGGAAACATTGCCGTTATGATTGTGCCCTTAGGCAAGGCATTTAAATTCCACGTTGCCTCTTCTCTCTCCCTCGTGGCGATGGATTCCATCAGGAATGAGGTCTCGAGAGTGATTTATATAAGTTGATATAACTTGTTTCGCAATCGAGCAAAACTAAATTTGTATAAACTAACAGTTATAAGCAATGATGTGACAATGTTTTCCACCATAACAGTTATAAGCAATGATATGACAATGTTTCCCACCATAACAGTTATAAGCAATGATATGACATTGTTTCACACCATAACAGTTATAAGCAATGATATGACAATGTTTCCCACCATAACAGTTATAAGCAATGATATGACATTGTTTCCCACCATAACAGTTATAAGCAATGATATGACATTGTTTCACACCATAACAGTTATAAGCAATGATGTGACAATGTTTCCCACCATAACAGTTATAAACAATGATATGACAATGTTTCCCACCATAACAGTTATAAGCAATGGTTTCTCAATGTGTCCCACCATAACAGTTATAAGCAATGATATGACAATGTTTCCCACCATAACAGTTATAAGCAGTGAGTTGACAAATGTTGTTGTACCGTACATACTCACCTATAAGACATTACCATACATACTCACCTATAAGACATTACCATACATACTCACCTATAAGACATTACCATACATACTCACCTATAAGACATTACCGTACATACTCACCTATAAGACGAGTTATTTACAGATTATGGCCTTAAAGAGGCTTCCCATCTTATAAGTAAGTGTTAAAAAAATAAAAACATTTTTTAAAAAGTGAGCTTATTAGCTCATGTGAGCTTTAGTAGTACTAGCTCACCCAAGCTTTGCTCATGTTTGCCCACCCAAGCTCTGCTCATGTTTGCTCACCCAAACTTTGCTCATGTTTGCTCACCCAAGCTTTGCTCATGTTTGCTCACCCAAGCTTTGCTCATGTTTGCTCACCCAAGCTCTGCTCATGTTTGCTCACCCAAGCTCTGCTCATGTTTGCTCACCCAAGCTTTGCTCATGTTTGCTCACCCAAACGTTGCTTGTATTACCACATGGGAGCTTTGAACGTACTAGCCCACCCAAGCTTTGCTCAATGTGACATGTATGGGATATATCACTGCTTGGGGGTGGTATAACTAGACCAGGGCACAGTCTGGGATGTATCACTGCTTGGGGGTAGTATAACTAGAGCAGGGCACAGTCTGGGGTGTATCACTGCTTGGGGGTAGTATAACTAGACCAGGGCACAGTCTGGGATGTATCACTGCCTGGTGGTAGTATAACTAGAGCAGGGCACAGTCTGGGATGTATCACTGCTTGGGGTTGGGGGTAGCATAGCTAGACCAGGGCACAGTATGGGGTGTATCACTGCTTGGGGGTAGTATAGCTAGACCAGGGCACAGTCTGGGATGTATCACTGCTTGGGGGTAGTATAACTAGACCAGGGCACAGTCTGGGATGTATCACTGCTTGGGAGTATAGCTAGACCAGGGCACAGTCTGGGATGTATCACTGCTTGGGGGTAGTATAGCTAGACCAGGGCACAGTCTGGGATGTATCACTGCCTGGTGGTAGTATAACTAGACCATGGCACAGTCTGGGATGTATCACTGCTTGGGTGGTAGTATAACTAGACCAGGGCACAGTCTGGGGTGTATCACTGCCTGGGGGTAGTATAACTAGACCATGGCACAGTCTGGGATGTATCACTACTTGGGGGTAGTATAACTAGACCAGGGCACAGTCTGGGATGTATCACTGCTTGGGGGTAGTATAACTAGACCAGGGCACAGTCTGGGATGTATCACTGCCTGGTGGTAGTATAACTAGACCAGGGCACAGTCTGGGATGTACGACTGCTTGGGGACCGTAGTATAATTATTAATCAAACATACCTTGTGAATAACAATTGCAGATATGCTTATATGTCATTTGTATTACTTACATGTAGTTCTGCAAAATCATTTAGTGAAGATGCAGAATATCCGAAATTGTGTTTTCGAATATTGTTGGAAGCATGTTCAATGAGTAAATCAGGGAGATGGAGACATGTTAATGTGGTAAAGTATGGGAAATACGTCGGGAGACCAATGTTTATATCTTCTTGTTGCGTCTTCAATTCATTTTATGATTGTGAATAATAATTTGGAAGACTGTACAGACAGTAGCGTGTAATTAGACGTTGATTTACTCGCTCCTATGTTGACTCGCTGTTTGATTGGTTAAGACAGGTTTATTAAAACTAAAATATAAATCAGTGGGTGGGCAAGATGTGATATTTGCACATTATAAGCCAAGGTGAGTTGTGCTCTCAGTGCTTGGAGGTAGGCCGTCAAAATGTTTGGAGACGTTTTAATATTTACCGGGAATAAGTTTGTTGGCCTGGCCAGGAGGTTATATACAATTTTCTTAGAAGATCTCAATCTCAAGAAATTTGATTGGTTGAAATTTGATTGGTTGCGTCTGAGATAATTATGCTCTTGGCTCAACCAATCAGAAACTCGAGACTGAGTTTGAGATTGGAGAAGAAGTTTTATACGCTCTAGGGCCAAGTGTCATAAAAGATCTCTTCGAGAGCTTAAAATGGGGGAAATGCGCTGTAAATGGGGGGAAATGAGCTTAAAATGGGGGTAATGAGCTTAAAATGGGGGGGGGGAAATGAGCTTAAAATGGGGGGGGGGGAAATGAGCTTAAAATGTGGGGGGGGGGGGGAATGAGCTTTAAATGGGGGGGAGGAAACTCAGAGATTGTAAAAGGTTTCATAAGTAGCGTCTGCTTAAAATGGTCGTAGTCATCAAATCGCTCACTGCTGTAGCTTTGAATCGTACGAGGGGTGTCAAATTCTTGAATAATCTATGCAGCTGCTTGTGGACAGTCAGTGGTTCTACCTGTGTGCCTGCCTGTTAGTGAAATGCTGCTCTAAGGGGGCGGGGCACGCACAGTCCTCCACCAATAACAGCTGGAGAGAATATAAGATCAATGCAAATACAATCTAACTTCTTTCATTGATTCTTTGCATGCTAGTGGTGAAAATAACAGTCAAATTTGTCACGGAATTTGATTAGAATTGTGTCGTAATGACCTATCTAGACTCGAAACACACACAGGTTCCACAAAGACATTAGTCCAGTTAAGCGAGCTACACTTTTGCAGTAATCAGACAATCCTTTGAAGCCATTGACTAGTACAGTACTGATCACTTTGTGGTGGGGTACCTATTTCTTTGAAGCGCTACACCACTGTGGAGTGGTACTTATTTCCTGTGTAGCGGGCTTGTTGCTTTGAAGTGCTACACCGCTGTTTTCAAAAGAAATACTAGCCTAAGCTCATTTATTTCTGTTCACTTCTCGCTGGTTGCTGTCTATACTGGACATGGTAAAGCCAATTTATATAATGTGCTTTTAATGAGTTTGGCTGCGCCACATTTTCCCTGGTGCCAAAATATGATATGAATAAAAACTGTTGCTGATCTTTAGAAATGTCAATTGTTACAGAGCTGGGGGCCATTTTACAATACTGATGCAGTTTGAGCACTAACCACATTGAAACCTTGGTTAGATTCAGTAGGGCAACCATTGAAACCTTGGTTAGATTCAGTAGGGCAACCATTGAAACCTTGGTTAGATTCAGTAGGGCAACCATTGAAACATTGGTTAGATTTAGTAGGGCAACCATTGAAACATTGGTTAGATTCAGTAGGGCAACCATTGAAACCTTGGTTAGATTCAGTAGGGCAACCATTGAAACCTTGGTTAGATTCAGTAGGGCAACCATTGAAACCTTGGTTAGATTCAGTAGGGCAACCATTGAAACCTTGGTTAGATTCAGTAGGGCAACCATTTAAGCATATATTCAGTAGGGCAACCATTTAAGCATAGATTCAGTAGGGCAACCATTTAAGCATAGATTCAGTAGGGCAACCATTTAAGCATAGATTCAGTAGGGCAACCATTTAAGCATAGATTCAGTAGGGCAACCATTTAAGCATAGATTCAGTAGGGCAACCATTTAAGCATATATTCAGTAGGGCAACCATTTAAGCATAGATTCAGTAGGGCAACCATTTAAGCATAGAATCAGTAGGGTAACCATTTAAGCATAGATTCAGTAGGCAACCATTTAAGCATATATTCAGTAGGGCAACCATTTAAGCATAGATTCAGTAGGGCATCTGGACTGCATATTAACATCGACAGATTCTTTGAACTATGTCGTTATGCATCACACTTTGGTGAAACAATAGTTACAGATTAATATCTAAATAAAGTCTTGGTCAAACTGTTTCATGGATTGTTAATTCGTAATAGCATTAAACATTTACACTGGCTGTATGATTGCCCCCTCCAAGTTGCAAATGATGTATCCACAAGTGAGTTTGATACACTAGTACTATGTTTGTTAATAAGGTATTTGAACTGTTTTTGTTTTGTTTTTAACTTTGATTTTTTTCCCCCAAAAATTATTTTTATTATTTTTTATAGAGTATCTAAGTTATTTCTCACTTCGAGGTGCATTAGATTCAGAAATATAATTATTAATATATAAATACATCTATAATACATACAAGGTTAGCATCAATAATACAACATCCCAAACTCCCAAAGTGCCATGATTTTTGAACTGTTTAAAAGTGATAATGCTGACCTGTGCATGTCTGTATATCAATGGGACCCTTATTGTAGCAGAGCAGGCATGTTTGGTATTTATCAAGAATTATGGCAGGTGTGATGATATCTGGCCGGCACTGATAGTTAGATACAACTCTCATATTATAATCCCATTATCACCCTCCAATCTGCAGGGATATCCCCAGTGTATGGATGTAAAGTAGGGAGCACCAACTGATAATAAATAGGTCATCAATGTATTGTTCAACTATTGGTTCTGTGCTGATAATAAAATAGATAGGTCATCAATGTATTGTTCAACTATTGGTTCTGTACTGATAATAAAATAGATAGGTCATCAATGTATTGTCCCACTATTGGTTCTGTACTGATAAAATAGATAGGTCATCAATGTATTGTCCCACTATTGGTTCTGTACTGATAAAATAGATAGGTCATCAATGTATTGTTCAACTATTGGTTCTTTACTGATAAAATAGATAGGTCATCAATGTATTGTCCCACTATTGGTTCTGTACTGATAAAATAGATAGGTCATCAATGTATTGTCCCACTATTGGTTCTGTACTGATAAAATAGATAGGTCATCAATGTATTGTTCAACTATTGGTTCTTTACTGATAAAATAGATAGGTCATCAATGTATTGTCCCACTATTGGTTCTGTACTGATAAAATAGATAGGTCATCAATGTATTGTTCAACTATTGGTTCTGTACTGATAATAAAATAGATAGGTCATCAATGTATTGTTCAACTATTGGTTCTGTACTGATAATAAAATAGATAGGTCATCAATGTATTGTTCAACTATTGGTTCTGTACTGATAATAAAATAGATAGGTCATCAATGTATTGTTCAACTATTGGTTCTTTACTGATAAAATAGATAGGTCATCAATGTATTGTCCCACTATTGGTTCTGTACTGATAAAATAGATAGGTCATCAATGTATTGTCCCACTATTGGTTCTGTACTGATAAAATAGATAGGTCATCAATGTATTGTTCAACTATTGGTTCTGTACTGATAAAATAGATAGGTCATCAATGTATTGTCCCACTATTGGTTCTGTACTGATAAAATAGATAGGTCATCAATGTATTGTCCCACTATTGGTTCTGTACTGATAAAATAGATAGGTCATCAATGTATTGTCCCACTATTGGTTCTGTACTGATAAAATAGATAGGTCATCAATGTATTGTCCCACTATTGGTTCTGTACTGATAAAATAGATAGGTCATCAATGTATTGTCCCACTATTGGTTCTGTACTGATAAAATAGATAGGTCATCAATGTATTGTCCCACTATTGGTTCTGTACTGATAAAATAGATAGGTCATCAATGTATTGTCCCACTATTGGTTCTGTACTGATAAAATAGATAGGTCATCAATGTATTGTCCCACTATTGGTTCTGTACTGATAAAATAGATAGGTCATCAATGTATTGTCCCACTATTGGTTCTGTACTGATAAAATAGATAGGTCATCAATGTATTGTCCCACTATTGGTTCTGTACTGATAAAATAGATAGGTCATCAATGTATTGTCCCACTATTGGTTCTGTACTGATAAAATAGATAGGTCATCAATGTATTGTCCCACTATTGGTTCTGTACTGATAAAATAGATAGGTCATCAATGTATTGTCCCACTATTGGTTCTGTACTGATAAAATAGATAGGTCATCAATGTATTGTCCCACTATTGGTTCTGTACTGATAAAATAGATAGGTCATCAATGTATTGTCCCACTATTGGTTCTGTAGCATATACATAGAAGTATCCTATTTTTCTTCAAATTACCTAGATTCAATTAACACACAGAAAGTCCTCACTGATGGTCACTGGTTCTAGCCCCACTCAGACCGTGTCTCTTTATATGAAAAAGTGATGATAGGGTACAGTGGTATACAAGTCAGTAACCTTAAGCACTCGACCACGGAGGTGGACTATGTATGTTTTACGTTTATTTATCGTCGCTTACTACAGGTTGCCCATATGAGCGCCGCCTCCTGAAGAGATTAGTCATTTTAGATTGTTGGAGGATAGTGCATGATACAGACAGAGACCCATTCCAGAGTCTCCTCTGGTTCCTTTACGTGCACGGTGTAGAGCACCGACACGAGACCTCGGTTTAACGTCCCATCTGAAAGACTGTTAATTTTATTACGATCAGACGGGGGATTGAACCTGCGATCCCTGGATTACCAGTCCAACGTGTTAACCGCTGGACTACAGATCCGTCTGTAAGGAGGTGTGGACTACACAGTCATATAAGTTATATACTGTTATAAATGCTGTAAATGCTGCATCCCCTTGGGCTTATTTTTGTTTTTAAATATAATTATATATTATGACTAATTACCTGTACATCTAGAGGTTTTATTTCTCTAATTGAAGTTTGCTTGTCATGTTTTATGTTGTTTATAAGTGAGGTTGGAACAGTAATCAATCTCAAGTACTTCTGGAGTGGAAAATGTCTGTCTGCTCATTCTGTTACTTATCACTTTTCTCCTTCCTTTCTCTCCCTCTCAATGTGTAATGCATGCACACATACATTCAGTAAATAGTTTTCCAAAGCTTCCAAAGCTGTTCTATAGCTGAATGCTTGGTGGACAATAAGAGTGCCTTCCTGAGCGAAGCAGTCTACCCAATAATGAACAATAAAACAAATATAATATAAATATTGATTGGCTAACTGGCAATGCGATCTACTCAATATTGAAAAAGCAATTAACTTCAAGTTTCAACGTTTTTAGATCAATGTAATAATGAATGTAAATGACTTGACACAAACAAATGTTTAGTCATGTTTTCCCCCCCCCCCCCCCCCCGCATAACCTGATGGCATATTACCTGAATGTTTGGTGGCATATTACCTGAATGTTTGGTGGCATATTACCTGAATGTTTGGTGGCATATGACCTGAATGTTTGGTGGCATATTACCTGAATGTTTGGTGCCATATTACCTGAATGTTTGGTGCCGTATTACCTGAATGTTTGGTGGCATATTACCTGAATGTTTGGTGGAATATGACCTGAATGTTTGATGGCATATGACCTGAATGTTTGGTGGCATATTACCTGAATGTTTGGTGGCATATTACCTGAATGTTTGGTGCCGTATTACCTGAATGTTTGGTGGCATGTGACCTGAATGTTTAGTACTGTATGACCTGAATGTTTAGTACTGTATAACCTGAATGTTTAGTACTGTATGACCTGAATGTTTAGTACTGTATGACCTGAATGTTTAGCACTGTATGACCTGAATGTTTAGTACTGTATAACCTAAATGTTTAGTACTGTGTGACCTGAATGTTTAGTACTGTTTGACCTGAATGTTTAGTACTGTACAACCTGAATGTTTAGTACTGTATGACCTGAATGTTTAGTACTGTATGACCTGAATGTTTAGTACTGTATGACCTGAATGTTTAGTACTGTGTGACCTGAATGTTTAATACCGTTTGACCTAAATGTTTAGCACTGTATGACCTGAATGTTTAGTACTGTATAACCTAAATGTTTAGTACTGTGTGACCTGAATGTTTAGTACTGTTTGACCTGAATGTTTAGTACTGTACAACCTGAATGTTTAGTACTGTATGACCTGAATGTTTAGTACTGTATGACCTGAATGTTTAGTACTGTATGACCTGAATGTTTAGTACTGTGTGACCTGAATGTTTAATACCGTTTGACCTAAATGTTTAGCACTGTATGACCTGAATGTTTAGTACTGTATAACCTAAATGTTTAGTACTGTGTGACCTGAATGTTTAGTACTGTTTGACCTGAATGTTTAGTACTGTACAACCTGAATGTTTAGTACTGTACGACCTGAATGTTTAGTACTGTACGACCTGAATGTTTAGTACTGTATGACCTGAATGTTTAGTACTGTACGACCTGAATGTTTAGTACTGTATGACCTGAACGTTAAGTGATGCATTACCAGAACATTTGGTGTTATATAACAGGAGTATTTATTGCCTTATTATCTGAACGTTTGCTACTGTATAACCGGAGCGATTGGTGCATCGTTAAAACTCAACTCAACAACATCAAAGTTGAATAATCATATTTTATTATTAAGCCTGTCACTACGTAAGTGGACACAGTAACATTAAATAATAATGGATTACTGATATTTTCATTTCCACCGTTACCATTTTGTGCAGCTTATCTAAAATTGCAGCAGGGGTTAAAAATTCCATTTTCAATCTTGATCAACTTCTTATTTACTGATAGTGGAACCCGGTGGCAGCTCCCTGTGTTCTCTGGTAATGGTTTTCTATCCAGGCTACAGATGATTGATTTGAACTTTCTATGATTGATTGACGTGCAGTATACTTATTCGCGGATATCGATTGGTTCCAACTTTCCAAGATCCGTTGGTCAATCTGCCTCGTTTTGGGGTCCACTCCATAACTTGTTCAAATAACTTCTCACTAATATTCACTATATTGAGTTGATGTGTCGCGCCAGACACTGGACCGTAATTTCAAGGTCAAGGTGACACCTACCCGACAGAGATCAGAAATAGGTACAATGTTTTGTGTCCACTCATATTTGAATGTGATCTACATGTTTTTTTTGGTGTTTTTTTTTAATGTTTATTTAACGTCACTACCTGTAGCCAGTCCATTTGAGCTATGGGCAGTTTACCTAACAACACCTTTTCTGGGCAGGCTCCAGCGATTACCCGGTACCAACCTCTGTAAGAAACTGCCAACTTGTTCGAACCCGTGGCCATCAGTGATGATAGGCTATAGTGGTATACAAGAGAGTGACCGTAACCACTGAACCATGGAGGCAGTCTATTACATGTTTTAAATAACTTCACACCAATGTACTAATTACCTGCAAGGTCACGGTCACACTTGCACGTCGAAGATCAGACTTGGGTGCACTATCTTGTGTCTGCTCCATGTTTTTCAAACTCATTGGCCTGTTTTAACCCTTTTAACACTACATACCTCTAAAATGGTTTGCAAAAAGTGTAGTGTATCGAGCCGTCTCATCAGGATCTGCACTTTTTCATAGTAATTTTACTATTTTTTGTAAAAATTACCAATTTTCATATAAATGAACTAGTCCAAATGTAATTTTCTGATCAATTTATTTGTCTAAAAATATCATGGACCAGTCTATGTCAGTTACTTGGTGTTGAATGGGTTAAGAATAATAATTATTGGCTTACAAACATCTTTTTCTAAATGCTGTTAACCCTTTCCTTCATAGAGATTTAGGTTAATATACTATTATATATCTATACAAACGACAGCTATTTAGCTATCATGAAGTGGTTAAGTAGTCGTCATATCTATCCCACCTCCATAGATATTACTGGGACTACATAGAGATTTAGGTTAATATACTATTATATCTCCATACAAACGACAGCCATTTAGCTATCATGCAGCGGATAAGTAGTCGCCATATCTATCCCACCTCCATAGATATTACTGGGACTACATAGAGATTTAGGTTAATATACTATTATATCTCCATACAAACGACAGCCATTTAGCTATCATGAAGTGGATAAGTAGTCGCCATATCTATCCCACCTCCATAGTGATTACTGGGACTACATGAGATTCTGGCTTTTATTATGAACATTGGTTTGGCTACTACATTGTCAATGTATGCCGTATTGTTAATGGCGTCAAGTGGTGCTTCTATGAGGGAAAGGGTTAAATGATTTGCCTTTACTCTCGATAAATACTAGAGAATCATAACCAGAATGGAAACAGTTTTAGATGGACAAATAATGTCTCAAGAATAGAATTTAACCTATTGTTAGTTAAACATGACACTTTACATCATTTTACCTGTTTTGTCCAAATGAATGAATAAAATGATTATATATATATATAAAATATAATATAGTTTGTTATAAAAGAAAAACTGACAAGCGGAAAATGTCATCTTATTTAGCTGGTGATTAGACGTACACTGAGGTAGGTTTTGACATCTCGGCCATGGTTGATGTAGCGTAGAGGCTTGTAGTGCATTACACATGTCTAGGATAAACTATAAACATGTTAATTTCAAATCGGGAAAAAAACTTGTGTTGTATGACAGAAAGTGGACGGTGTTGATGTTTGCGAAAACGTATACGGCTTTATGATGTATAACCTGACAGCATTTATATACAATCCGAGATAGCAAACCTCCGCCATTCTGCTAAATGTCCATTTTTGCCCCATCTCACAATGGTGGTTTGAAGAATCTGCCACCTTGCTATAACCATTTGCCTACTGGGTAAACAAAATCACAATTGCAAACAACATAAATCCAGATCAACCGCGGTGTAACGCTGTGTCTGATCAGGATCTATGTTGTTTGCTAAGTGTTTTAGCTCCACTATCCGAACAGCATTGAGCCTGATTAGAAAGTGCTGTCAGATCTGGCTCTATGCTGTTTACAAAAGTGATTTTTATCTGCCGCTAGCTTGCAAAGGGCTAATATCCATTTTTTCCCGATCTCACGGATCTAGATCAGCTCCAAACTCTAATTTGTTAGTCCACATGATCAGAGGCCCTGACTCTTTCACCAAATTTCAAGAAAATATGTACGTAACATTTTGCTCAATCTGGCAACAGATATACAAACAAAGGAACAGTGAAAAAAACCATCACCTTCTTGATGGAGGTAAAAATTGGGTTACATTGGAATACTACCTCTCCACGAAAAGATGCTTATTTTGTGATATATGAGAAAAGAGCCTCCATGGCTGAGTGGTTATGGTCGTCAACCTCAAATCACTTGCTCCTCACTGTTATAGGTTCGAATCCCACTGGGGTTGTCGAATTATTTCATGTGAGGAAGCTATCCAGCTGGCTTGTGGATGGTCGGTGATTCTACCTGGGTACCCGTCCATGCCTGAAATACGCCTCTGTCAGAGCGGCACCCGGGTCTTCATCCACCAATAACACAGCTTCAGGTTCGCCATATGACCTGTGCTGTTGGTGCGACTTTAAACCCCCATAACAAATAAACTATCATATGAGACTATAAACCAAGATCCATGTACCATAGGCAAGCAATAGAGCCGGGGCTATGTGGCAAAATGACTGAAAATGACTGATTGTTGGCTTCAAATCAGGTGACCCTCACTGCTGTAGGTACAAATCCCACTGGGGGTGTCAAATTCTTTCATGTGAGAAAGCTATCCAGCTGGCTTGCAGATGGTCGGTGGCTCTACCCGGGTGATCTGAAATACTGCGCAGGACGGGCACCTGTAGCTGGAGAGTCGCTAAGCTGTTGGTTCGACTTTTAAGCCTGATTGCCAAGTGTGCACGGTATCGCACCCGGACCTGCTCTACCAGGATCCCAGACAGCACCAGAATGTGGAGTAATATTAGCAATATAGGCCAAGAACTGCTTCTGGTTGATAACACCAGCAGTTATCATAGAGGGCAGAATGTTCCTTGTTTATAGAAGAATTTTAATTTGAGTGGAATACCTATAAAGATAAATGATAAAGACATCATAAAAATATTAATGGTTTTATTCACAGAGTACTGTTGCTTGTGCACTCAAAGACTTGTTGTTATTGTTGAAAGTAGATGTTTACCGTATTAAACTGTATTAAAATTTAATAGTTGATATTGTAACAAATGTATATTGTTATTATATTGTCTGGTTTCAGATTGTGTTCAACCGAACTGTGACGCTGAAAGAGGACAAGGATAAAAACTGAACATTTCCAAATAGATCCTGCACCCTCATATTTATTACTACATTATATAGCATCCCGTACCAGCCCGTACTGACCCTAATTAAATTAACAGTCTTCAGATGGGACGTTAAACCGAGGTGTTGTGTCTGTGCTGTACACTGTGCACGTAAAAGGACCAGATGAGACTCTGGAATAGGTTTTTGTCTGTATCATTGCACTATCCTCCAAAACTCTAAAATGACTAATCTCTTCCGGAGGCGTCGCTCATATGGGCAACCGGTAGCGACGATAAATAAACGTAAAACACACACACTCCCGTACCAGCATACCAGCCACCCTCAAACCGAACAGATACAAACAGACCCGACGTATGCCTATTATAATATTCAGAACTTGCAGGCCATCTTCAATGCATGTGATTGGATAATGATGCATGCAAGACTGTGAGTGCTATGCTGTGATTGGATAATGATACATGCAAGACTGTGAGTGCTATGCTGTGATTGGATAATGATGCATGCAAGACTGTGAGTGCTATGCTGTGATTGGATAATGATACATGCAAGACTGTGAGTGCTATGCTGTGATTGGATAATGATGCATGCAAGACTGTGAGTGCTATGCTGTGATTGGATAATGATGCATGCAAGACTGTGAGTGCTATGCTGTGATTGGATAATGATGCATGCAAGACTGTGAGTGCTATGTTGTGATTGGATAATGATGCATGCAAGACTGTGAGTGCTATGTTGTGATTGGATAATGATACATGCAAGACTGTGAGTGCTATGCTGTGATTGGATAATGATACATGCAAGACTGTGAGTGCTATGCTGTGATTTGATAATGAATTATGCATACCTGTGCTAAAACTATGGAATGAAAAAAGATGAAGTGATTTCTTGTTGCTGCAATGTTAATACAGGCTTATATTAAATTGTATATATTATTAGATTTCATTTACATGTTAGTCTATACAAATTTACTTAGCTCGATTGCGAAACAAGTTATTGCAACTTATATTAATCACTCTCGAGACCTCTCAGGATAAATGTGCCAAGGGAGGTAATAGAAAAGTCAGCGGTCATCATTGAATTGTAGGCACAACCTGAAAAGGGAAATGTTTTTACAGATATTGCAATAAAAGACAGATGAATTGAGTTAATTTATATATCAATGTGCATTGTTTATTTCTGGCAGTGAAGTATGTGTTAAAAGTAGGGATGGCAACGATTATTCACTCGAACTGGAATAGTATTCGGAAAAAATGTTATATTGTCCTCAAAAATGCCACCCGCTCAGTCACACGTTTGGAAATGCTTGAATCGCGATGAGAATAAGAAAACTGCTAGGTGTAATCTATGCAAATTGGATTTAACATATTCGGGTACAATATCAATCTGAATAATCATTTGAAGAAGATGACATTTACGCGTAAAACAGAAATTAGGTTAGTTTGGCAATTTTTATAAGATTTTGAGTTTTTGATAGAATTCTATCGATTATTCAAATACCTTCCTGACCGAATATTGGAATAGTATAATCGCTATTTGTTGCCATCCCTAGTTAAAAGAACTTGAATGTATTTGTTTGTTAGCTTTGAATGTGTCGGATCAAATGCTGTAAGATTAATGTTGAGATGTACCCATATTAATGTTGTCTGCCTTGTAACTGAGAGATTGTGAGTTTGGACTGAACCCCCATGAGAATGAACCACAGTGACCTTAGGCAAGACACTTAAATTGACATTGCCTCTTTTCTCACCCTCCTGGTGTTGGATTTCACCAGAACGATGTCTCAAGGGTGATTAACCCTTTCCCTCATAGAAGCATCTCTTGATGCTATTAACAATAGGTTGACAATGAAGTAGCCAAACCAATATTCATAATAAAGTCCGGAATCTCATGTAGTCCCAGTAATATCTATGGAGGTGGGATAGATATGGCGACTACTTATCCACTGCATGATAGCTAAATGACTGTCGTTTGTATGGAGATATAATAGTATATTAACCTAAATCTATATGTAGTACCAGTAATATCTATGGAGGTGGGATAGATATGGCGACTACTTATCCACTGCATGATAGATAAATGACTGTCATTTGTATGGAGATATAATAATATAATAACCTAAATCTCATGTAGTCCCAGTAATATCTATGGAGGTGGGATAGATATGGCGACTACTTATCCACTGCATGATAGCTAAATGGCTGTCGTTTGTATGGAGATATAATAGTATATTAACCGAAATCTCATGTAGTCCCAGTAATATCTATGGAGGTGGGATAGATATGGCGACTACTTATCCACTGCATGATAGCTAAATGGCTGTCGTTTGTATGGAGATATAATAGTATATTAACCGAAATCTCTATGAGGAAAAGGGTTAATCTAATCAAGCTAGAGTAAATTTGTACATGTATTAACTAAACCAAATTATAAGTACCCTTATAAAAAGGCTGTAGTTATCATGTTGAACATGTAAACATTAATGTTTCAAGCCAACGAAAGTAATTTTGTTACTATAGCAACCAGTATTATTATTTTGCAATATCAAATTTGAAAATTTTGTTCATGCTGGAATTATTTTATAAAAGAGTACTAGAAAAATAGATGAGGAATGTGGATTTACATGTATGCAAGTACCCCTGGATAGATGAGGAATGTGGATTTACATGTATGCAAGTACCCCTGGATAGATGAGGAATGTGGATTTACATGTATGCAAGTACCCCTGGATAGATGAGGAATGTGGATTTACATGTATGCAAGTACCCCTGGATAGATGAGGAATGTGGATTTACATATATGCAAGTACCCCTGGATAGATGAGGGATGTGGATTTACATATATGCAAGTACCCCTGGATAGATGAGGGATGTGGATTTACATATATGCAAGTACCCCTGGATAGATGAGGGATGTGGATTTACATATATGCAAGTACCCTTGGATAGATGAGGAATGTGGATTTACATGTATGCAAGTACCCCTGGATAGATGAGGAATGTGGATTTACATGTATGCAAGTACCCCTGGATAGATGAGGAATGTGGATTTACATATATGCAAGTACCCCTGGATAGATGAGGAATGTGGATTTACATGTATGCAAGTACCCTTGGATAGATGAGGAATGTGGATTTACATGTATGCAAGTACACCAGGATAGATGAGGCATGCGGATTTACATGACTGTATGCAAGTACACCAGGACAAGATTATATAGATAGTGAGCTAAAACACTTGTCTGAATAGCAAACAACATAGATCCTGATCAGAGGCAGCATTATACCGCAGCTGATCTCGATCTATGTTGTTTGCACATTCCGTCCAATTTAATTGTCAGGTTAAGGGTTAAGAATGTATAATTTGTGTGAAATCATTCAACGAAGCCGCAATCCCTTGGTTATCCACATAATATACGCTTGTTATAGAGCCTTTAATTTCTTTATCGGATATCTCTACAAAGAAACATTTTAAAGGAATGAAACTTGTGAAGATCTATATAATATATAGCAGGAATGATGAGTTGTAAGGATAGCCCAGCGTGATCATGGGTTGTACGCCGGTGCACATTTCATTGGAGGCTGTACATCAATTCGAATTGCATATAGTTCTACCTTTATTTCTGTCTCGTCACTCTCTCTGGCTTTTATTTGATGATGGAAATATAATGGGTAAATCAGTGCACAATTGTTCAGCATACCACTGGTTGTTTGGAATATGAGTGGCACCAACAGCTCTGGTTATATAACTGCTTTCAGGCGGTGGATGAAGACCCCTAGCGTTGTTCCCCCAATGTGCCCTTCCTAGCAGGCAATATATGCCCCTCTGAGCATTGATTTCATGAGGTACCCCTCCTAGCATTGTTTCCCCTGGGTGTCCCTCCTAGCATTGTTTCCCCTGGATGCCCCTCCTAGCATTGTTTTCCCCATGTGCCCCACTGAGCATTGTTTCCATGGGTGCCCCTCTCAACATTGTTTCCCTTGGTGATCCTCTGAGCATTGCCCCCCCCCCCCGGTGACCTCCAAACATTATCTTCCCCCAAGTGTCGTGTTTCTCCATGTGCCCCTTTGAACATGGCGTCCTCAGGAGCTCACTGAACATTGTTTCCGCTAGATGCCTCCACAAGCATTGTTCCTCCTCATACCCTTTGAACATTGCCCCCCCCCCACGTGCCTTTCTGAGAATTATTTCCTCACATACCAATTTGAGCATTGTTTCCCCAAACATTATTTCGTCAGGTGCCCATCATCCGAGCATTGTTTGTCTGGGTTACGCTCTGAGCATTGTGTCCCCAAGTAACTCTCCAAGCCTTGTTTTCCCCAGGTGCCCCTCCGAGAATTATTGTTTCCAAATGTGCCCGTCTGTATAACATAATTATGTGTGTGCATACGACCATCTACATGCATTTTTATTCCCTCAATTGGTACAATGCTGAGTTATGCTTTTAATTGTTAGATACCGGTATTATCATTAACTGTATACAGGGGGAGCCTTTCCGAAATACATATAGCCGAAGATTAAAGCATGGACAATTGCACAATGGATTGACATTATGAAATACTGATCATACGGTTGGAACTGAATAATAAACTGGATATATCTGGTCACGGGCTATTCATCAGCTAACTGCGAACGAACGATATAGTTTTCTTTATAGACGCCTCCGTCAAGGCATTTGGGCGACTGGTTTCTCTAAGTAGATTACGTTGTCATCTAAGTTGCTTATGAAGACAACTGGAAAGGCATCTTCGTTCTTCTCAGAGTGACAATTCCTGTATCATCTTTCAAAGGAGTTCCTTGTAGGGCCACATCCTTCACGATTTGTCAGCTCACAGCAGCAATAATGGTTCCGGTTTCTTCGCTGGGGTCCTTACGCCATTACGATCGATGTATGCGTCCCGCCGTCTTCCTTGAAGGAGATTCCGTCCCCTTGAAGGAGCCGGCTAAAAGAAAACCAGCCGGGTGATGCTGTCTCGCCAAGTATGGAGGTTTGTAGTAAGTTTATGCTTTATATGTATAGAGTCGCACGACTTCTACCGATGGCGCGGCTTCCGTCAGCGAAGTCCTTGACCCACATTCCTGCTGTGAGCTGTGCCTAGGTCACGTGGAAGAGAGACATAATGTAACTAACTGCATTATTAAAATTTGATATTTACGTCGAATATTTAGTCTTAGTGAATTCTGATTGGTCTGAATGAGCATGATGGAATTGATTGGTTAATCTACTCCCTACGAGACTATGATCGTTTTGTAGTATCCCATTTTGCAATGACAGAGGCATTGCTAGTTACTACCGAGAAAGCATGTCTCGTTCTGGTTGAGAATGTTGCAAGTCCGATGCATTATATAATTAAGTTTCATTTCGTAATACTAGTTGTTTGTGAACTTTTTACACTAATGATCACAGATAGTCATAGCGTGCAGAACCACATTAGTTCCTACGGTACACCTGTGATTTTAGCGCAGTCCACCAGCCAGTCTCCATGGGTAAAACGTAAGGTTTCTTTTGATGAATCTTTAATGAAAATGTTTTGCACACTCATATAGTCTAGCATATACTTAGAATATTCTGTACACTCTGGCACCCAGATATTGATGTTTACGTAATGTGTATTTAAAAATACATGGAAATATTGTCCCTATACACTGTATTTTAAAGTCTCACGGAAATTTAGTTCGTCTACAGTGTTTGTATTATAAAGTTATCATGGAAATTTAGTTCCTCTACACTGTTTGTATTTTAAAGTCTCACGGAAATTTAGTTCCTCTACAGTTTGTATTTGAAGGATCGCAGAAATTAAGTCCATTCCCACTTTGTATTTAAAGTCTCACAGAAATTAAGTCGCACTACACACAGTTTGTACAAGTCTCGTAGAAATAAAGTTCCTCTACTCAGTTTGTATTTAAAGTCTCGCAGAAATTAAGTCCCTATACACACTGCATTTAAAGTCTCGCAAAAATTATGTCCCTATACACTGTATGTATTTAAAGTCTCGTAGAAATAAAGTCGCGCTACACAGTATGTACAAGTCTCGTAAATAAAAAGTTCCGCTACTCTGTTTGTATTTAAAAAAAAGTCTCTCAGAAATAAACTAATTGTAAGTAGTAATGCTAAGCTTTGTTCACCGCTGTATACAAGGTAATTGACGATTTGGTAAGCACAATTGCATATAGGAGATGAGTTATGCATGTTAAGTGTGCACACACACATTCGTTTAGTTGGCATATGACAGGGGCGGTTCCAAAAGCATGTAGGTAATCAAGTGGAGCGCGGGGCAGCCTCCTCCGAACAAACACGCGCAAGCATAATCCATCGATCAATATTTGCACAGATACGGCAATTTGTCCGAATACAAACATAATATGCTAATGTTTATATTTAAAATCTGAAAATAAATTTATTTAGTAATGCCGGGAAATACAAGTCTCGTGTTAATTCATAACCTTGATAAGAACGTGCCCCCTCACCGCTGTAGGTTTGAACGAATCCCATAAGCGGTTAACTAGTACTAAGGTATGGGCCTTTCTCAAAGACAGTGCATATATGTGGCCAGACCGAGTATCGAACCGGGGACCCTTCAATTCCAAATCCGAGGCTTTACCACCCGACCACGGATGCCACACATATGTAGACAATAAAGATGGAGCATGGCAGTTAATGTTTAGATACTTTATTTCTTTACATATGTCCCCACACATATTAAAACAATCTCTATTCTGACGTCGTTCCACCAACAATTCAAGCACATCTCCGACGTGTTTTGATCAAATCAATACTCAAACCTCACTCACCCAGACAGTAGCGATCCAGTGGTAATGTGCTGGATCGTGGCCCTTCCAGCCGCCACTCTACAACTACTATAATGACTAATTATATTTTTTTCGGAGGACCCATTAAAACGGGGAGCTCATGTGCATGCTTGACACCGGTCGAGTTATAGAACAAGATGTTTCCAACGAAACTGTCTGATTAGCGCAATGGTTAGCGCGCTCGCTTCTCACCAATGCAACCTGGGTTCGATCCTCGGACTGGGAAGTATGTGAGATGGTACGGTGGTCGCCATATCGGACAGGTGGGTTTTTTCCGGGTACTCCCGTTTCCTCCCACAATTACGCTTTCATCCGCGCCAACGAAACTGATTAATATAAGTTGTTAAAACTTGCTTCGCGATGTAAAATAAATAAAGTTTAAAATAACTACATGTACATTATTACATACGCCAGGTGCCGAACATAGCTGACCGCTCTATAACATCACGTCTGTCACTAAGTTCTACGGTACAGACGGATCTGTAGCCCAGTGGTAAAACGCTGGATTGGTAATCCGGGGATCGCAGGTTCGATCCACCGTCTGACCCTAATAAAATTAACAGTCTTTCAGATGGGACATTAAACCGAGGTATCATGTCGGTGCTGTACACCGTGCACGTAAAAGAACCAGAGGAGACTCTGGAATGGGTCTCTGTCTGTATCATTGCATTATCCTCCAAAATCTAAAATATGGGCAACCGGTAGAGACGATAAATAAACATAAAACACAGTTCTACGGTAGAGGGCGCCTCTAGCAACGATAAATAGACGCACACATGCTGATGACGAATCTTGTGAACAAAACGTAATAATATTTACTTTTCTCGCAACAAGTCCTGACTGAAACATTCGGAGAAAGGATTACTTCTGCTCTTGTTTTTTAATTTCATAATAAATCATGAACAGTTTCCGAGAGAATGTTGTCGGGGGATGTTTTATCGTCTGTGGGTAGAGATGCTATCGTCATATATGCCCGTCCTCATGTGGTCTGAACGATTCCACATTTTTCTACTGGATTGGAAGATAAGTATGTCACGTCAAATTTTCTGTTACTGATAGCTGTCGGCTATTGAATGCATTGTTCAAGGTCAATCGACGGTGAAGTTCCCACACGAAGGAGATGTTTTAGTATGGAACAGTAAACTGGCCGTGTCTATCAAAATGATACGTGTGTGCGTCAGTACCAGATATCAAAGAAAATGTCATATCCAGTTTAGTCAGCGCAGAAATAAACGAAACGAAAACAGTTGCCGCAATTAATGAATATTTATAGAAAGCGGCTTTTGCAACGAGTCTTGTGATTTTTTGCATACGTTTATCCATCGCTTGCCACCTGGTTGATAGGGACGAAGCCTCCAGAAGTAGCATAATGGTAATTATACTTTTGGAGGATAGTGCAGGATACAGAAGACACTCGATAAAGATAAAATGACTAATATACGAGACTAATATATAGGGGCTGACGATAAATATACAGTCTACATCCGTTATGTCGAATTCAGTCGGACTAAACAAAGTCGAATTCAGTCGGACTAAACAAAATACTACGACATAACCGAAGTTTGACATAACGGATATCGACCATATTTGACATAAACGGATTCAGCTATATGTAAAATGATAGTATCTGAAACGGGACTTTGACCCAACTTCGAGTTAACCGGAGAATTTGACATAACCGACTTTGATATAACGGTACATCCTGTATGTATACATTGGTACAACTGCATGAGTAGCAGAGGCGGGAATATATTTGTTTTTCGTTTGGCTGATACAAGCGCCTGTGTGACATTGACTACAGGGAGAGTGTAGTCCGATAATTACATTCTAGCGGTTATGTTTCTTGGTGTTAAACTGGTCGTAAATATGCAGTAGTCATTGGCAATCAACTTTCATGTTCTTGTTATTTCCCAGAAGTTTTGAACCATATCTTTATTTCTGCGATAAACCCCGTAAAATGCGGGAGCAGATATACGTTCATTAATCGAATGTATTGCTATAGATACTATTGAGATGATTTGGTATAATGAGTATTACTCGTGTTCCAGCGTCCCTTATATTGTCTCGTCTGCTGATAACAGTCGGAGCTGCTGGCATCTCAATTCTTGAAGGTTATAAATATGCCATAAATAACTCGTAATTGCCAGGTTTAGTTTCATTTCCACGTAAAAAATCCATATTATCAATATTGGCACAGTGATAAAAGCAGAAATTAATGACCCACGACATAAAAAAAATCAGAGAGACACGAACCAATTTCTTTTCATTTCTTTCAAAAATAATCATTTTTTTCTCGTTAAACATAATTTATATGGTGCGTGTGTGCAGTAAGCCGGGTGGTGAATTTTTCTTCAAAATTCGATGTAGGTCTTAGTCGAGTGTTACCCGATGCTTGCTCTTATATTATTAATACTCCCGGACATTGTTTGAGAGCGTATATATCTATGCCAAATTGTATCTCCATCCGTCCGTAAGTCAATCGGCAATTTCGTTTCCTACTGTAGAAACACCTAATGCCTGTTGCTTGTAACTGTTGTAAACTAAAATCAGAAAATAGCACAATTTCGATTGACATCATAGCCGTTATGATAACATAGTCATGCGCGTATGTTTGTTTGACAGTTCCATGTGTATTGCACGCGTATGAAATGTAGTTCGCCACGCATTATGACTATTGCCCTACTCGCATACACATGTATACGTCCAGCGCATTATGACGATTGCCCTACTCGCATACACATGTATGCACGTCCAACGCATTATGACTATTGCCCTACTCGCATACACATGTATGTACGTCCAACGCATTATGACTATTGCCCTACTCGCATACACATGTATGCACGTCCAACGCATTATGACTATTGCCCTACTCGCATACACATGTATGCACGTCCAACGCATTATGACTATTGCCCTACTCGCATACACATGTATGCACGTCCAACGCAGTATGACTATTGCCCTACTCGCATACACAACGATATATTCCTGTTAAAACTGACTGTCACACTTTCTAAGAAAAAAAATGCACTCATATAAAATAAAATAAAATTGTATGCGTTATAAAATAAGTATTACACACGTTTTGGAGTATTGAAATCCATCATTTTAACATTTTAATGACATTGTTAAAAATACATGTACAGTCTACAACCGTTATGTCAAAGTCGGTTATGTCGAATTCTCCGGTTATCTCGAAGTCGGATCAAAGTCCCGTTTCAGACACTATCATTGTACATCTAACTGGCTCCGTTTATATCGAAAGTCAAACTTCGGTTATGTCGAAGTATTTTGTTCGGTCCGACGGAATTCGACATAACGGATGTAGACTGTATATAATCGTATTCATTCTGCTCTCTTCGTATCTCCGTTTCTGTGTGTATTTTGCGTTTATTTATCATCGCTACCGGTTGCCCATATGAGCGACGCCTCCTGAAGAGATTCGTCATTTTAGATTTTTGGAGGATAATGCATGATACAGACAGAGACCCATTCCAGAGTCTCCTCTGGTTCTTTTACGTGCACGGTGTAAAGCACCGACACGAGACCTCGGTTTAAAGTCCCAACTGAAAGGCTGACGACTCCGTTTCTCCGTAATAGCAATGGAATTAATATGCACAGAACACTGTTAGCATTTACAGTCAAACCTGTATTAGTGGTCACCTCTTTTAAGCAGCCACGCTGTATTAAGCAGCCAGCTTATATATTCCCATTATGTTAATTTAGGATACGCTGTTACTCTATTAAGCAGCTTAGTCGTGATAGCGCAGAGGATGCGCGTTCGCTTCAGGTGCGAAAGGTCCGGAGTTCGAGCCCCACTGGAGCCGTTACGATTGTGCCCTTAGGCAAGGCATTTAAATTCCACGTTGCATCTTCTCTCTCCCTTGTGGCGATGGATTCCATCAGGAATGAGGTCTCGAGAGTGATTTATATAAGTTGAAATAACTTGTTTCGCAATCGAGCTAAAATAAATTTGTATAAACTAAGCAGCCATCTCTGCTAAGTGGCCACTTTCTGTAATTCGCTTGGCTGGCTGCTTAAGATAGGTTTAACTATTAATAATGTTGCTGGCATAAAAAAAACGGGACACTCGCATACAATGCAACAGGAATATGTCTTTAAACAAATCAGGTTTTCCCTACAATTTGAAGCTTAATGAAACTATGATATTCTCAGAGAAAACCTTGCTCATCTTTATTAACCTAGAAACTATTAAACACGATCAAATGACTCGGTGCATTTTTTTAATTATCTCCGAGGCAGCTAGGGAGGTCTGAATCTAACATGAAAACCAACCCTTTCAGCGTAACATGTAATGTCTTATAATGTTTATGTCTGTTAGCTAATTTAACCAAGGCAATAAAGTATAATTAAAGAAAAAATAGTGCAAAGATTTAAGAGGAATTACGGTGACATAATCCATATTTTACAGATTTATAAATAACACCTACATGTTCCTACTGCGATTGTTGGTAATTTCAACGAAGCAATTTTGATTTATGAATGAAATTTCATATCATTATCAGATCATATTTACGGTATCCATTTCGTCTCTCGGGTCTATTTATCCATTTACATTGAGTGGTGAAGTAAAGTTGTATAATTTACAGTCATTTTCTCCACAGGAAGCACGTCGCCCTAACAATGTTGAAATCCGACCCTGTCCGAATGAAGCGCTCTTTTGTTGCAGAAGATTTAGTCCTTTGTAAGATAGTTTCTGGCTTGTCTACTGTCGCCTGATTTTCTTGACTGACGTTGGACCCATGTAGAGAATGTGTTAATGAGACAGCTAATTTAGGTAATTTAAGGCAAATGTAATCAACGTAAATATAGTTTATTCGTTCCAAGCGGCTTAACCCATGGTTTCACTGTTATTCGGTAATTCGAAAGACAACACGTGTTTTGCCCGGGCCTCAGGCACACGATGAAGTGAACAACTGGAATCGGAACTATAGAGATTAAGGTTCGATCCCCCGTCTGACCATACTAATATCAAAAGTATTTCAGATGGGACTATAAACCGAGTTATCCTGCATGTGTCCGTGCTATATATTGGCCATGCAAAACAGATATTAATAAATATAGCTCATGTACAAGTATATAGGCAGTGTGTCTCAGGATATAGCTATGTCACACGTATATAACATGTATGTCTCAGGATATAGCTATGTCACACGTATATAACATGTATGTCTGAGGATATAGCTATGTCACACGTATATAAGACGTGTGTCTGAGGATATAGCTATGTCACACGTATTTAAGATGTATGTCAGAGGATATAGCTGTCACAAGTATATAAGATGTGTGTCTGGGGATATAGCTATGTCACACGTATATAAGATGTGTGTCTGAGGATATAGCTGTCACACGTATATAAGATGTGTGTCTGTCTGAGGATATAGCTGTCACACGTATATAAGATGTGTGTGAGGATATAGCTGTGTCACAAGTATATAATATGTATGTCAGAGGATATAGCTGTCACACGTATATAAGATGTGTGTCTGAGGATATAGCTGTCACACGTATATAAGATGTGTGTCTGTCTGAGGATATAGCTGTCACACGTATATAAGCTGTGTGTCTCAGGATATAGCTATGTCACACGTATATAAGATGGGTATCTGAGGACATAGCTATGTCACAAGTATATAAGATGTGTGTCTGAGGATATAGCTATGTCACACGTATATAAGATGTGTGTCTGAGGAAATAGCTTTCACAAGTATATGTTTGTCTGAGGATAGAGCTATGTCCCACGTATATAAGATGTGTGTCTGAGGATATAGCTATAGCATCGGTATATAAGATGTGTGTCTGAGGATATAGCTATAGCATCGGTATATAAGATGTGTGTCTGAGGATACAGCTATGTCACACGTATATAAGATGTGTATCTGAGGATATAGCTATGTCACACGTATATAAGATGTGTGTCTGAGGATACAGCTATAGCATCGGTATATAAGATGTATGTCTGAGGATATAGCTATAGCATCGGTATATAAGATGTATGTCTCAGGATATAGCTATGTCACACGTATATAAGATGTGTGTCTGAGGATATAGCTATGTCACAAGTATATAAGATGTGTGTCTGAGGATATAGCTATGTCATACGTATATAAGATGTGTATCTGAGGACATAGCTATGTCACAAGTATATAAGATGTGTGTCTGAGGATACAGCTATGTCATACGTATATAAGATGTGTGTCTGAGGATATAGGTATGTCACACGTATATAACATGTATGTCTCAGGATATAGCTATGTCACACGTATATAACATGTATGTCTCAGGATATAGCTATGTCACACGTATATAACATGTATGTCTGAGGATATAGCTATGTCACACGTATATAAAACGTGTGTCTGAGGATATAGCTATGTCACACGTATTTAAGATGTATGTCAGAGGATATAGCTGTCACAAGTATATAAGATGTGTGTCTGGGGATATAGCTATGTCACACGTATATAAGATGTGTGTCTGAGGATATAGCTGTCACACGTATATAAGATGTGTGTCTGTCTGAGGATATAGCTGTCACACGTATATAAGATGTGTGTGAGGATATAGCTGTGTCACAAGTATATAATATGTATGTCAGAGGATATAGCTGTCACACGTATATAAGATGTGTGTCTGTCTGAGGATATAGCTGTCACACGTATATAAGATGTGTGTCTGTCTGAGGATATAGCTGTCACACGTATATAAGCTGTGTGTCTCAGGATATAGCTATGTCACACGTATATAAGATGTGTATCTGAGGACATAGCTATGTCACAAGTATATAAGATGTGTGTCTGAGGATATAGCTATGTCACACGTATATAAGATGTGTGTCTGAGGATATAGCTTTCACAAGTATATGTTTGTCTGAGGATAGAGCTATGTCACACGTATATAAGATGTGTGTCTGAGGATATAGCTATAGCATCGGTATATAAGATGTGTGTCTGAGGATATAGCTATAGCATCGGTATATAAGATGTGTGTCTGAGGATACAGCTATGTCACACGTATATAAGATGTGTATCTGAGGATATAGCTATGTCACACGTATATAAGATGTGTGTCTGAGGATACAGCTATAGCATCGGTATATAAGATGTATGTCTGAGGATATAGCTATAGCATCGGTATATAAGATGTATGTCTCAGGATATAGCTATGTCACACGTATATAAGATGTGTGTCTGAGGATATAGCTATGTCACAAGTATATAAGATGTGTGTCTGAGGATATAGCTATGTCATACGTATATAAGATGTGTATCTGAGGACATAGCTATGTCACAAGTATATAAGATGTGTGTCTGAGGATACAGCTATGTCATACGTATATAAGATGTGTGTCTGAGGATACAGCTATGCCATACGTATATAAGATGTGTGTCTGAGGATATAGCTATGTCACACGTATATAAGATGTGTGTCTGAGGATACAGCTATGTCATACGTATATAAGATGTGTGTATGAGGATATAGCTATGTCACAAGTATATAAGATGTATGTCTGAGGATGGAGCTATGTCACAAGTATATAAGATGTGTGTCTGAGGATATATCTATGTCACAAGTATATAAGATGTGTGTCTGAGGATATAGCTATGTCATACGTATATAAGATGTGTGTCTGAGGATAGAGCTATGTCATACGTATATAAGATGTGTGTCTGAGGATATAGCTATGTCATACGTATATAAGATATGTGTCTGAGGATATAGCTATGTCATACGTATATAAGATGTATGTCTGAGGATGGAGCTATGTCATACGTATATAAGATGTGTGTCTGAGGATATAGCTATGTCACAAGTATATAAGATGTGTGTCTGACGATATAGCTATGTCCTACGTATATAGGATGTGTGTCTGAGGATAGAGCTATGTCACAAGTATATAAGATGTATGTCTGAGGATGGAGCTATGTCACACGTATATAAGATGTATGTCTGAGGATACAGCTATGTCACAAGTATATAAGATGTGTGTCTGAGGATATAGCTATGTCATACGTATATAATATGTGTATCTGAGGATATAGCTATGTCATACGTATATAATATGTGTATCTGAGGATATAGCTATGTCATACGTATATAATATGTATGTCAGAGGATATAGCTATGTCATACGTATATAAGATGTGTATCTGAGGATATAGCTATGTCATACGTATATAATATGTATGTCAGAGGATATAGCTGTCACAAGTATATAAGATGTGTATCTGCGGATATAGCTATGTCACACGTATTTAAGATGTATGTCTGAGGATATAGCTATGTCACACGTATATAAGATGTGTGTCTGAGGATATAGCTATGTCACACGTATATAAGATGTGTGTCTGAGGATATAGCTATGTCACACGTATATAAGATGTGTGTCTGAGGATAGAGCTATGTCATACGTATATAATATGTGTATCTTAGGATATAGCTATGTCATACGTATATAAGATGTGTATCTGAGGATATAGCTATGTCATACGTATATAATATGTATGTCAGAGGATATAGCTGTCACAAGTATATAAGATGTGTGTCTGAGGATATAGCTATGTCACACGTATTTAAGATGTATGTCAGAGGATATAGCTGTCACAAGTATATAAGATGTGTGTCTGAGGATATAGCTATGTCACACGTATATAAGATGTGTATCTGAGGATATAGCTATGTCATACGTATATAAGATGTGTGTCTGTGGATATAGCTATGTCACACGTATATAAGATGTGTGTCTGAGGATATAGCTATGTCACACGTATATAAGATGTGTATCTGATGATATGGCTATGTCATCGGTATATAAGATGTGTGTCTGAGGATAGAGCTATGTCACACGTATATAAGATGTGTATCTGAGGATATAGCTATGACAAGTATATAAGATGTGTGTCTGAGGATATAGCTATGTCACACGTATATAAGATGTGTATCTGAGGATATAGCTATGTCATACGTATATAAGATGTGTGTCT
>CM026398.1:30599675-30796677 GCA_014843695.1 Archivesica marissinica
TATTTCTGGCATAAAGGCGAATGAGGATTGTCGGCGAACTCCTTCACTTCGTGCATCAACGACCATCTTCAAACCATAGTGGACGACACTACAGAGGAAGTTATCATCTATAGTGACGGGTGCGGGTACCAGAACAGGAACGCCACAATGGCAAATACACTTGCGCTTCGCTCTTAAACACTATATTACAGTCACTCAAAAGTTTTTGGAAAAGGGCCATACGCAGATGGAGGTG
Source organism: Archivesica marissinica (assembly GCA_014843695.1). NCBI lineage: Eukaryota > Metazoa > Mollusca > Bivalvia > Venerida > Vesicomyidae > Archivesica > Archivesica marissinica. The sequence goes on from CM026398.1 coordinate 30,599,911, forward strand.
GATTCTGTGCACAGCTCAATAGAACGTAGCCTCCGAAGACGACCCATTTACTCACCTAGTAATTACGTGGAAGTGTTTAAAAGTGCTCGCCAAACCGGATACAATGTGATGTATCTTGACCATACTTTCTTCCATGAGTTCAGTACCTTAAAGTACTACAAGTCTATCAGACCTGGATACAGAGTTGGCGACTCGGTGGTGCCTGACATAAAGTGTCTACGGTACACCATTAAAGGTACCATTGAGTATAAGCTTTCATACTCAGATGAGTTTAGAGAGATTCCTAAGCGAAGGAACGCTGGCAATCCAACATGAGAGGAAATTATTCCTCGGTTGCATGTAACACCACTGAAACTAAAGGAAAGTAAGTATCAGCACTTACAACAGCTGAAAGCGGTTATTCCAAAGGATTACCACTTGTTTTATGATGCCCTGGCACATTAGAGATACTTTCAGAAAAGTAGTCAATTCTTAAATGGTTGTTATTGCCTCCTGTGGAATTATGAAAGTAGCAACTTGTACCTACCTGTATTTTTCCAACAGTATTTACCAAACAGTCTCTAGGTTTTAAGTAGGATTGTAACTACTGAAACAACGGACAATGAGATCTGACCGTTCAGTGGCACTAACGGTAACTAACCAGTATTGACAACACACTTTCCTGGGAAGATTAGCCAGTACTTCTGCTTAGAGTTTTATAATAGAGTGTGTCCTAGATGTGAGGCAAACTCGAACAAGAGTGATTCACGCCTCCACTAGTCTTATCTACCATCTCATACAAACTGCCATTCGCAATAGGGTAGCTTTAAGTGTACACATTCAATACCAGCGGATGCTCGTTAGATGCTAAACCAGTTCCATCCGCAAGTTGGGATTGAGAAAATTGCGAAGGCGAAAACAGCCTGCAACAACGGGATCGAACATGCAACCCTATGTAGTATGGCGTTCTACCACTCGGATCCACTTCTCTTCCATGAGAAGGTTATGCAATCTACAATTCAGGGCCCAGTTTCTCGAAGCGTCTCTACTTGAGATTGTGTTCAACTCATAATTATCAACTTCTATAAAACCTTAACGGTAAGGTTATTCTTCAGAATAAATACTAAAGTGTATTAAAATATTGTTTCTTAGGTATTCAAAGTCATTACATTTACTAAATTGTACCAATTTTAGTGCTTTAAATGGATTTAAGTTGAGCACATTCTCAAGTTGAGACGATTCGAGAAACAGATACGATAACACTGCTAATCGAGATAGTTTTATTGGAACAGTCTGCTCCGAACATAAAATGTCTTTGACATACGCAATTGCTCGTATATCAAAACGCTTTTGAATTACTGTGCAAAATTCCGGAATAACTTGTATAATATATAATGGATACAGTAATATGTACGGAAATCGCGTATGTTGATTTATGAAATATATTGTTTAAGCAAGGCTGTTTCATTTAAAGTAGTCCACGGAGGAAGTTTAAAAGGGCAAAAATAAATCTATAGTTTATGCATGTATATTGTACGGCATAACTATGTTATAATTATTGTGTATGTACATTTATTCTATAGTGTTAACAAATTGAAGAGGGCCCTAAGGAGGATTAGTTCAAAACTAATTAGGTCACCCTCTATAAATAAAGAAATCTATCTCTATCTATCTCTTGAATATCACTTTGGAAAAATATAAAATAGTTTTTACACCCTCCTGAAAAGTGGACGTTTTCCACATACGCGGTTTGCACAGAAATGCGACGATATGTAAGATTGAAAACTGTTTTTCACTGTGCACTTCAGTTTATCTTTTTAGATTTCACAAAGCGATAAATAATGTTATAAAAACTAATTTAACGTTGATATTATATTGTAAGTGTATTAACTTATGGTGCAATTTCGGGATGTGCTTTTACAACGTTGACGTCACTTTTGTGTTTTGATGTAATTGAAATATCAATGGAAAAATTTATTTACACGTTGAAATTTCCGTTATTATAAATATTCTGGCTATCCAAGCACCTTTAACCCTTTCCCTCACAGAAGCACCTCTTGACGCCATTACCAATACGACATACATTGACAATGTAGTAGCCAAACCAATGTTCATAATTAAGGCCAGAATCTCATGTAGTCCCAGTAATATCTATGGAGGTGGGATAGATATGGCGACTACTTATCCACTGCATGATAGCTAAATGACTGTCGTTTGTATGGAGATGTAATAGTATATTAATCTAAATCTCATGTAGTTCCAGTAATATCTATGGAGGTGGGATAGATATGGCGACTACTTATCCACTGCATGATAGCTAAATGGCTGTTGTTTGTATGGAGATATAATAGTATATTAACCTAAATCTCATGTAGTTCCAGTAATATCTATGGAGGTGGGATAGATATGGCGACTACTTATCCACTGCATGATAGCTAAATGGCTGTTGTTTGTATGGAGATATAATAGTATATTAACTTAAATCTCTATGAAGGAAAGGGTTAAATGATTGTGTGGAAAGCACTTCCATATTAAGGATAATGCATACAATATTTACACAGAAAGATGAGAAGATACATGAGCTGCTACAGTTGAGGAAATGCAATGAAGGAGAGGTGTCATACAGCGGGTTGCTCGATTCTGTGAAATCCTTCTTTGTGCAACAGCAATCTGAGACCGAACAGAAAATACAGGTATTCGTTTTGTAAAATCTTCATTTAGGGTGCTTGTTTGTGAGGCTTAGCAGGTAGCGAGTCAACGATTAGCAAAACTGATAAATCTTGTGTCCGACTATATGGATCAAGTAGAAGATCAAGGGAATGACCGGCTGTTTTTGCCGGTTTTGTGATGCATTTGTCGATGACCGTGTCGTTATGCTTGCGTCTCACAGATTGTAAGATCTCAAAGTTTACATGACTAGCTCACCAAGCCAATAAAACTCTTCGGTTGACTGCAAGCAATGTGGAGGCGAGGAGGGCTGTTTTGTACACTCCCTACTACTGTATGGGTCTCCTTGCAGAGAGTACTGGAGAGTACCCAGGAGCAGCTATTTTGTGCACTCCCTACTACTGTATGTCTCCTTGCAGAGAGTACTGGAGAGTACCCAGGAGCAGCTGTTTTGTGCACTCCCTACTACTGTATGGGTCTCCTTGCAGAGAGTACTGGAGAGTACCCAGGAGCAGCTGTTTTGTGCACTCCCTACTACTGTATGGGTCTCCTTGCAGAGAGTACTGGAGAGTACCCAGGAGCAGCTGTTTTGTGCACTCCCTACTACTGTATGGGTCTCCTTGCAGAGAGTACTGGAGAGTACCCAGGAGCAGCTGTTTTGTGCACTCCCTACTACTGTATGGGTCTCCTTGCAGAGAGTTCTGGAGAGTACCCAGGAGCAGCTATTTTGTGCACTCCCTACTACTGTATGTGTCTCCTTGCAGAGAGTACTGAAGAGTACCCAGAAGCAGCTATTTTGTGCACTCCCTACTACTGTATGTGTCTCCTTGCAGAGAGTTCTGGAGTACCCAGGAGCAGCTGTTTTGTGCACTCCCTACTACTGTATGTGTCTCCTTGCAGAGAGTACTGGAGAGTACCCAGGAGCAGCTATTTTGTGCACTCCCTACTACTGTATGTGTCTCCTTGCAGAGAGTACTGAAGAGTACCCAGGAGCAGCTGTTTTGTGCACTCCCTACTACTGTATGTGTCTCCTTGCAGAGAGTACTGGAGAGTACCCAGGAGCAACTATTTTGTTCACTTCCTACTACTGTATGTGTTTCCTTGCAGAGAGTACTAGAGAGTACACAGGAGCAACTATTTTGTGCTCTCCCTACTACTGTATGTGTTTCCTTGCAGAGAGTACTGGAGAGTACCCAGGAGCAGCTATTTTGTGCACTTCCTACTACTGTATGTGTTTCCTTGCAGAGAGTACTGGAGAGTACACAGGAGCAACTATTTTGTTCACTTCCTACTACTGTGTGTTTCCTTGCAGAGAGTACTGGAGAGTACACAGGAGCAGCTGAAGCTGACCAAAGACCTGGGAACAAGTCACAGAACTGGCATAGAGGAGAATAACAAACATTTTATGGATATGAAGTACTGTAATACCAGACAGGTTCAGGATATTGAGAAGAGGTAAGAGTATCTCAACATAGTAGCAGTATAAAGGCAAACTATATCATCATCATCATCATCAATCATAGGGCCTTCACCACTGCTCTCCACTTGGACCGGTCCGTTGCTGCTGCTTTGGCTTCCCCCCAGGACATCCTGCTTCGGCGCAGCTCACTGTCCAGAGTCCTTCGCCATGTCGTAACTGGTCGACCTCTTTTCCGTGTGCCCTGTGGATTCCAATCCAGTGCTTGGCGTGCTATGTTGGGGCTGGTCTCGTCGTAGAGTGTGCCCTATCCACCGCCACTTCCTCTGTGTGATAGAGTCTGTGATGGGGTCCTGTCTTATTTGCCGCCACAACTCCTGGTTGGTGATCTTTTCTGGCCATCTGATGTGTAGGATCTGTCTGAGGCAGTTGTTGATGAATACCTGTAGTTTGTGGTCAAGGCCCTTGGTGCGTCTCCAGGTCTCAGCTCCGTACAAGAGGACTGTCTTAACATTCGTCTCAAACAGCTTGAGGTGGATGTTATTGTTGTTCCATACTGGCTTCAACGTCACAAAGGCATGTCGTGCTTTCCCAATACGGGCTTGGATGTCTTCTTCTGTTCCCCCCGTTTTGCTGATGACACTGCCGAGGTAGGTGAAGGAGTCAACATTATCGATTGGATGGCCATCTATCTGAATGGGTATGTTCCTTGCCGCGTTTACCCTGAGGCACTTGGTCTTCTTAATGTTGATCTCCAGCTCTGTAGTCTTCGCAACTGTGTGTAAGCGTTCTGACTTCTGTTGCATGTGTTGGTGTGTGTGGGACAGGAGGCCTATATCGTCCGCAAAGTCGAGGTCCTCCAACTTCTCTGTAAGTGTCCACTGTAGTCCTCTTGGTCTGTCTACTGTCGTTCTCATTATCCAGTCCAGTACGACGGAGAAAATGAGAGGCGAGAGCATACAGCCCTGACGGACGCCGGTGCTGACGGGAAATGGCTGTGAAAGGTTCATGTCATGGATCACATGGCAAGTGGTGTTGTTGTACAGGCTCCGAATAATGTGGATGATCTTTCCTGGTATGCCGTAGTGCCCGAGGATGCTCCATATGACGTCTCTATCAATCGTGTCAAACGCTTTCTTGAAATCGATGAAGTTGATGTAGATTGGAGACTGCCATTCGATGGACTGTTCAACGATGATGCGGAGTGTTGCTATCTGATCCGTGCATGATCTTCCTGCCCTGAATCCTGCCTGTTCTTCCCTCAGCTTGGCGTTCACTGCATTCTTGATCCTTTCTAGTAGGAGTCTTGTGAGGACTTTACTTGGGATAGACAGTAGCTGGATGCCCCTCCAATTCTGGCAGTTGCTGAGGTCACCCTTCTTGGGTAGCTTGACGATGTGCCCTACTCTCCATTCTTCTGGAACCACTTCTTCATCCCAGACTTGCTGTAGAAGGTCTAGTAGTAGTGCTGCTGTGGTCTCAGTCGATGCCTCAGTGCTTCTGGTGGGATGTTGTCTGGCCCCGGTGCTTTCCCATTTTTGATCTTGTTGATGGCCCTTGTCACTTCATTCCTTGTGATCTGTCCCATCTCTACTTCCAGTTCTGGTCCGTCTGCTATGTCTGGTGGGTTGGTCACAGGTGTACCGCTGAGTAGTTCCTGGAAATGGTCCTTCCACCTTGTCATCTGGTCTTCTGGTTTGGAGAGGGTGTTACCATCAACGTCCTTCACTGGTTTGTTGGGGTTGCTCCTTCTGCCGGAAAGTTGTCTAGTTATGCTGTATAGGGTCTTCATGTCGTTGTGGTATGCTGCTTCCTGTGCTTGTCCAGCCAGCTTGTCTACCTGATCCCGTTTGTCTTGTCGTGCGCTCTTCTTGACTTCTTTGTTCTTGGTGCTGTATTCTCCCTGGATGTTCTGTTTCTGTGCTCTGGTTTTCGCCTGCTTCAGTCGGTGCCGAATTTCTTTTCTTTCTTCAATGATCTGGATGGTGTGGTCTGTGAGCCAGGTCTTGTACTTCTTCGTTCTAAATCCTGTGCAGAAGAATAGATGTCATTCTGACATTGCACAGCTTTTTGAACAGCCTCACATATATATATATATATATATATATATAACACAGATCCTTGAGAACGTCCGTCATGTGTATGGACACATATTGGGTACTTTTTATCATAGAGATAAAGCAATTCCATTCACTCCATGGGACTTGTTGGGTATATTTGCTGGGTATTGTGTAAATTAGCTCTCTGACTGGAGTAATTATCTATGTCCACTTTCTGACTGGAGTAATTATCTATGTCCACTTTCTGACTGGAGTAATTATCTATGTCCACTTTCTGACTGGAGTAATTATCTATGTCCACTTTCTGACAGGAGTAATTATCTATGTCCACTTTCTGACAGGAGTAATTATCTATGTCAACTTTCTGACTGGAGTAATTATCTATGTCCACTTCTGGGAGTAATTATCTATACGCACTTTCCGACAGGAGTAATTATCTATACCCACTTTCTGACAGGAGTAATTATCTATACCTACTTTCTGACAGGAGTAATTATCTATACCTACTTTCTGACAGGAGTAATTATTTATACCCACTTTCTGACTGGAGTAGTTATCCATGTCCACTTTCTGGGAGTAATTATCTATGCCCACTTTGAGACAGGAGTAATTATCTATGCCCAATTTCTGACTGGAGTAGTTATCTATGTCCATGTTCTGACTGGAGTAATTATCTATGTCCACTTCTGGGAGTAATTATCTATGCCCACTTTCTGACTGAAGTAATTATCTATGCCCACTTTCTGACTGGAGTAATTATCCATGTCCACTTTTTGATGAGTAATTATCCATGTCCACTTTTTGATGAGTAATTATCTATGTCCACTTTTGACAGGAGTAATTATCTATGTCCACTTTCTGACAGGAGTGATTATCTATGTCAACTTTCTGACAGGAGTAATTATCTATATCCACTTTCTGACTGGAGTAATTATCTATATCCACTTCTGACTGGAGTAATTATCTATGTCCACTTCTGACAGGAGTAATTATCTATGTCAACTTTCTGACAGGAGTAATTATCTATTCCCACTTTCTGACAGGAGTAATTATCTATGCCCACTTTCTGACTGGAGTAATTATCTATGCCCACTTTCTGACAGGAGTAATTATCTATGCCCACTTTCTGACTGGAGTAATTATCTATGTCCACTTTCTGACTGGAGTAATTATCTATGTCCACTTTCTGACTGGAGTAATTATCTATGTCCACTTTCTGACTGGAGTAATTATCTATACCCACTTTCTGACTGGAGTAATTATCTATGTCCACTTTCTGACTGGAGTAATTATCTATACCCACTTTCTGACTGGAGTAATTATCTATACCCACTTTCTGACTGGAGTAATTATCTATACCCACTTTCTGACTGGAGTAATTATCTATGTCCACTTTCTGATTGGAGTAATTATCTATGTCCACTTTCTGACTGGAGTAATGATCTATACCCACTTTCTGACTGGAGTAATTATCTATACCCACTTTCTGACTGGAGTAATTATCTATACCCACTTTCTGACTGGAGTAATTATCTATACCCACTTTCTGACTGGAGTAATTATCTATACCCACTTTCTGACTGGAGTAATTATCCATGTCCACTTTCTGACTGGAGTAATTATCTATGTCCATTTCTGACTGGAGTAATTATCTATGCCCACTTTCTGACTGGAGTAATTATCTATGTCCACTTTCTGACTGGAGTAATTATCTATGTCCACTTTCTGACTGGAGTAATTATCTATGTCCACTTTCTGACTGGAGTAATTATCTATGTCCACTTTCTGACTGGAGTAATTATCTATGTCCACTTTCTGACTGGAGTAATTATCTATGTCCATTTCTGACTGGAGTAATTATCTATGCCCACTTTCTGACTGGAGTAATTATCTATGTCCACTTTCTGACTGGAGTAATTATCTATGTCCACTTTCTGACTGGAGTAATTATCTATGTCCACTTTCTGACTGGAGTAATTATCTATGTCCACTTTCTGACTGGAGTAATTATCTATGTCCATTTCTGACTGGAGTAATTATCTATGCCCACTTTCTGACTGGAGTAATTATCTATGTCCACTTTCTGACTGGAGTAATTATCTATGTCCACTTTCTGACTGGAGTAATTATCTATGTCCACTTTCTGACTGGAGTAATTATCTATACCCACTTTCTGACTGGAGTAATTATCTATGTCCACTTTCTGATTGGAGTAATTATCTATACCCACTTTCTGACTGGAGTAATGATCTATACCCACTTTCTGACTGGAGTAGTTATCTATACCCACTTTCTGACTGGAGTAATTATCTATGTCCACTTTCTGATTGGAGTAATTATCTATGTCCACTTTCTGACTGGAGTAATGATCTATACCCACTTTCTGACTGGAGTAATTATCTATACCCACTTTCTGACTGGAGTAATTATCTATACCCACTTTCTGACTGGAGTAATTATCTATACCCACTTTCTGACTGGAGTAATTATCTATGCCCACTTTCTGACTGGAGTAATTATCCATGTCCACTTTCTGACTGGAGTAATTATCTATGTCCATTTCTGACTGGAGTAATTATCTATGCCCACTTTCTGACTGGAGTAATTATCTATGTCCACTTTCTGACTGGAGTAATTATCTATGTCCACTTTCTGACTGGAGTAATTATCTATGTCCACTTTCTGACTGGAGTAATTATCTATGTCCACTTTCTGACTGGAGTAATTATCTATGTCCACTTTCTGACTGGAGTAATTATCTATGTCCACTTTCTGACTGGAGTAATTATCTATGCCCACTTTCTGACTGGAGTAATTATCTATGTCCACTTTCTGACTGGAGTAATTATCTATGTCCACTTTCTGACTGGAGTAATTATCTATGTCCACTTTCTGACTGGAGTAATTATCTATGTCCACTTTCTGACTGGAGTAATTATCTATGTCCACTTTCTGACTGGAGTAATTATCTATACCCACTTTCTGACTGGAGTAATTATCTATGCCCACTTTCTGACTGGAGTAATTATCTATGTCCACTTTCTGACTGGAGTAATTATCTATGTCCACTTTCTGACTGGAGTAATTATCTATGTCCACTTTCTGACTGGAGTAATTATCTATACCCACTTTCTGACTGGAGTAATTATCTATGCCCACTTTCTGACTGGAGTAATTATCTATGTCCACTTTCTGACTGGAGTAATTATCTATGTCCACTTTCTGACTGGAGTAATTATCTATACCCACTTTCTGACTGGAGTAATTATCTATACCCACTTTCTGACTGGAGTAATTATCTATACCCACTTTCTGACTGGAGTAATTATCTATGTCCACTTTCTGACTGGAGTAATTATCTATGTCCATTTCTGACTGGAGTAATTATCTATGTCCACTTTCTGACTGGAGTAATTATCTATGTCCACTTTCTGACTGGAGTAATTATCTATGTCCACTTTCTGACTGGAGTAATTATCTATGTCCACTTTCTGACTGGAGTAATTATCTATGTCCACTTTCTGACTGGAGTAATTATCTATGTCCACTTTCTGACTGGAGTAATTATCTATGTCCACTTTCTGACTGGAGTAATTATCTATACTCACTTTCTGACAGGAGTAATTTATCTATGTCCACTTTCTGACTGGAGTAATTATCTATACCCACTTTCTGACAGGAGTAATTATCTATACCCACTTTCTGACTGGAGTAATTATCTATGTCCACTTTCTGACTGGAGTAATTATCTATACTCACTTTCTGACAGGAGTAATTATCTATGTCCACTTTCTGACTGGAGTAATTATCTATGTCCACTTTCTGACAGGAGTAATTATCTATGTCCACTTTTTGACTGGAGTAATTATCTATACGCACTTTCTGACTGGAGTAATTATCTATGTCCACTTTCTGACTGGAGTAATTATCTATGTCCACTTTCTGACTGGAGTAATTATCTATGTCCACTTTCTGACTGGAGTAATTATCTATGTCCACTTTCTGACTGGAGTAATTATCTATGTCCACTTTCTGACTGGAGTAATTATCTATGCCCACTTTCTGACTGGAGTAATTATCTATGTCCACTTTCTGACTGGAGTAATTATCTATGTCCATTTCTGACTGGAGTAATTATCTATGTCCACTTTCTGACTGGAGTAATTATCTATGTCCACTTTCTGACTGGAGTAATTATCTATGTCCACTTTCTGACTGGAGTAATTATCTATGTCCACTTTCTGACTGGAGTAATTATCTATGTCCACTTTCTGACTGGAGTAATTATCTATGTCCACTTTCTGACTGGAGTAATTATCTATGTCCACTTTCTGACTGGAGTAATTATTATCCAATCTTCTCCAATCTGGGTCACAATGTTTAGTGACATAATGGCAAATTGGAACCCAGACAAGGGTATATGTAGAATATTATCATTGTTTCCTTTGTATCAGGCTGGTAGATGAGCTTGTCACAATAAGAGATGACTTTGATCGTCAGAACCGAGACATGGAAAGTTTCTTCCGAACACAAACTGTGTCAGTTCAACAGAAGCATCTACATTCTATAGAACAACACATCCAGAAAGGTAAAAATATAGATGAAAATCGAATGTATATATATTTTTGTATCCCCCCACACCTCCATTTTAGAGGAGACTTGTTTTTGTTCTGTTTGTTTTCATTTTTAGTTTATAATATTAGATCTGTATGACCCACAGTATTGGAACATAGTACGGACATTGCTCCTGGCCAGTAGATGCACCATGTTGTGATCAAAGGTTAAGGTCACAGAACCTCAAATTCAGAAGATGGTTTTCGCACAATAACATGTGAATGACTTGGTGTATAAGTCTTCAGACTATACATCATGAGCGAGTCAGTTGATTGTTAGGCTGAGAGCATCAACGGTCAAGGTCACATAGAAATCTAGTACATTGATATTGGTCAGTATATGAACCATGTTGATTTTGTAGTCAGTAAGTACCATACTATTTATAGTAACAAATGAAAGAAGAGAAAGTATGTGTATGCGTTTGTGCAAGTCCGATAAGCCATCAATCTGGTTACATTGGAGGGCCAATATGGGTTATTGACCCGGACTATGGTGGGTCAGACTGTCACCAACTTTACTTAGTAAAAATACGTATCCCAGTCACGAACACACAATATGAAACATCAGAAACATTGAATTATCATCGCTATTACATCTCAGTGTAGCAACTGGAAGGCAGCACCATGCTATAATACTATGAGTTTATTAAATGCTTCTGACACCCTTACATTTACATGTCCAAGCTTCAGATCCGTAAGAATAAGCTAACAGTAATAAATCCCACGTTGACATTTATCGTATTTGGAACAAATGTTTACTTATACACATTTATTATGTCAATGAATGTGTCATTTAAATGATGACGTATTAAAATTAAAAAGCAGTATCTAATTAACAGACGGATATGTAGTCCAGTGGTAACATGCTGGACTGGTAATCCTGGGATCGCAGGTTCGATCCCCCGTCTGAACCTAATAAAATTAACAGTCTTTCAGATGGGACGTTAAACCGAGGTCTCGTGTCGGTGCTTTACACCGTGCACGTAAAAGAACCAGAGGAGACTCTGGGATGATTCTCTGTCTGTATCATTGCACTATCCTCCAAAATCTAAAATGACTAATCTCTTCAGGAGGCGTCGCTCATATGGGCAACCGGTAGCGATGATAAATAAACGTAAAACACACTAATTAACAGATACTCCCGAGGCACTGATCAAAATACTGTGGTTAACTAACACACTCCACTGTGGTTTACGTTGGCAAAACATAAAAAGTATATATGTTTTTGTATCCCCCCACACCTCCATTTTAGAGGAGACTTGTTTTTGTTCTGTTTGTTTTCATTTTTAGTTTATAATATTAGATCTGTATGACCCACAGTATTGGAACATAGTACGGACATTGCTCCTGGCCAGTAGATGCACCATGTTGTGATCAAAGGTTAAGGTCACAGAACCTCAAATTCAGAAGATGGTTTTCGCACAATAACATGTGAATGACTTGGTGTATAAGTCTTCAGACTATACATCATGAGCGAGTCAGTTGATTGTTAGGCTGAGAGCATCAACGGTCAAGGTCACATAGAAATCTAGTACATTGATATTGGTCAGTATATGAACCATGTTGATTTTGTAGTCAGTAAGTACCATACTATTTATAGTAACAAATGAAAGAAGAGAAAGTATGTGTATGCGTTTGTGCAAGTCCGATAAGCCATCAATCTGGTTACATTGGAGGGCCAATATGGGTTATTGACCCGGACTATGGTGGGTCAGACTGTCACCAACTTTACTTAGTAAAAATACGTATCCCAGTCACGAACACAAAATATGAAACATCAGAAACATTGAATTATCATCGCTATTACATCTCAGTGTAGCAACTGGAAGGCAGCACCATGCTATAATACTATGAGTTTATTAAATGCTTCTGACACCCTTACAATTACATGTCCAAGCTTCAGATCCGTAAGAATAAGCTAACAGTAATAAATCCCACGTTGACATTTATCGTATTTGGAACAAATGTTTACTTATACACATTTATTATGTCAATGAATGTGTCATTTAAATGATGACGTATTAAAATTAAAAAGCAGTATCTAATTAACAGACGGATATGTAGTCCAGTGGTAACATGCTGGACTGGTAATCCTGGGATCGCAGGTTCGATCCCCCGTCTGAACCTAATAAAATTAACAGTCTTTCAGATGGGACGTTAAACCGAGGTCTCGTGTCGGTGCTTTACACCGTGCACGTAAAAGAACCAGAGGAGACTCTGGGATGATTCTCTGTCTGTATCATTGCACTATCCTCCAAAATCTAAAATGACTAATCTCTTCAGGAGGCGTCGCTCATATGGGCAACCGGTAGCGATGATAAATAAACGTAAAACACACTAATTAACAGATACTCCCGAGGCACTGATCAAAATACTGTGGTTAACTAACACACTCCACTGTGGTTTACGTTGGCAAAACATAAAAAGTATATATGTTTTTGTATCCCCCCACACCTCCATTTTAGAGGAGACTTGTTTTTGTTCTGTTTGTTTTCATTTTTAGTTTATAATATTAGATCTGTATGACCCACAGTATTGGAACATAGTACGGACATTGCTCCTGGCCAGTAGATGCACCATGTTGTGATCAAAGGTTAAGGTCACAGAACCTCAAATTCAGAAGATGGTTTTCGCACAATAACATGTGAATGACTTGGTGTATAAGTCTTCAGACTATACATCATGAGCGAGTCAGTTGATTGTTAGGCTGAGAGCATCAACGGTCAAGGTCACATAGAAATCTAGTACATTGATATTGGTCAGTATATGAACCATGTTGATTTTGTAGTCAGTAAGTACCATACTATTTATAGTAACAAATGAAAGAAGAGAAAGTATGTGTATGCGTTTGTGCAAGTCCGATAAGCCATCAATCTGGTTACATTGGAGGGCCAATATGGGTTATTGACCCGGACTATGGTGGGTCAGACTGTCACCAACTTTACTTAGTAAAAATACGTATCCCAGTCACGAACACAAAATATGAAACATCAGAAACATCGAATTATCATCGCTATTACATCTCAGTGTAGCAACTGGAAGGCAGCACCATGCTATAATACTATGAGTTTATTAAATGCTTCTGACACCCTTACAATTACATGTCCAAGCTTCAGATCCGTAAGAATAAGCTAACAGTAATAAATCCCACGTTGACATTTATCGTATTTGGAACAAATGTTTACTTATACACATTTATTATGTCAATGAATGTGTCATTTAAATGATGACGTATTAAAATTAAAAAGCAGTATCTAATTAACAGACGGATATGTAGTCCAGTGGTAACATGCTGGACTGGTAATCCTGGGATCGCAGGTTCGATCCCCCGTCTGAACCTAATAAAATTAACAGTCTTTCAGATGGGACGTTAAACCGAGGTCTCGTGTCGGTGCTTTACACCGTGCACGTAAAAGAACCAGAGGAGACTCTGGGATGATTCTCTGTCTGTATCATTGCACTATCCTCCAAAATCTAAAATGACTAATCTCTTCAGGAGGCGTCGCTCATATGGGCAACCGGTAGCGATGATAAATAAACGTAAAACACACTAATTAACAGATACTCCCGAGGCACTGATCAAAATACTGTGGTTAACTAACACACTCCACTGTGGTTTACGTTGGCAAAACATAACGGTTGTGCCACCCACCATTACATTGTATTTATACAAATGTAAACAATTTCCCGATAAACGTTTTTATTTTTCAGGTATACAATAAAAAGCTATATCTTTTCATGTGTGGCAAATATCCGTACATGACCTATCGGGGTGCTTAATAAGTTCTCAATTATGACTGAAGGAGGTATATATCACTGGACAGTTGTTTATTGCAGGTATGACTGATGGAGACATATTTGACTTGATAGTTGTACCTTTCAGGTGTGACTGAGAGAGACATATTTGACTTGATAGTTGTACCTTTCAGGTGTGACTGAGGGAGTGAGACGGGCATCAGATAGGAGAGACGAGCTGTTACACGAGAGACAGACAGAACTAAAGGATCTGAGTGAAACCCTGCAGAGGGAGACGGAGAAATATATCCAGTCTCGTGTATCCGAACAGACTAAACAAATCATAAAACAGACTCGGGTGAGAGAACTATCTATTTAAATATACAGTCATTGGAATAAAGTTTAGTGCATACGGTAGTAAAATTACAGTAAAATAGTGGTTAAAGTCATATCAGTAAATCTATGACAGATAAACAATTTGACTCACCCAGTTCATTTTAACACCAGTTCTTCAGCTGTGTACTGCAAGGTGTTGTGTGATGACACAAGGATAGGGACAGGGAAGTAACCCAAACGCCTCATTGCCACTGTGTGATGGTTTCCATTGCTTAATCGCTATCACCTCCCTGACTCACCTCTTCATGTGAATGTCGTCGTAAGTGTTCTCGGATTTAATTTGGTATTGTCACAATGTTCATATTTTGCCGAGTACCATAGGATCTAGCCACAAGTTCCTAGCGTCTGAAGTCTAAAGATTTCAGCCAACTCATTCTCTTTTGCAGTTGTTACATTAGATGTAGTAAATGTCGCCGTATTTTCTCAAGTTGTCTGTTGAGTCCTTAGTGATGTGTTTTACTTCTTCTTCATGCAGTGTAAACATGGTTGATTTCCTCCTGTACAGGATCTATACAGCAATCACAATAAAGACTTCCACAAAGATGTTCACCAGAAGTTGCATGCCTTGAAAACTGATCAAACACATTTCATAGACCAAAGCAGAAACTGCCTGGATGAAGTCAAGAAGTCTGTATCTACTGAGAACGGTAGGCCATGGCAAAATGACAAGGTACCGAAACAGATCCAAGATCAGTTGGATGAGCTGCATAATCATCATCAATCGGAAATTAAGAGACTTGAAACCCAGATAGAAAGTCAGAGGAAGACAACTGCTGAAAGGAAAGACAGGAACAGAGTAGCTGATAAATGTGTTGAAGAATCACAACCAGAGGATGCCAGTTTGCAAAATGTGTATGACTTCCAGCAAAATGAACTCACCAGTACAACAGGAGCTGTTGGTATAAGGAGAAATGAAAGAGAGCCCATGTTCAAACATGGATCAGGTCTGCTATCACCGAGACCTCTTCAAGGGACAATTTGGAACAGTAGAACATTATTTGGTAGGACAAATCCGTCTCCCATTGCAACTGTACTGCCACAGAGACAGCAGGCACAGGATACAACGTTAAGTGTACAAAATGCCGTGCATGCAGCACAGGCTGTACAGACAATCCCTGTCACATCTGCTCAGCCTAGACAGCTTAGAAATAGAAGTAGCAAAACCTTGCAACCAAGTTTGGTGACTGGAAGGAGCACTGTGCAATTTCAAGATAATGATATGGCACTAAATTTTATCGTTGGTAATGAAAATTCTGATTCTTGTAATACTGTGGATGTTTCAAATACAAAGCAGACGAAAAAGTCAGGTAAAAGAAAGGGGAGAAAATGTAACAAGTCAAGAAGAAGGAATAAAATGGAATTAAGTCAAAATAGTATAGAAGACACTCCAGATATTACTGCTACACAGGATGAAAATGAGTATGCAAACAGTGAAACATTGGAGGAGCAACCAAGAGTAGAGAGTGTAGAAGCTAGAAAGGAATCTACATGTATTCCCAGTAGGACTTCTGCCATCAAGCCTGTCTGTAACCTAGATAATGTCTTTGAATTTCACGATGAACTATCACCTGGACCGGTTCTTAGAAAACAGAACAGACCAAACTATACATACACAAATCCGAAGTATAATCAAAGGTAACTTGACAATAGCATCTTGATATAAAGGACACTATTTATATCTGATTTTGGAGATTTGCAACAAAACTTGATAATTGCAGTAGATAACAATCTCTAAATATAATAAAAGCACCGATTGTAGTTACATGACTTTATTCAGTGTAGTACGGTTGATACAAAAATGTAGGTTGACCTGTAAATGATTGTGCCCTTAGCGCAGTGGATGCGCATTCGCTTCAGTGCGAAAGGTCATGAGTTCGAGCCCCGCTGGAGCTGTTACGATTGTGCCCTTAGGCAAAGCATTTAAATTCCACGTTGCTTCTTCTCTCACCCTCGTGGCGATGGATTCCATCAGGAATGAGGTCTCGAGAGTGATTAATATAAGTTGTACGAACTTGTTTCGCAATCGAGCTAAAATAAATTTGTATAAACTATACTAAATGTTTGTCGCATTATGTTCAATATGTTGCATATTAATTAAGAGCTTTACAACTTGTGCGGATGTGGTACTCTCGTTTTCACTACATGCAGTGTAGTATTGATGATGGCTGGTACAAATCTGATAAATATGTTGCCTCTTCTCTCCCATCGTGGCGATGGATTCCATCAGGAATGAGGTCTCGAAAGTGATTAATATAAGTTGTAAGAACTTATTTCTCAATCGAGCTAAAATAAATTTGTATAAACTATGAATGGCTATTGTAGGTTCACCTGTAAATTGTTGTCACTTTATGTCATATATTAATTAAAGCGACATTACATTGCAAAAAGCAAATAGAATGCATTTTTTCACGTATAAATGCATAGTTACTACACATTCTTCTGAATGCATTTGAACACTAACATTGAATCAATAAAGTGTTTTTGTGGTATACAAACTTTCAAAAGTGAAATTAGGATTTCATATAACGATCATCCCCGATCCTGAATTGACGTTTGTTTGTCAGTTTGTCATTGGAGTCAATGTTAAACATGCGATACGATTAGAGATAATTTAACTAAGATTAGTCTACAAATAAATATGCATAGACACACATGTGAGATATCACAGTAAATATGTACCATACCTTGTGTTATTCAGGATAAATGCGTTTTACGCATGAATGTCGACCCTATTTACATTGTTTTGTTATGTCAACAAACCGCGTATACGATGTTTGTTTATTTGTTGAAATACTTAGTTTTTGAGATAAATATTTGGACAAAATTATACCATATAATAGCAAATTACATTCTGCAGACATTTGCGTTTTCACTGATGTAGTGTCGCTTTAAGTACTTTACACAACTTTCTCGTGCAAGTTTTCCGGAGCAGACGAGGTACTCTCATTGTCTCTCTAATTTCAAAATTTCAGTTATGCTTGTTATGTTTTTCAGTTCATCAAAGGGCAAGTGGTTAGAGGTTAATAATTCTACTGTAAGTTGCAATTAATACGTTCATTGTTCAATATGTGTTATACACCAGATTATGGCCATTATTCAGTATGTGTTATACACCAGAGTATGGCCATTGTTCAGTATGTGTTATACACCAGATTATGCCCATTATTCAGTATGTGTTATACACCAGATTATGGCCATTATTCAGTATGTGTTATACACCAGATTATGGCCATTGTTCAGTATGTGTTATACACCAGATTATGGCCATTATTCAGTATGTGTTATACACCAGATTATGGCCATTATTCAGTATGTGTTATACACCAGATTATGGCCATTGTTCAGTATGTGTTATACACCAGATTATGGCCATTATTCAGTATGTGTTATACACCAGATTATGGCCATTATTCAGTATGTGTTATACACCAGATTATGGCCATTATTCAGTATGTGTTATACACCAGATTATGGCCATTATTCAGTATGTGTTATACACCAGATTATGGCCATTATTCAGTATGTGTTATACACCAGAGTATGGCCATTATTCAGTATGTGTTATACACCAGATTATGGCCATTATTCAGTATGTGTTATACACCAGAGTATGGCCATTGTTCAGTATGTGTTATACACCAGATTATGGCCATTATTCAGTATGTGTTATACACCAGATTATGGCCATTATTCAGTATGTGTTATACACCAGATTATGGCCATTGTTCAGTATGTGTTATACACCAGATTATGGCCATTATTCAGTATGTGTTATACACCAGATTATGGCCATTATTCAGTATGTGTTATACACCAGATTATGGCCATTATTCAGTATGTGTTATACACAGTTATGGCCATTATCAGTATGTGTTATACACCAGATTATGGCCATTATTCAGTATGGTGTTATACACCAGATTATGGCCATTATTCAGTATGTGTTATACACCAGAGTATGGCCATTATTCAGTATGTGTTATACACCAGATTATGGCCATTATTCAGTATGTGTTATACACCAGAGTATGGCCATTATTCAGTATGTGTTGTACACCAGAGTATGGCCATTATTCAGTATGTGTTATACACCAGAGTATGGCCATTATTCAGTATGTGTTGTACACCAGATTATGGCCTCAAAGTGGCCTCCCGTCTTATAAGTGAGTGCTAAAAAAAAAAAAAAAAAAAACATTTAAAAAAATGTATTAAAATTTATGGTATTCATAATTATGTTTTTAGAAAAGAAAGCACTCTGACACTGAACATTTCTTCAACTTGCACTGGCCAAACATGCAATTTATACATGGTCTGGGGGTGTCCAATTTATCAACCTGTCTTATATGCAAGTGCATGCCATATATTTCATGACCAAATTAGGGGGGGGGGGGTCGACTTATAGGCGAGATCATCTTATAGGCGAGATCATCTTATAGGCGAGATCATCTTATAGGCGAGATCATCTTATAGGCGAGATCATCTTATAGGCGAGTATGTACGGTGTGTATTTTGATTGTATACTGTGTTGTTATATACAGTCAGATGAGAGCAGCACCAACTCCTCGCCATCGCTGTCTGTCACTGATATCTTCATAAGGAAGAGGGTCTGTGCTGAAAGAAGATCTCCAGAGAAATCTGGTAAGCATCATACAATCTGTGTGTTTTACGTTTATTTATCCTCGCTACCGGTTGCCCGAAGCGAGACCTGGAAAGTTTCTTCAGAACACAGACTATGTCAGCTCAACAGAAACATCTACATTCTCTAGAACAACATATCCAGAAAGGTGAAAATAAAGATGAAAATCAAATGTATATATATTTTTGTATCCCCTCCCCACACCTCCATTTTAGAGATTTGTTTTTGTTCTGTCTGTCCATTTGTCTGTCTTCATTTTCAGTTTATAACATTAAATTTTATTTTTAAAAAAACCAGTTGCCCATATGAGCGACGCCTCCTGAAGAGATTAGTCATTTTAGATTTTTGGAGGATAGTGCAATGATACAGACAGATACCCATTATAGTCTCCTCTGGTTCTTTTAAGTGCACAGTGTAAAGCACCGACACAAGACCTTGGTTTAAAGTCCCATCTGAAAGACTGATAATTTTATTAGGGTCAGACGGGGGATTGAACCTGCGATCCCTGGATTACCAGTCCAGCGTGTTACCACTGGACTACAGATCCATCTAATCATGTTTCTTGTGAGATTTTATATACATCAACTAATTGGGACCTGAATTATCGGCCTGATTTGGAAAAATGAGCATCCAGAATGTTAAGATTATTGTGGAAGTCGTGATAGCGCAGTGGATGCACATTCGCTTCAGGTGCGAAAGGTCCCGAGTTCGAGCCCCGCTGGAGCCGTTACGATTGTGCTGTTAGGCAAGGCATTTAAATTCCACGTTGGCTCTTCTCTCTCCCTCGTGGCGTTGGATTCTATCAGGAATGAGGTCTCGAGAGTGATTAATATAAGTTGTAAGAACTTGTTTCGCAATCGAGCTAAAATAAATTTGTATAAACTAAGATTATTACATGAATGTAAAATACTTCTGGAGGCGTTGCCCCGATTATTTAGTGAGCGATGTTAAATAAACACATCCAAACATAGGTAATTATGAATAAATTATTAGTTACTAGTTCTAAGATTTTTTTAATAATGTTGGATTATTATAATATATTATTATATTACAAACGTGCCATTAAATATTCTGAATTAGCCATAGAGGTAACAGAATACGTACATGTTTTAGACGGAGCATGTGCTATATCTGACGGGTTTGCAGCACTCTCTGACTTCCTGAGCACTCCTAACCTCACAGAATTGTTCAAAGACGATCACAAACAATGTATTGCATCAACTAATAAATACCCTTTACAAGTAAGCGACTGTTATTATTATCATTGTCAATGCTATACATGTATTTGTTTGAAATAGAACTGTTTTACTTCAATCTATGTTTTTATTGTCTGGTGCTGTCTCAGATATGATATATTTGCACAAGCAACATGCTTATATATATATATCGCTTGATAGATCTTCACCAATCCTTCTTGAATTAACAATTACCGGTAAGCCAATATTTTCTCTTTAGTTCAAATGATTCCTTTTCAATATACAGTCAAACCTGTGCTAAAGGCCACCTCCGAATAAAGGCCGCATATGAAAAACTAAAGACCACCATTTTTCTCTCCCGTCTATTGAGAAGGCACCTGCCAACAAAGGCCACTTTTTGACTTTCCCGAGGGTGGCTTTTATAGACAGGTTTGACTGTACATAGGAGTAGCTAACAGTTATAATTTTAAGAAAATCTTTAATACCGATGAACTTGTGAACCACTTGTTGGATTTTTTGCCTCTTGGGTAGACCTACATCGTTACTCTCCATTGAGTAAAAGTTGATTATTGTTCTTGGATATTATCCCTGTGTCTTCACGAATTACTTGCCATGATAATTCGCGGATGTGTTTAAATGGCGTCATTTTTTGCAGCTGTATGGAGTGGTAATGTAGCACAATCAGGTGTTTGTTTGATGGCGTTTACTGTATTTGTGTAATGGGATTAACCCATAACCTGCCAATCACAACAAAAGTCGCTTTTGCAAACAGCATAGAGCCAGACTCTGCTAGTTGCTATTCGGATAGTGGAGCTAAAACACATGTCTCTATGTCATTCCGTCTAATTTATTCGATAGGTTAATCAAGTGATGTATGTCCAATTAGCCTACTAAACTTACATGTATGTTTGAAGGGCATACTTTTTAAAAATGCATGTCAAGTTGTTAATCCCATACACCAATAATCACTGCGGCCACCCATTATAAAACCGCAAATTGAGCAGTAGGTGGGGCCAGCCATGTCGCATTTCAAACATGCTCGCTAATCTGATAGGAAGAGTATAACCGGTAAAGGGAGCTCATTTGAGGGTCGTCTCAATCCTACGGGGATAATCAATGTAGGTACTAGCAACACGTGTCTATATATACTGTTATTTTTCATATAAAGCATCTTATTTGGTAGAAAACTATGAAAATATACTTTATTCATCATTTTTCCTTAAACATGTACAGTCAAACCTGTCTTAAGCAGCCAGCCAAGGAAATCACAAAAAGTGGCTGCTTAGTACAGGTTGGCTGCTTAATGGAGGTGACCACTAACACAGGTTTTACTGTATGTGTAAAGAAATGCATTCAAAAATCTCATCTAATCTACTTTAGATATATGAGTGTTCTCTTCATCATATTCATAAGCTCCCAGTTATTTTACTTTTTGTACTTGTACTATACAGACAGGCCTCTGTTGCTGAGTTGTTAAGATCGTTGACTTCACTCGCCCCTCACCTCTGTATGAATCCCACTGGGTGTGTCAATTCTTTCATCTCGGGGAAGCTATCCAGGTGGCTTGCAGAAGGTTATTTGTTCTACCCGGGTGCCCTTCCGTACCTGAAATACTGCTCTGAGGGGTACCCAAGGTCTATCTCAACCAATAATAGCTGGAGATCACCATATGACCGATGCTGTCAGCTCAACTTAAGAACTCAAAGCCAAAAAAACTAAACTACAGTCAAACCTGTGTTATGCAGCCAGTCAGGGGAATCACAGAAAGTGGCTGCTTAGCACAGGTGGCTGCTTAATAGAGGTCATATGTATAATAAAATAGCAATTGGGAATCTAGAAACTGGCTGCTTAATACAGGTTTACTGCTTAATAGAGGTGACCACTAACACAGGTTTGACTGTACATGTATATACTATGAAATATTTTCGTGTTCGTACAAGATGGAAATATAAAACTTCAATTACTTCCTTAATGCTTACTTCATGTTGTGAGTTAATGTTCATATAGCATAAAATATTTACAGGATGTTGGCCCAGTACGTCGGATTGCCGAGAAGAGAAAGTTATGTGACTTTGATACACGGGTCGTAAAGATGGTGCACCACTCACAGAAAACTAAGAAATACTGACAAAAAAACTCTATTTGATTTTTATGCTTCATAGAAATTAAGTTACTGATACAAACTGTTCACACTTTTAGTTTTCAGTCTCCATTTTAAGTAACTTATTTGGCGTAATTTTAGTGTAGTCCATATTTCGTAGATTCACAGGTGTTTAATTTTCACTCATTTAATTTTCGCAGAGATTGTTACCTGATGATGTGTGTGAAAATGTGCTGTTTTATTTCTAGGGAGCTACAACATAAAAATTTGATTGATAAATGTTTGTGTAATACCAGTATTATACCAGATTGTATAAAATCAAACTTTGTATAAGATGTCAGCATTGTCTGGGAGATGTGTGAATATTGTTAATATTGTTATGTTCACTTTGTTTTTTATATAAATTTATCTTCATCATAAATTCTAACAGTCAATAACAAGCCAATATTTTGGCGTTTATCATACATACACTGGGCTCAATGCATTTACTGGCCTCTTGTCTTGCACCGTGGTCCATTGTGCAACTGGCTCAGTGTGCATCCCCATCTTACCCCAATTAATTAATTACTTAATTATAAAAGCACTTTGCCACCACTTACACTTGATTGGAATCTCTCTTCTACTTTCACCGAGGACTGTATATGCTCGCATACAACTGCAACTGCTTTTTGGCAGCACTTTCCTCCGAAAATGTATAATATACTGTGTGTGAAAATGCGTAGGTTGAAATGTAGCTTGAAATGCGACGTGGTAAATGTGAGGACAGGATTTACCTTGGTAGAGTAATTTTGGCAATAACTTGATAATTACAACATGAACACTTGTGTCACTACAATAGGCGTATAAATAGATAATTGTTAATATTTACCCAGTAACCCTAATATCGGTTAATGCTAATTACCGGTGATATCAGAATATATCCAAATGAAGAGTAGGATTAAACATTTTGTTAATATAATTTCCGTTGTAACAATTGTAGCTCGATCGAGACATCCATGACGATTGCGAATATTACGGTAGACACTTGTGAAAATTATAGATCATGCTACTTTTATGTCATTATCGCTGTACAAGGGGTTGTCCGGGGTCTGAACCCTTAACATGATGGAAGAGCTAGCTCCCATATTGCAAAATACAAATCTATCATGATTAGCACTATTTTGAATATAAAATAACTGACATTTCAAATGAGATTGCGTAAGAATTGTTACAGATGTTTTGGGGTTGGTTTGTTTACGATGACTATGTAATTGTTACAGAGGTTTTGGGGTTGGTTTGTTTAAGATGACTATGTAATTGGTACAGAGGTTTTGGGGTTGGTTTGTTTACGATGACTATGTAATTGTTACAGAGGTTTTGGGGTTGGTTTGTTTACGATGACTATGTAATTGTTACAGAGGTTTTGGGGTTGGTTTGTTTACGATGACTATGTAATTGTTACAGAGGTTTTGGGGTTGGTTTGTTTAAGATGACTATGTAATTGTTACAGAGGTTTTGGGGTTGGTTTGTTTACGATGACTATGTAATTGTTACACAGGTTTTGGGGTTGGTTTGTTTACGATGACTATGTAATTGCTCTCGAGACCTCATTCCTTATGGAATCCATCACCATGAGGGAGCAGTACCGTAGCCAGAGGCAAATTTCAACCGAGGAAATCTAGGGGTGGTCCGGGGGCATGTTCCCCCTTAAAATTGTTGGTGTATAGAAGTGATTTCCTGCGTTTTCTGATTTAATGAGTTTAGACGTATAATTTTGTACTGACCATTCAGCATTCTAGCAGTCAACATTTTATACAGCAATGGGATATTTTTGGCTTTTATTTATTTAATTTTTCATTTATTATTTTTACTTTGGAAATTTTAACTGAAACAGCTGCCTCGGTGTGCCTCAATGTGGCTACGGGCCTAGGGAGAGAGAAGAGGCAATGTGGAATTTAAGTGCCTTGCCTAAGGGCACAATCTTAACAGTTACGGCTGGGAGTGAAAATCAGGCCTTTCACACCTGAAGCAAATAACTGCCCTATCACAACTTCGAAGAAATATACATCTGTGATAATGAGGGAATCCTGCAATATGTAGTTCCACGTTTCATTTTGTGTTGTGCGTGGTAGATAGGAAAGTAAGATTTGAGCAACGTTTAGTGTTTCTCTGTTGACATTTCTCAAGTATGTTCAAAATGTTGTTATTTGTTGTAATATTTACACAAATAAACCACAATGTGTTCAGTTTTCATGTCTGTTCATTTATATCTAGATGTATTGCAGAGCCTGTGTATCTCCATGTGTGGGGGGGGGGGTATACAAAACATGTCTTATTTCTGTGGGTGTGACATTGAGCTTTTTTGGCATGCTACTTTGAGCCGTTCTCCTGTTATTGGAATCAAAGTAAATATGTGCGATGTCTGAGGCACAGTTGCAGATCTGGCTTATAGGTGAGTAACTATGGTAATTGAATAAATTGATACACAATATGTAATCATACTCCACATTCACATATTATAAATAAGGACACCACCATCATTGTTCTGGCAGGTCTCAAACTCCCAATCCCTCGAAAAATCCCAATCCCTCGAAAATCCCAATCCCTCAAACTCCCAATCCTCAAACTCCCAATCCCTCAAAATCTCAAACTCCCAATCCATCAAACTCCCAATCCCTCGAAAATTCCCAATCCCTTAAAAATTCCCAATCCATTAAACTCCCAATCCATCAAGCTCCCAATTGCTCAAACTCCCAATCCCTCGAAAAATCCCAATCCTCAAACTCCCAATCCCTCGAACTCCCAACCCCTCGAAAATTCCCAATCCCTTGAAAATTCCCAATCCATTAAACTCCCAATCCATCAAGCTCCCAATCCCTCAAACTCCCAATCCCTCAAACTCCCAACCCCTTAAACTCCCAACCCCTTAAACTCCCAAACCATCAAGCTCCCAATCGCTCGAACTCCCAATCCCTCGAAAAATCCCAATCCCTCAAACTCCCAATCCATCAAACTCCCAATCCCTCAAACTCCCAACCCCTTAAACTCCCAAACCTCAAACTCCCAATCCCTCAAACTCCCAACCCTTAAACTCTCAAACTCCCAATCCCTCAAACTCCCAACCCCTTAAACTCTCAAACTCCCAATCCCTCAAACTCCCAATCCCTCGAAAAATCCCAATCCTCAAACTCCCAATCCATCAAACTCCCAATCCCTCGAAAATTCCCAATCCCTTGAAAATTCCCAATCCATTAAACTCCCAATCGCTCGAACTCCCAATCCCTCGAAAAATCCCAATCCCTCGAAAAAATCCCAATCCCTCAAACTCCCAATCCATCAAACTCCCAAACCCTCAAACTCCCAATCCCTCAAACTCCCAACCCCTTAAACTCCCAAACCTCAAACTCCCAATCCCTCAAACTCGCAACCCCTTAAACTCTCAAACTCCCAATCCCTCAAACTCACACTCCCTCAAACTCACAACCCCTTAAACTCCCAACCCCTTAAACTCCCAAACCATCAAGCTCCCAATCCCTCGAAAAATCCCAATCCCTCAAACTCCCAATCCATCAAACTCCCAAACCTCAAACTCCCAATCCCTCAAACTCCCAACCCCTTAAACTCTCAAACTCCCAACCCCTCAAACTCCCAATCCCTCAAACTCCCAACCCCTTAAACTCTCAAACTCCCAATCCATCAAACTCCCAATCCATCAAACTCTCAAACTCCCAATCTCTCAAACTCCCAACCCCTTAAACTCCCAAACTCTCAAACTCCCAACCCCTTAAACTCTCAAACAAAAACCCCTCTAAGCAGACATTTGCCTATGGTCTTGTGGATGTTAGGTTTAGAGGGGTTTCACTGTACATAAAGCTGGACACTTGCTTACACTGCAATATCGTCTCTCTGAACATTAATATGACTAGGATATATTAGCACTCAAATGTACTAATCACAAATGTATGGTCACCATATTGCTGATCATTATATACGTTAATGTTGGTAGGATGTTATTTATTATTAAGTTAAATATTCAGGAAGGGGACACTATGAACTGCTCAGTATCTATTATTAGATTGAGTGTGTGTTACTGTATATTACTGGATTATCTATAGTTTGCTTGTTACTTGCTTGTTACTTGCTTGTTACTGCATTATTTGTTCAGCAAATTCAAAGTGAAATATGAATACCAGATACATCTGTAAGTACAACTATTTTGTTATGATCAGAATTGCTTGTATTGTTTATTAAGTCGTTACGGTTGTTGACTTCTTAATTTTTCCCCTCACTGCTGTAGGTTTGAATTCCACAGGGGGGGGAGTCAAATTATTTCCTGTGAGGAAGCTATCCAGCTGGATTGTAGGTCGGTGGTTCTACCTGGGTTCATGCTGCCTGAAATGCTGCTTGGAGTATTCACACATGTCTGCCTCCAAAATAACTTATGGAGAGAGCGTCGCTATATGACCTAAGCTGTTGGTATGACTTTTAACACCAAATACAAACAAGTGATTCAAGAGGTGCATTATTATTAAAAACCAAATTACTTAAACGGTAATTTCTTCTATGTAATTATGAAGTTTGAATGGTTCTGAGCAGGGGGATGGAGACAATTGGTAGTTCTGATACCAGTTTGTTTTAACCCTTAACCTGTCGAATAAATTGGACGGAATGTGCAAACAACATAGATCCAGAACAGCCTCGTCTTATCAGGATCTATGTTGTTTGCTATTCAGACACGTGTTTTAGCTCCACCATCCGAATAGCATAGAGCCTGATCAGCTCTGTGCTGTTTGCAAAAGCGACTTTGGTTGTGATTGGCAGGTTAAGGGTTAAATGGGACATTTGATCTTGATCAGAAAACTGATTATTTTGGCACGCATTTGAATGGTGGTGAAATATACTGTTTCTGCATTGTTCATGGTTGTAAACCCCCACCCTTCAAGATGCTTTCCAAATATACACAGCTTTCACTATATCAGATGCATGCAATATAGTTCCACTGCTTAGTTGGACAGGAGTTGTGTTGGATCAGTGGTTAGTGCACTTGACAGCCAATCCAGATGATGTAGGTTTGATCCCCAGTCAGAGCTTACCAGACGGTTGGCATTTCTGAAGTGTTTATGAAGGAACATCAAACCGATGTCGTGTATACTGCGCTTTACGCAGGGACCCAGAGGATTTAATCAGTAGGGTATTACACACAGGCCACTCTTTATCTATCGCATCTATGTGTTTCTAAGTATACTATGGAAGAGGTGTAAATAAAGCCAGCCACCAATTAGCACTAATTAATTTGTGAGACATGCAATTATTTTATGCTTTTCAATATAGAAATTTATCGGTGAAACAAAATGTGTTGTTCCACTGGTTGAAAGCAGTGGAATACCACATTTTATTTCTCCCTACATTGCACATGTGGTACCTAACCGCTGCATGTTGAAATATTGTCAACACAAAGGTTTTCTGACTCCGGCTGTCGGTGACGTCACTTACAACGTATTTTATGATGGTCATTTATGGTCCTCTAAACACGACATTCTAGCGCCATATTTAGCATACTGTTGCATCGTTTTCTATCATAAAAACACTTCATCCTAACATAACAAGATTGTTTGGTTAAGAGAATGATCGAATAATATTTCTCTTAAGACCATAAAAAGCTATTATTATCAAGAGTGGCGCTAATGCTTTCAATGTTCATTCGGTGACACATAATTCGATCATACACTGAAACAAACAAATTTATTCTTATTTACAGTAGTAGCACACGAAATTGACAATATTATTAAATTTATACTGTTAGGGCATTTTAGAAAATTTCCTAACCATTGTGAAAAAATTGCTTACCAATAGCTTTCTTCACCAATGTGTTCCTCTCAATTTATTCCAACCCAAATCCTTGTGGAAAATTCTGGGGAGCTAATCAAAGTTGCAGTACCCGGACGAAAAATAACGCCTGTGCGAAAAATAAAGAATTGCCTTGGAGGGATGTCTAACTAGGGGTTTTTGGGGTGTTGCAGTGATTTCGGTGTTCAATATGATACCTTTTTTTCCTTCTCCAAAAACTAGTTGGCTGCAAGGTGACGTCCACCTCTGGCTCTGTCAGTATTCTGGACCCCTGCAACTGTTCCAGCTACTACACAATGGTCTCGGTACCGGTGGTTGGCAAGGAGAGACATGTCTGTGAGGCAGGTAAACTGTGGAACCAGCAGAACAATATATGTATGCTAGAAAAATTGGTGCTGAGAAAAGAGTTGTGTGAACAAATTGCACCCTGGGAGAGATGTGAGGATATCACAGGTTAGTCCTTTAGAATTCTGCTTCATTATTGAAGCAGTTATTAGTTACCCAGTTAGGGAGGTAATTGGTATATTGCGTGTTTTCATTGCTGTTTGATTAAGCGTTTTATTGTGAACAACTCGCCATAACTTTGTATCTTCGCACAATATTCTCCAATTAAAGAGTAAATATTAAATGTTGAAAATTCGAGTACTGTCATATACTTTTCCAAATCACAAATATCTATTTTCTCTCGAGTCATTGGACAACTCCAGGCAGTATATACATCCAATTTAAACAAGGCTCAATTTACAGGAAATGCATACAGTCAAACCTGTCTTAATCAGCAAAAGGAATCACAGAAAATGGCTGCCTAGCACAGGTGGCTGCTTAAGTGAGATCAAATGTATATTAAAACAACATATTGAGAATCTGGTAAATGGCTGCTTAATACAGGTGACCACTAACACAGGCTTGACTGTACATGTATATCTAAACTAGTTATATTAGTATGTAAATGAGGGAGAGTACCCTTACGAGGTTAACACATATTTTTGTAAATTAATTGTAGCAGAATTATGCTCTTTTTGTCACTTTAAAAATCTAAAGTTTTATAGAAGGTTTGCTAATCTCTTGAGCTATATCATGCATAGGTATGAATCTTAAACCACTCCATGCATAGGTATGAATCTTGAGCTTACAGTGTAAAACATGTTTGAAGTTGTTTAGAAAATATATGTGAAGTTGTTTGATATATATCTGTGTGAAGTTATGTTGTTTGAAAAACATGTGTGAAGTTAATATATCCATAACTTCTACAGTTATATTCGGATGTTCACAATTATTTCTGTTATTGATATTAGATATGGATGGCAATGTTGATCCATTTACCTTTATTTGTGTTATTGTATAAAATGTATGTAATGCATTGTATTTTCAAGGTTCTGTTAGAAGAAAAATAAAGAACAAATGTATACAAGATGGCTTCTACAATCCATCAGTTGGACAAACAGGGACAGACGCTGTGGTGAAACATCTACAGCTATCCCGACCAGCCCAGCTGGCAAATGTTGAACTGGCATTCACCTCCATGATCGCAGGTTGCGTTATCACACTCATGGTTGTTGCTATGATCATGGCATTCTGCAATTTCAAGGATCTTCGGTTGGTTGGAAATACTATCATAGCTATGTAGCCTTAATGCCGTAGGAAATTATAACAATATAAAACACTACTGACGGAACATCAATGGAAATAGAATTCGACCTTGGAGCTGGCGTCCGACTATTATCATTTCCCGCTTTAAACATGTTCAGTTACAATCATAGTGCACCAAGATCCCTAGTTTATACAAATTTATTTAAGCTCGATTGCGAAACAAGTTCTTACAACTTATATTAATCACTCTCGAGACCTCATTCCTGATGGAATTCATCGCCACGAGGGAGAGAAGAGGCAACGTGGAAATTGAATATCTTGCCTAAGGACACAATCGTAATGGCTCCAGAGGGGCTCGAACTCCTGGACCTTTCGTACCTGAAGCGAACGCGCATCCACTGCGCTATCACGACTTCCACATCTCTGACAATAAACTTGAGAAATTGGTGGAATATTATGAAATTCAAAATAAATGTGTATCACTATAGTGTTGTGGTGT
This sequence comes from Archivesica marissinica, assembly GCA_014843695.1. NCBI lineage: Eukaryota > Metazoa > Mollusca > Bivalvia > Venerida > Vesicomyidae > Archivesica > Archivesica marissinica. The sequence continues at coordinate 30,630,626 of CM026398.1, forward strand.
ACATTCATTTTTCGCCGGGATTGACTCGGTAATACCAAATATATTTGCCCTTTAATTGACTAAAAATCCACAAATTTGTCCATCTAACCCCTGTTTGACGGGGGATATGAATTGATCGAATTGCTCATTTCTTTTGGGATTTAGAGTCATATCAACAGCTATGATTATATTTGCAACTTTCCAGTTTTAGTGGTGAATGACGACCCCAGTATTGTTTCTGGCACCTGGGTAGAACCACCGAACATCCACATGCCAATTGGATGGCTTCCTCACATGAAACAATATGCCGACGAGATTCACAACAATAGTGGCGATGGCAAGTGATGTCCAGTCAATGACCATAACCAATCAGCCCCTACTGTATTGTAGCAAAAACAATGGTCCTACACAAGACCAGAATTTATAATTTTCTAGCGTCCGTCTTTCCATTCAGAGCAGTATGTTGAAATGGATGGATTGAATTTGCATACAGTAAAAACTTATATCCACCATACTGGCCTGTGCACAGTCCAACCAAATACATGTACTTCTTCAACCCAGTCAGTTTGAACAGATTGTGCCCTTGAATTTTTAAAAATGATATAAACCGATAGCTACAAGTGATATAAACCGATGGCTACAAGTGATATAAACCGATGGCTAAAAATGATATAAACTGATGGCTAAAAGTGATATAAACCGATGGCTAAAAGTGATATAAACCGATGGCTAAAAGTGATATAAACCGATGGCTACAAGTGATATAAACCGATGGCTAAAAGTGATATAAACCGATGGCTACAAGTGATATAAACCGATGGCTAAAAGTGATATAAACCGATGGCTACAAGTGATATAAACCGATGGTTAAAAGTGATATAAACTGATGGCTAAAAGTGATATAAACCGATGGCTAAAAGTGATATAAACTGATGGCTAAAAGTGATATAAATTGATGGCTAAAAGTGATATAAACCGATGGCTAAAAGTGATATAAACCGATGGCTAAAAATGATATAAACCGATGGCTAAAAGTGATATAAACCGATGGCTAAAAGTGATATAAACCAATGGCTAAAAGTGATATAAACTGATGGCTAAAAGTGATATAAACTGATGGCTAAAAGTGATATAAACCGATGGCTAAAAGTGATATAAACTGATGGCTAAAAGTGATATAAATTGATGGCTAAAAGTGATATAAACTGATGGCTAAAAGTGATATAAACTGATGGCTAAAAGTGATATAAACTGATGGCTAAAAGTGATATAAACCGATGGCTAAAAGTGATATAAACTGATGGCTAAAAGTGATATAAACCGATGGCTAAAAGTGATATAAACCGATGGCTAAAAGTGATATAAATTGATGGCTAAAAGTGATATAAACCGATGGCTAAAAGTGATATAAACCGATGGCTAAAAGTGATATAAACTGATGGCTAAAAGTGATATAAACTGATGGCTAAAAGTGATATAAACCGATAGCTAAAAGTGATATAAACTGATGGCTAAAAGTGATATAAACTGATAGCTAAAAATGATATAAACTAGGGATGTCAACGAATAATGGAATATTCGAATATTCGCTCGGACGTCCGAATATCCGAATACTATTCCAGTATTCGAATATTCTGGAAAAATATTATATTTGCAAAAATGAAATAAACTGTCATAAATCAGATACTTTAATTTCCTTTGAAACCATCATAACACCTTCCAATACAAAAGAAATCGCTCCAGGAAGTGTGAATAAATTATGTTTTAATAGACACACCATGTAATCGGATAAGTACAGTAGGTGACTGAGAATGACATATTACAGACTCTTTGCAACAACATCTACCCACAGGTACCTGTATCATACAATTTTAAATAACGTGTGGTTTTATTTGTGAAAACACCCATGAATGTATGTCCTATTCAACCACTTTTCTTTATACTGATCTCTTCTTCTCGTGCTCCGATTTTATATTTTACGTTCATGAGCTTTCTTTAAATATTCCTTTAAATATTAACCTTTTCCTTTTAACATCCAAAACTATATTGACTCACTAATACAATAACTTCTGAAATTCTTTAGCATATACCTAGAATAGATTTCACGTATATCCATTGTTATATAATTATATTATCCTCCTGTCTATTGTATATCAAGCAATTGATAGGGAAAAGAACTATATACATTATCTTTCGTTCTAATCCCTTTCAATATACTGCTGTTAATTTATATGTAAAATGTTAGAATAAACAATGTTTAAACCAATGTACAGTGCCCGATAACAATAACTGAATGAGTCGTCGTCATATTTGCATGGCCTTACAGGAAGATGACGTTTACGCACTTTTTATAAGAGTTTGAGTGATTTTTAGTTTTTGATAGAATTCTATCAAATATTCGAATATTCGAATACCTTCCCGACCTAATATTCGAATACCAAAATCTCTATTCGTTGCCATCCCTAATATAAACCGATAGCTAAGTGATATAAACCGATGGCTAAAAGTGATATCAACCGATGGCTAAAAGTGATATAAACTGATGGCTAAAAGTGATATAAACCGATGGCTAAAAGTGATATAAACTGATGGCTAAAAGTGATATAAACTGATGGCTAAAAGTGATATAAACCGATGGCTAAAAGTGATATAAACCGATGGCTAAAAGTGATATAAACTGATGGCTAAAAGTGATATAAACCGATGGCTAAAAGTGATATAAACCGATGGCTAAAAGTGATATAAACCGATGGCTAAAAGTGATATAAATTGATGGCTAAAAGTGATATAAACCGATGGCTAAAAGTGATATAAACCGATGGCTAAAAGTTATATAAACTGATGGCTAAAAGTGATATAAACCGATAGTTAAAAGTGATATAAACCGATGGCTAAAAGTGATATAAACCGATAGCTAAAAGTGATATAAACTGATGGTTAAAGTGATATAAACCGATAGCTAAAAATGATATAAACCGATAGCTAAAAGTGATATAAACCGATGGCTAAAAGTGATATAAACCGATGGCTAAAAGTGATATAAACCAATGGCTAAAAGTGATATAAACCGATGGCAAAAAGTGATATAAACCGATGGCTAAAAATGATTCATTGCAACTCCTGTGTTATCGGTGACCCTCATCGGTGGGGCATATCAATTGAAGAAAGTCCTTGTTTAGAATTAGAAAGCACGGCCATACCTCTATTATAATGGTAAAATGATGCTAATGGGATCTGAATTGTCTTTATTTCATACACTTGCCTCGTCTTTTTATCTTGATGTACAGGAATGTGAAACCAAAATTTTCAGTGTGTGTGTTTTTACGTTTATTTATCGTCGCTACCGGTTGCCCACCTGAGCGCTCCTGCAGAGATTAGTCATTATAGATTTTGGAGGATAGTGCATGATACAGACAGAGACCCATTCCAGAGTCGCAGGTTCGATCCCCCGTCTGACCCTAATAAAATTAACAGTCTTTCAGATGGGACTTTAAACCGAGGTCTCGTGTCAGTGCTTTACACCGTGCACGTAAAAGAACCAGAGGAGACTCTGGAATGGGTCTCTGTCTGTATCATGCACTATCCTCCAAAATCTAAAATGACTAATCTCTTCAGGAGGCGTCGCTCATATGGGCAACCGGTAGCGACGATAAATAAATGTAAAACACACACACAAATGCACTTAATACACTTCGGCCAGTTTTTAAAGTCTGACATATTTACCACTGCAGCTAGGTAATTAGAAAAAATGCTCAACTTTACAGAAAGAAAATGCCAACTGACCGTTTGAAGAAATTCTCTGCAAAGAAGAAACCTAAGCAAGTTGCTAAGACGACAATTGTTAAGGAAGACAATGTGTTGCTAGTGTACGAGAACATCAACGATGATGAAGAGGTAAAACATATTCACCCTTTCTCAACTATCTCAAAATAAATAGGGAAATATGAAATAATCATGCCTTTAAAATTCTCAAAATAATTTTTTGACCGTTGAAATATTTGCAAAAGAAATTGTGGCATGGGTTAGCATGTATGTATGTACAAGTTTGGTGTGTAAAGCTTTGTTACTTTTACAGGGATAGAGGTACGAGACCTTTGGTGGCTTATGGATAAAATTTCAAGTTCCTATGGTGTTTGTAAACATACACCACCTTTTAAAATATACATCACCCCGAGTTTCTTTTAATTTATGTTAGGAGTTGATAGGCTTCTGTAAGAGATAAGATATATTTTTTTAATTTAACTCTGAACGCTAGGCATGGAATTGCATTAGAAATGTGTCGCATCATGTAATTTCATTAGAATTTTGTTTTATCAGGACTCTAGATGTCAATCAAATAGATATGTACAATAAGTACAATATGTATTCGTTTTGCAAAATGTATTGTGTACAAGTTGAGTGTTTTGCTTACGATACTTACATTTCAAGTGTTCAAATCGTTTCTCTGTGGACGGTCAATGGCTATTGTTTGAACTTGCGTGTATTTATTTGTATCAATGTTTGTACATTAGTGCCAATGCCTGTATTATCCTATATCAACGATTTAGCAGTAGTCCCAACGCCTGTATTATCCTTTATCAATGATTTAGCAGTAGTCCCAATGCCTGTATTGTCCTATATCAATGATTTAGCAGTAGTCCCAATGCCTGTATTGTCCTATATCAACAATTTAGCAGTAGTCCAATGCCTGTATTATCTTATACCAATGATTTAGCAGTAGTCCAACGCCTGTATTATCCTATATCAACGATTTAGCAGTAGTACAATGCCTGTATTATCCTATATCAATGATTTAGCAGTAGTCCCAATGCCTGTATTATCCTATATCAATGATTTAGCAGTAGTTCAACACCTGTATTATCCTATATCAATGATTTAGCAGTATTCCCAACGCCTGTATTATCCTATATCAACGATTTAGCAGTAGTCCAACGCCTGTATTATCCTATATCAATGATTTAGCAGTAGTCCAATGCCTGTATTATCCTATATCAATGATTTAGCAGTAGTCCAACGCCTGTATTATCCTATATCAATGATTTAGCAGTAGTCCAACGCCTGTATTATCCTATATCAATGATTTAGCAGTAGTCCAACGCCTGTATTATCCTATATCAATGATTTAGCAGTAGTCCAACGCCTGTATTATCCTATATCAATGATTTAGCAGTAGTCCAACGCCTGTATTATCCTATATCAATGATTTAGCAGTAGTCCAACGCCTGTATTATCCTATATCAATGATTTAGCAGTAGTCCAACGCCTGTATTATCCTATATCAATGATTTAGCAGTAGTCCAACGCCTGTATTATCCTATATCAATGATTTAGCAGTAGTCCAACGCCTGTATTATCCTATATCAATGATTTAGCAGTAGTCCAACGCCTGTATTATCCTATATCAATGATTTAGCAGTAGTCCAACGCCTGTATTATCCTATATCAATGATTTAGCAGTAGTCCAACGCCTGTATTATCCTATATCAATGATTTAGCAGTAGTCCAACACCTGTATTATCCTATATCAATGATTTAGCAGTATTCCCAACACCTGTATTATCCTATATCAATGATTTAGCAGTAGTCCAACACCTGTATTATCCTATATCAATGATTTAGCAGTATTCCCAACACCTGTATTATCCTATATCAATGATTTAGCAGTAGTCCAACACCTGTATTATCCTATATCAATGATTTAGCAGTATTCCAACACCTGTATTATCCTATATCAATGATTTAGCAGTAGTCCAACCCTGTATTATCCTATATCAATGATTTAGCAGTAGTCCCAATGCCTGTATTATTCTATATCAATGATTTAGCAGTAGTTCAACACCTGTATTATCCTATATCAATGATTTAGCAGTATTCCCAACACCTGTATTATCCTATATCAATGATTTAGCAGTAGTCCAACACCTGTATTATCCTATATCAATGATTTAGCAGTATTCCCAACACCTGTATTATCCTATATCAACGATTTAGCAGTAGTCCAACGCCTGTATTATCCTATATCAATGATTTAGCAGTAGTCCAACGCCTGTGTTATCCTATATCAATGATTGCGCAATAGTGTGCAGCATTCCAACGCCTGTATTGTAATTGTTATAGCATTCAGGTCAGTTGATCTTCCTATTCAATTTTTTGGGGTCAAAATCTTGAAAGATAAATATTGTCAGATTTGGTTGTTCAGGTACTATCGGGCTCATGATATACTGTAATAATGATCAAATGTAGGGGTGTTCGCAATGCATAATTCGAAGTGTATATGCAGGCCCAGATGTACGCACACACCCACATGTTTGTACCTCATGGTTATTTGATGTGTATATGCGTACATGTGCTGTATATCCAATTTCTTCACTTTATTAACACTATTACTATGCCATTGTTTACGACATACTATAAACCAAACTTTCTACATTTGGTAGGGAATGGGTCTCTGACCACTACCATACCTATTAAGGAAATTAATAAATGGGGTAACCCAAAATTTGTGCCCAGAAATTTTTTTTGGTAGTTCAGAAAAGATATTTTTTATGGATTTTTTCCTCTCAGTATTTTGTTGATTTGCTCGTTTTACAATTGTCCATTCACAGCCCTGAACCATATATAAAGCAATGAACTAGTTTCAGGTTAAAAAAAATTCATTAAACTTAAACATAAGGTAATGTTGGTATAAGATGTATACAGTACATTGCAGACTGGACCATGTACTTGGGTAATGTTGGTATACGTTGTATACAGTACATTGCAGACTGGACCATGTACTTGGGTATGTTGGGACTGGACTACTTGGGTATGTTGGGACTGGACTACTTGGGTATGTTGGTATAAGCTGTATACAGTACATTGCAGACTGGACCATGTACTTAGGTATGTTGGTATAAGCTGTATACAGTACATTGCAGACTGGACCATGTACTTAGGTAATGTTGGTATAAGCTGTATACAGTACATTGCAGACTGGACCATGTACTTGGGTAATGTTGGTATAAGCTGTATACAGTACATTGCAGACTGGACCATGTACTTAGGTAATGTTGGTATTAGTTGTATACAGTACATTGCAGACTGGACCATGTACTTGGGTATGTTGGGATAAGCTGTATACAGTACATTGCAGACTGGACCATGTACTTGGGTATGTTGGTATAAGTTGTATACAGTACATTGCAGACTGGACCATGTACTTGGGTATGTTGGGATTAAGCTGTATACAGTACATTGCAGACTGGACCATGTACTTGGGTATGTTGGTATAAGCTGTATACAGTACATTGCAGACTGGACCATGTACTTGGGTAATGTTGGTATAAGCTGTATACAGTACATTGCAGACTGGACCATGTACTTGGGTATGTTGGTATTAGTTGTATACAGTACATTGCAGACTGGACCATGTACTTGGGTATGTTGGGATGCTGTATACAGTACATTGCGACTGGACTGTACTTGGGTATGTTGGTATAAGCTGTATACAGTACATTGCAGACTGGACCATGTACTTGGGTATGTTGGGATAGCTGTATACAGTACATTGCAGACTGGACCATGTACTTGGGTATGTTGGTATAAGTTGTATACAGTACATTGCAGACTGGACCATGTACTTGGGTATGTTGGGACTGGACTACTTGGGTATGTTGGGACTGGACTACTTGGGTATGTTGGTATAAGCTGTATACAGTACATTGCAGACTGGACCATGTACTTGGGTATGTTGGGACTGGACTACTTGGGTATGTTGGGACTGGACTACTTGGGTATGTTGGTATAAGCTGTATACAGTACATTGCAGACTGGACCATGTACTTAGGTAATGTTGGTATAAGCTGTATACAGTACATTGCAGACTGGACCATGTACTTGGGTATGTTGGGATAAGCTGTATACAGTACATTGCAGACTGGACCATGTACTTGGGTATGTTGGTATAAGTTGTATACAGTACATTGCAGACTGGACCATGTACTTGGGTATGTTGGGACTGGACCATGTACTTGGGTATGTTGGTATTGGACCATGTACTTGGGTATGTTGGTATAAGATGTATACAGTACATTGCAGACTGGACCATGTACTTAGGTAATGTTGGTATAAGCTGTATACAGTACATTGCAGACTGGACCATGTACTTGGGTAATGTTGGTATAAGCTGTATACAGTACATTGCAGACTGGACCATGTACTTAGGTAATGTTGGTATAAGCTGTATACAGTACATTGCAGACTGGACCATGTACTTGGGTATGTTGGGATAAGATGTATACAGTACATTGCAGACTGGACCATGTACTTGGTATGTTGGGACTGGACCATGTACTTGGGTTATGTTGGTATAAGTTGTATACAGTACATTGCAGACTGGTCCATATACTTGGGTATGTTGGGATTGGACCATGTACAGGGTATGTTGGGACTGGACCATGTACTTGGGTATGTTGGGACTGGACCATGTACAGGGTATGTTGGGACTGGACCATGTACAGGGTATGTTGGGACTGGACCATGTACTTGGGTATGTTGGGACTGGACCATGTACAGGGTATGTTGGGACTGGACCATGTACTTGGGTATGTTGGGACTGGACCATGTACAGGGTATGTTGGGACTGGACCATGTACAGGGTATGTTGGGATAAGATGTATACAGTACATTGCAGACTGGACCATGTACTTAGGTAATGTTGGTATAAGTTGTATACAGTACATTGCAGACTGGACCATGTACTTGGGTATGTTGGGACTGGACCATGTACTTGGGTATGTTGGGACTGGACCATGTACTTGGGTATGTTGGGACTGGACCATGTACAGGGTATGTTGGGATAAGATGTATACAGTACATTGCAGACTGGACCATGTACTTGGGTATGTTGGGACTGGACTACTTGGGTATGTTGGGATAAGATGTATACAGTACATTGCAGACTGGACCATATACTTGGGTATGTTGGGACTGGACCATGTACTTGGGTATGTTGGGATACGATGTATACAGTACATTGCAGACTGGACCATGTACTTAGGTAATGTTGGGATACGATGTATACAGTACATTGCAGACTGGACCATGTACTTGGGTATGTTGGGATTGGACCATGTACTTTGGTATGTTGGTATAAGATGTACGTCATATACTAGAATGTATAATTAAATAGACTGCCATTACTTGCAGCAGGTTTAGTATGCCATTACGTGCAGCAGGTTTAGTATGCCATTACTTGCAGCAGGTTTAGTATGCCATTACTTGCAGCAGGTTTAGTATGCCATTACTTGCAGCAGGTTTAGTATGCCATTACTTGCAGCAGGTTTAGTATGCCATTACTTGCAGCAGGTTTAGTATGCCATTACTTGCAGGTTTAGTATGCCATTACTTGCAGGTTTAGTATGCCATTACTTGCAGGTTTAGTATGCCATTACTTGCAGGTTTAGTATGCCATTACTTGCAGATTTAGTATGCCATTATGCAGGTTTAGTATGCCATTACTTGCAGGTTTAGTATGCCATTACGTGCAGCAGGTTTAGTATGCCATTACTTGCAGCAGGTTTAGTATGCCATTACTTGCAGGTTTAGTATGCCATTACTTGCAGGTTTAGTATGCCATTACTTGCAGGTTTAGTATGCCATTACTTGCAGCAGGTTTAGTATGCCATTACTTGCAGGTTTAGTATGCCATTACTTGCAGGTTTAGTATGCCATTACTTGCAGGTTTAGTATGCCATTACTTGCAGGTTTAGTATGCCATTACTTGCAGCAGGTTTAGTATGCCATTACTTGCAGGTTTAGTATGCCATTACGTGCAGCAGGTTTAGTATGCCATTACTTGCAGCAGGTTTAGTATGCCATTACTTGCAGGTTTAGTATGCCATTACTTGCAGGTTTAGTATGCCATTACTTGCAGCAGGTTTAGTATGCCATTACTTGCAGGTTTAGTATGCCATTACTTGCAGCAGGTTTAGTATGCCATTACTTGCAGCAGGTTTAGTATGCCATTACGTGCAGCAGGTTTAGTATGCCATTACGTGCAGCAGGTTTAGTATGCCATTACTTGCAGCAGGTTTAGTATGCCATTACTTGCAGCAGGTTTAGTATGCCATTACTTGCAGCAGGTTTAGTATGCCATTACTTGCAGCAGGTTTAGTATGCCATTACTTGCAGGTTTAGTATGCCATTACTTGCAGCAGGTTTAGTATGCCATTACGTGCAGCAGGTTTAGTATGCCATTACATGCAGCAGGTTTAGTATGCCATTACTTGCAGCAGGTTTAGTATGCCATTACTTGCAGCAGGTTTAGTACACAAGAAATGACACAATCGAGTAATTATAATCATTGCAAAACTTGGTTGCGATACCATACTAGACTTCACTACACAAGGTTCTCCTGAAGCAAACACGGTTGTTGTAATTGTTATTACAGGACTCTTTGAATAGCAGACACAAGCCAAAGTCGAGGTTTGAGAATGCGTTGCCATCCAGACCCACCAAACCCCCGAAACCACCACCATTACGGTTAGGTAGGCCAATAGTTGAACCTGAACGTGCAGAAAGAGTAAACCCGGTGCACACTGCGGCTCGTGCATTACCAAAGACCGTGAAAACTTCACATGATCGACAAACTAGCAATGTCCCAAAGATTGCATTGCGGCCTACAAGACAACCAAAACTGAAAAATAAAGAATCTATAGAATATTTACATCCAATGTAAAATTCTGCATCCTAGCACTCGTGTTCATTGAAGTTTAAAGAACATTCAACCAAGAACACGTTGCATTCAAAGAGAACATTCAACCAAGAACACGTTGCATTCAAAGAGAACATCCAACCAAGAACACGTTGCATTCAAAGAGATCATTCAACCAAGAACACGATGCATTCAAGAACATTCAACCAATAACACGTCGCATTCAAACAAGAACACGTTGCATTCAAAGAGATCATTCAACCAAGAACACGTTGCATTCAAAGAGAACATCCAACCAAGAACACGTTGCATTCAAAGAGATCATTCAACCAAGAACACGATGCATTCAAGAACATTCAACCAATAACACGTCGCATTCAAACAAGAACACGTTGCATTCAAAGAGATCATTCAACCAAGAACACGTTGCATTCAAAGAGAACATCCAACCAAGAACACGTTGCATTCAAAGAGATCATTCAACCAAGAACACGTTGCATTCAAGAACATTCAACCAAGAACACGTTGCATTCAAACAAGAACACGTTGCATTCAAAGAAACATTCACCAGACCGTTGCATTCAAAGCATTCAACCAAGACATGTTCAAGTTACCAAGAACACGTTGCATTCAAAGAGATCATTCAACAAGAACACGTTGCATTCAAAGAGATCATTCAACCAAGAACACGTTGCATTCAAAGAGATCATTCAACCAAGAACACGTTGCATTCAAAGAGATCATTCAACCAAGAACACGTTGCATTCAAGAACATTCAACCAAAACACGTGCATTCAAACAAGAACACGTTGCATTCAAAGAGATCATTCAACCAAGAACACGTTGCATTCAAAGATCATTCAACCAAGAACACGTTGCATTCAAAGAAAACATTCAACCAAGAACATGATGCATTCAAGAACATTCCACCAATAACACGTTGCATTCAAAGAGAACATTCAACCAAGAACACGTTGCATTCAAAGAAAACATTGAACCAAGAACATGATGCATTCAAAGAAAACATTCAACCAAGAACATGTTGCATTCAAAGAGAACATTACACCAAGAACACGTTGCATTCAAAGAGATCATTCAACCAAGAACAGGTTGCATTGAAAGAATATTCAACCAAGAACGCGTTGCATTCAAAGAGAACATCCAACCAAGAACACGTTGCATTCAAAGAGAACATTCAACCAAGAACACGTTGCATTCAAAGAGAACATTCAACCAAGAACACGTTGCATTCAAAGAGATCATTCAACCAAGAACACGTTGCATTCAAAGAGATCATTCAACCAAGAACACGTTGCATTCAAAGAAAACATTCAACCAAGAACACGTTGCATTCAAAGAAAACATTCAACCAAGAACATTCAACCAATAACACGTTGCATTCAAAGAGAACATTCAACCTGGCACTACCGGTAATTTGCTTTTGTTTATTTAAATGGAAATCCAAATTATGGACTTTGTACAGCGTTCTAAGATATATATAGTACTTTTAACGTAATGTAGATTTAACTTTTAGCATCAAATGAACGAAACACATTGTTGAACAGATTAACATTACATGAATGAAACGCATTGTTGAAGAACTAGTTTTTGTGCAATGGTAAATTTATTATACCTCAATTTCTGGTACATAATGAGCAGCATTAATATTCTAGGGGATTTGTGCGACCAGCCAATTCATTAATGTTGCAAAGAACTTGTAACCCAACCCTTGTAACAACTGTATATTTATTATGTATATAAAAGCAAAAATATACGTTTCAACTAATCATTGGACGACGAGATTTAAAATCCAATTACAGTATCTACAACTACTGGCAAAACGTCATTGTTAATATGACAGATGGTCTCAAGTTGCCATAGGTCAGATCCAGCTTTCATATTGTATTATATAGTAGTCTACCAAAATATGGTAACAATATTTAGATGGATTTCCATGCAATTCGCTGGAAATTATTGTACCTTCAATCAAAATATACATGGAGACATTGTACCGTGCATCAAAATATACATGGAGACCGCCGAGTGTTTCAATAACAAGACCCTGGACAGCTTCAAAGAAATGCAGGAAATAATTACTTTGAAGTAACTAAAAGCACAGTTGACAAGTTTTGCCAAGATGCCATCGTGTGGCTTGATGTTTTAGACACGTGCGCTTTTAATTGCCGTGACTAGGTGGATATTCCGTTTACGGACTCGATTAGGCTCGCTTTAGTTAGCATAGATGGCCATTCAAGAGTTAGCCACTTCAGAGTTAGGAGCGACGTACATTTGTGCGAGGCAGTGCTTGGTGCGAGGCAGTGCTTTGTGCGAGGCCGTGCTTGGTGCGAGGCCGTGCTTGGTGCGAGGCCGTGCTTGGTGCGAGGCCGTGCTTGGTGCGAGGCCGTGCTTGGTGCGAGGCCGTGCTTGGTGCGAGGCCGTGCTTGGTGCGAGGCCGTGCTTGGTGCGAGGCCGTGCTTGGTGCGAGGCAGTGCTTGGTGCGAGGCAGTGCTTGGTGCGAGGCAGTGCTTGGTGCGAGGCAGTGCTTGGTGCGAGGCCGTGCTTGGTGCTCTTGTGCGAGGCAGTGCTTGGTGCATTTGTGCGTGGCAGTGTTTATTTGTAGGCAGTGTTGCGGTTTGGTTGTGTAACATTTGGACGAACACCCGATGTGGTCATAGATAACAATTTTGAACGCTGTACGCTACCATTATATGGATTATCCAGACTCGTCACCATTTGTGCAAGGAAAGCAATGCAAGCACGCTTCAGCAAACTATGCTAGTGGTAATGTATTTTCTAGCACGCCAAAACGCCACGTTGGCTGCAGTCTCGCCTGACCTAGCATAAATGTAATGTCTGGGACGAGATGCAACGTCTTGTACGCGCACAGTCCAGTGGAAAGGCTTTCTTCAACCATTTGGTAGGCTCTATGAGGCGGTAGTGCAAGGCCTGGACCGATGGTGGCCATACACGCTATTATCTTTGTGAACCCGGTCTTTTATCACCAATTCCAATGAAATGATTAATGCTAGCCGATCGTTTCAGTGTACTATTTTACATCTTTAATGGTTTGTTCACCATGAAAAAAGCATACACGGTAACCTTTTGAGTATATTACTTTGAATTCATCTGATAAATACAAACACTTGAAGGTTTTTTGGCGTCGTCGTTGCAAGGATCCCGCCCCGCCCCCAGATGTGCAAGCAACAATAAACAAACCTAGTGGGAGAAGAGAAAAGGATAAAACTAAGAATGATCGATTCTTTTATTTCTATTAAGCAACATAATAAAGAGAAGATTTATCAACAACAAACAATATTCTTAAGTTACTGCAAAATTCTAAGCACCAAATTTGCCATAATTTAATCTACTTCTATAAAGTAATTGGAAAAGATTGGCCAGTATAACTATTACCAAAACAGACTAAAAATACTGCATTAATATACAAGAAAGAACACTACACGTGCATGTGCAGAATAAGCAAAAAAGAAGGTCCTTATTGCAGAGAAATGCTACTGTAGGACGTGACTATAGAAGATATTTAAAAAGTAGGAGCAGGCAAGCATTCGAATATTTTTTGAAGCATTGACTATTTGAAGTACAAATGATATTACTGGTTGGAGACACGTTTCCATCCAAAAATGTTTATATTACTAAAATTCTTTCTTGTACATCAATAAATAGGTTAGCTCATTGAATAACACTACAACAGCTAATATCAATGGAGGTAAACGCCTCTAGGAGTCCGAAAGGGCAAATTAATTTTTTTTGATCACTATTGGGAGTTTTGAAAACGGTGCTTTCATACATACAGCAATAGAATTTAATAGCTATGCCGATACCAGGGAGAGTACAATCGATATCCTTGTGCTTCTCGCAAGTCTAGCGATAAAGGTAAAAACTTTGAGTTAATCAAAGTTGCCTAGACTTTCCGAATACGTCATTGGCTTTTTCTCTTACATGATGAATTGATGTACATACGATATATGGTTAATGCTGTAAAATATATTCCCGATCATTTCTCCAACGAACTTCAGTTATTATGCACGCTTGTGAATATTATGCACGCTTGTTTACGATGCGATTATACCATAGTTGCTACAAATACTTATCCAGTAGTCTTGCTACAACAAAAGTTGTAATTTTAAGCAAAAATGAAAATGCAAAACCATAATACACATTTGTGAATCGCATTTCCTAAATAAACCAATCTGGTAATTCCATGGATTTCAAGTCTTGTTTAGTTTTTATTGCAGCATACTGGTGACAGCTTTAACAATGCAGTTGGCACTGATTCCATACTTGTCCATGAGTTCTGCCGGTTTACCGCTACGAGGTACTTCCTGCACAGCGAGCCTCTTTATGCAGATATCGCGTTCTTCACTCAGGGCACTCGATACAGCATCGCCCAGACCACCTGTAAATATATTTGAACAAGTGAGGCCTTGGCCAACATTGTTTTATCTCATTTAAAAATGCAAATAACTGTTTTTATGCACAGTGATTGTATGCATTAAGCACGTTGTTGAGATGTTACTTTACCAGAATCCTTGCTAGGGAGATTCAGTAAAACGAAGAAATTCTTAGAAAAGGTTTTTTATGCCCTTGACAGGAGGCATATAGTTTTCGTATTCGTCGATATTTCCAGTCATGCAGTTTGGGCAAAGAAGAAATTTATAATAAAAGAACGTCTCTGCCTTTCGGCAGCCATCTTGGATGAATAAATCATCCGATTTTGGTAACCATTGCATCAGAGCAATCACATTCATAATATAATTTGACCTCCTGGGCAAGGACCATTTTTGATCCCGGGTCATGATTTTAACAACTTTTTGAAAGAGTATTGTACATAGATCATTACTACCAAGATGCTGGCTGGCGGTTTGCGACATTTTGAGAATTTGCCATTTATAGACGGTGGCCATCTTTGATTACGTAATCCGACTCAATTTTAATAATTATATATTTTTAACTAATGATTTCTAGACATTCGTGTCGATAAGACTATGAAATTTGTTACGAGGTGTCAAAACTATGAAATTTGGAACAAATACAGTCATACACGTTTCAGAGATGCATTAGGAAAGACGTGGCAGACTAAAAAACTGCATCTTGTGTATAAACGATTACGGTAAACAAATTGTATATCTAACATCAAATTTGCATGGGCATACAAAACAATACATTCCAAACACAAGACAATAGTCTACACCAAAAGAGCGGTTACATAGTGTGATGGGTCAATCGAAAACAGCTACACGTTGGGTCGGAGGCTGCATATAAATGCCAT
Source organism: Archivesica marissinica (assembly GCA_014843695.1). Classification (NCBI taxonomy): domain Eukaryota; kingdom Metazoa; phylum Mollusca; class Bivalvia; order Venerida; family Vesicomyidae; genus Archivesica; species Archivesica marissinica. Next base: position 30,646,585 of record CM026398.1, read on the forward strand.
GTTGGATAGATAATCAGAGTCGATGCACACTTCCATAAAACGTGCATGCGTGGGTAACTATTATACTAGGATAATTACAATAATTCTTCCGAGGTCATACCATAATAATCGTATGAAATTTAGACAGTTCTACAACAAGACCCCAATTGATAACTGTAGATACTAAAATCTAAAATAGACCGAGCCACCTAATCGTACTTGTGTAGCCCAAGGTAACTTAACTAAACAGTCTTGATGAATTTCTGACGATTTCTTTCGCAGACGGCGTCAAATGAACTGTCAACAGCACCATTTGAATTGCTCACGTTACTGTCGAATGAATGTTCAGTGCATACAGGACCGGCAAGCGATTTGTTCATGGTGTATATATAAAGCACTAACCCCATGCATAATGATCCTCCACCGTGATGATCCTGCCTCCAGTTTCTCTAGCATTAGCGAGTATGGTGTCTTTGTCAAATGGTTTAATCGTGAATGGATCTATGACTCTGATGTGGATGCCGTCGATAGCCAGCTTATCTGCCGCTCTCATTGCTTCGACGAGCGTTACGCAGCAACCAATCACAGTTACACTGTCCTTGTCACTTTTCTTGACAACCTATTAAGGGAATAGACACGATTAGTCATGGGCAAGCATTCAAGTAGTCCCAACAGTTTGGACCCATTACAAATATTACATTTATTTGTGCGTTTTTCATTTGTGATGTATCATGTGTTTTTAATTTTCATTTGTGATTGATGGAGATTTATTGCATGTTTCTATAGTATTTACTCCACACCCGTCAAATATACCCATCACAAATGAAAATTAAAAACACACAAATAAATTACACATTTGTTGAGATTAGAGCTCCACCGACAAGCAAATGGCTCTTCAATGTTTCTCTATTTGGTGCAACTTTAGTCATTTACATACTGCCAGTTCCGCTCGGACAAATGTGGCAAGTAATTGTAAATTCGGACGTCCCTATGCAACAATCCCTTTATGCGACATCCCTTATGTTGGTGATGGTTCACTAACTTTTGTTATTTACATATTTGTCTAGATCTTACAGCACAATTCATCCATGAACCTGGTTTACAGATGAGAAAGAATGGAACTCACTTTATTAATGTCAGTTCAGATATAATATCGAATAACCATATGAGAAACTATAATCTGTGTTATTATAAAAGTAATATAATTAAGCACATTCGAAAATGAGGTCACCACATCAAGGAAGTCTCTGCCACCCACAATTGACTGCGCTGTCAAAGCCAAAAGGCGACTGCTTAGTCTCGCTTTCAAAGTGAGCGAGAGAAAAATGTAGTTGTAAGAAATGTATTGCAATTACATGTAGTGATGTACATGGAACAAAGATCCTGATAAAACTTCACTCTTTTAAGATACTCGGTAACTCCACATGTAACTGCAAATGTAGTGTATGTAATTGAATTACAACTATCGTTCGACGACTGGTTACCTTATATTATGCTTTTAACAAAATCTGTAAACATTTTTTATTTCTCTTGAAAAGATTACCCTAGTTTTGGACGGTGGGTGGGGGTGTAAGCAAAGATCTGCAATAACACAAGTGAGGCAGAAGTACAGAATGATCCCGGTTTTTGTATGTTTAAAACTTATTTGTTTTGGATACAGACAATCACCCCCACCCCACAGGAGGACAAAATCCCACACATCTAGGGACTAGGTTAGGGTTTTGTATTTAATAGGGGGGGATTATGTCTGCCTTTGTAAAAACATTACTCATAAAAAAATATTAGTCAATTCACAATTTAGCTTGAATTGGCCAATATATTTTTTATCACAATTGGCGCCGCGCCAAACATCAGGAACCCTGTTGTGTTGATAAGTCTTACAAATGAGCCTCATTGATGTTTGTCCAACATTTAAAACGACACATTTGCTTTGCATTTTAAGTTTTACCTTAGCTTTGCCAGGTTCAAACACCTCATCATTGCTGTATATCACTGGGACGTTTGGTCGGCTGGTTCGGATGAAGCACACACCCACGGTGTTGGCTGCCAACTCTACAGCTCTCTGGGTCGACACGGCATCACTAGGATAGAACACTGTAGACCCAGGAATGGAACGGAACATGGCCAAATCTTCCAATGCCATCTGCGACGGGCCGTCCTCACCTAGAAATAAATAAATTACCATACCAGTAGGTAGTCTCAATTTATTTTATACAAAATAGGAATTACAAATTGTGTGCCGATCCAATAGTGGGAAATGTACTCGTTCAAGGAATTAATTTAACATGACCCCAAGGTTCTGAAGCAGTAAATGAGTAGAGACACCCAGGGTTCTGAAGCAGTAAATGAGTAGAGACACCCCAGGGTTCTGAAGCAGTAAATGAGTAGACACCCCAGGGTTCTGAAGCAGTAAATGAGTAGAGACCCCCAGGGTTCTGAAGCAGTAAATGAGTAGACACCCCAGGGTTCTGAAGCAGTAAATGAGTAGACACCCCAGGATTCTGAAGCAGTAAATGAGTAGAGACCCCCAGGGTTCTGAAGCAGTAAATGAGTGTAGACACCCCAGGATTCTGAAGCAGTAAATGAGTAGACACCCCAGGGTTCTGAAGCAGTAAATGAGTAGACACCTCAGGGTTCTGAAGCAGTAAATGAGTGAGACACCCCAGGATTCTGAAGCAGTAAATGAGTAGACACCCCAGGGTTCTGAAGCAGTAAATGAGTAGACACCTCAGGGTTCTGAAGCAGTAAATGAGTAGACACCCAGGATTGAAGCAGTAAATGAGAGACACCCAGGATTCTGAAGCAGTAAAGAGTAGACACCCCAGGATTCTGAAGCAGTAAATGAGTAGAGACCCCAGGGTTCTGAAGCAGTAAATGAGTAGAACCCCAGGATTCTGAAGCAGTAAATAGTAGACACCCCAGATTCTGAAGCAGTAAATGAGTAGACACCCCAGGATTCTGAAGCAGTAAATGAGTAGACACCCCAGGGTTCTGAAGCAGTAAATGAGTAGACACCTCAGGGTTCTGAAGCAGTAAATGAGTAGACACCTCAGGATTATGAAGCAGTAAATGAGTAGACACCCCAGGATTCTGAAGCAGTAAATGAGTAGACACCCCAGGATTCTGAAGCAGTAAATGAGTAGAGACCCCCAGGGTTCTGAAGCAGTAAATGAGTGTAGAGACCCCCAGGATTCTGAAGCAGTAAATGAGTAGACTCTGAAGCAGTAAATGAGTAGACACCACAGGATTCTGAAGCAGTAAATGAGTAGACACCCCAGGGTTCTGAAGCAGTAAATGAGTAGACACCCCAGGGTTCTGAAGCAGTAAATGAGTAGACACCAGGATTCTGAAGCAGTAAATGAGTGTAGAGACCCCCAGGGTTCTGAAGCAGTAAATGAGTAGACACCCCCAGGGTTCTGAAGCAGTAAATGAGTAGACACCTCAGGATTATGAAGCAGAATGGTAGATGCAGTAAATGAGCCCCAGGTTCTGAAGCAGTAATGAGTAGAGACCCCGTAAATGAGTAGACACCCCAGGTTTGAAGCAGTAAATGAGTAGACACCAGGATTCTGAAGCAGTAAATGAGTAGAGACCCCCAGGATTCTGAAGCAGTAAATGAGTAGACACCCCCAGGATTCTGAAGCAGTAAATGAGTAGACACCTCAGGATTATGAAGCAGTAAATGAGTAGAGACCCCCAGGATTCTGAAGCAGTAAATGAGTAGACACCCCAGGATTCTGAAGCAGTAAATGAGTAGACACCCCAGGTTCTGAAGCAGTAAATGAGTAGAGACCCCCGGGTTCTGAAGCAGTAAATGAGTAGACCCAGGTTCTGAGCAGTGCCCAGGTTCTGAAGCAGTAAATGAGTAGACACCCCAGGATTCTGAAGCAGTAAATGAGTAGACACCCCAGGGTTCTGAAGCAGTAAATGAGTAGACACCCCAGGGTTCTGAAGCAGTAAATGAGTAGACACCCCAGGATTCTGAAGCAGTAAATGAGTAGACACTCCAGGGTTCTGAAGCAGTAAATGAGTAGACACCCCAGGATTCTGAAGCAGTAAATGAGTAGAGATCACAAAACATTACCATAGGTGTTTTATGACTAGTGTAGCTTACTGGACAAGATTTTATATGAATAATGTAAAAACATTTTTGAAGGAGGATTTGGACCCACCACTCCTCCCTCGAGGGCCAAGTCAATACCATTAGACTATTTCACCCATGGTCGCACCGTAGCAAGACTAGCCCTGCAACTCTATAAATTTGAAAACCCTGGTGGGATTCAAACGTACAGCTGCGAGGGCAAATTATATTTGAATCTACAACGTTAACTGAACAGACTAGTTTGAGAGATCTGTAACTGAACAGACTGGTCTGAGAGATGGTTTCCATCTCGAAGCAGTGCTACATACCTATAGATATACCGGCATGGGAGCCAACGAAGTTTACGTTGGTTTGCGAGATTGCTCCCATTCTAATTTGGTCAAAAGCTCTAGAGAAGAAAGCGGCAAATGTGCTGCAGAAGACAACATTCCTATCCCTGGTAGCACAACCAATGCCCACAGCCACGAGGTTCTGCTCCGCTATGTAGCACTCTATGTACTGGTCCTTGTGTTCATTCTGAAGATACCAGTCAAAAACATGGTTAATTTATACAAATTCATTGTAGCGAGATTGGAAAACTGCCCTACTTACAACATTGCACATTGGTTTTATCGCTTTCGAGACTTCATTCTTGATTGAATCCATCGCCATGAGGTCGAGAGAACAGGCAATGTGGAATTTAAGTGTTTTGCCCAAGGGTACAATCATAACAGGTACAGCAAGGCGCAACCACGATTTCATTGTTATGCATGGTTATACAATGCCATGTACTAAACATTTCCATTCAGCACCCTTGTGATCAATACAAGCCACGAGAGTAGTGTTACAATACTCTGCAATAGAACACGTGCACTGTGGTTGCCATTTTCATATTTAGATTAATGGCAATATTTTAGCCATTTTTCATCTACAACATTAACCAAATCAAAAATACGCAGAGATAATAGTTTGGGACATCAAACAATGGTAGAGAGGAGACAATTGGGAAATTATGAAGATGGTGGCCAATGCCCTATTTTCGATCGATATTACAAATATGGCTGCGAGAGCCTCATTTTGTATTGGAATGGTCTTTAGGTTTTATTTTGTTAGTTCCATACAGCAAATGACTGACAAGGGATAACGAGACTGAAGCAATATATAAATACAGGGCGGGTACACGAACATGGGATATTCACTGGATAATTGCTGTCAATATTTAAAAAAAAAAAATGTTTCCAAAAGTAATGTTATCTGCCGCTAGCATGCAAACGGTTATGGTATCTACTTACACCAAATGTGCATGCAAATGTGGAATTGCTGGTATCGCCATCTAACGCTATTACACGTGAATTGCTGTTGCCAAGATTCTTCAAAGCTTCACCATAAGCTAGTCTTGTAGCCACCTACAAATGTAAACTGTTTAGCATCAACCTTGCAAGAATTCAGAAATTCCATTGGTATTGTTGCATTTTAATATATGTTCGAAGTCCGCCTTTACGTACGAGTCGCTAAGACCTCTATATCACTAACCTATCATCACAGATGGTCACTGGTTCGAGCCCAACTCTGACCAGGTCTCTTTATATGAAAAAGTTGGCAGTGTCTTACAGAGGTGGTGCACAAAGTACTGGTTAACCGCTGGAGCTTGTCCAGGAAAGCGTTAGGTAAACTGCCCATCGCTCATTTGGGCAACAAAATAAAATAAATATTTGTTCGCAGTTATAAATTTATACTTGTTACATAGCATAAACTTGTTACAAAGCATAAACTATGAAAATGGCCAGTACTTCTAAAATAACTTGGCACTTTCATTAACTTCACACAAGGCCTAAATGGGTATTATATATATACAACCAGGGTTCGTACGGGTCCTTAAATTTGAAATTCCGGAATAGAGTACTAAAAAATAGCCAAAACAAGCATTTTGTCCTAAAGTCTTAATTTGACATTTCTATTGCGTACAAGTTTTGAAAAGCGTCTTTGCTGGTAATTTCTTGTTACGATTGTTTAGTTCCCAATTAATAGCTATATGTCTAAAAATCTGAACCGTCACTGTTAGCAGCCTCCTAACCCCAGTTTTCATTGGTCAGTGAAAATGAACCTGCCCAATCAGAATATGTCCGAGACAGCTGTGTACACATTCAACAATGGTTGTGCATGTGCAGACCATGTATGTTTTCAAAGTTCAATAAATATGCCTGGGAAGTGTTCGTGGCTACAAAGCCCCGATTTCTCGCCATGGCTGGATAAAGAAGTATCAGACCGCCATTCAGCACGATGTAAAATGTGTAATAAGACATTTTCCATTGCAAATTTGGGTGTACCTGCGCTTAATATCCACGCCAAGGGATCGATTTAGTATTTTTCCGTTATATTTTCAGTGTCCAATTCAATTTGCAGTTTTCTGGTTCCATCCATATTGGTCCTAAAAAGTACTTTACGTCCTTAATTTTGAAAGTCAGTGTAGAGTATGAACCCTGTGTAACATGCCTAGTTGCTTCTCTTGAAACATCAATCCAACCAAAGGTAAATCGGAAACTAGAATTAAACTCTTTTGCCCATATCACATCTTGCCTTTAAGCAAAGCCATAGATAAATAACCTCTCTAACAAGAAAACTGCCTACCTGTTTTCCCAACTCGTAATTTGGAGGCGTTGCCAGCTGGATGTTGGCGATATTTATATCTGGGACGGTTGCCGTGATGGCCTGGGGTCCTAGATTTTTGGATGGTTCCTGGCTTTCCATTCGAGATTGAATTTGTTTAATGACTTCTTCAGCTTTGGCTCCCATGGGCTTGCCATGCCAGTTTGGTACATCTTCAATATCTGCCATACAGAATGCAGTAACATCGATACATACAGAACATCAATATATATTTCTTGTTTTACAACCCACGACATTTTTGGCCAAAGATGAATTTATACGGATTACAGAAAGTGGCTGCTTAATAGTGGACAAATGTATAATAAAACATTGGGAATCTGGATACTGGTTGCTTACTACAGGTTGGCTGCTTAATAGAGATGACAACACAGGTTCATATTTTTGGTATGGTTTGGCACATTGGTAGAACTATTAGCTTTCTAGAGACTGGCTGAATAGCTTCACACTATTCGAGCCTACAATAGCCACTGAAAAATGGGCCCCATCTATTGAGGTGTGCAGAGGCGATATATATTGTGTACGGTATATGTATTGGTTTGAATTTAAACAAATTCATTTTAGATTGCGAAACAAATTTTTACAATGTTTGATTAATCGCCGAGGAGGCAATGTGGAATTTAAATGCCTTGCCCAAGGGCATAATCGTACGGCTACAGCTTGGCGCAAACTCCGGAGCTTTCGGTACATGTGCTAGATGATACAATCTCCTATACTTTGAGATATAAGATCTAGATTTGTCCATGGAATGGTCGATGGAGAAACATTGCCACAGGTGAATAGTAATCTGAAGTAAACGACCATGCCACGGAGGTCATAAAGTATAGTCTGGTTCTGGACGGGGCTCAAACCCAAAACATTCCGACTGGTAATAACAGAGTGCTAGACGCTAGCCAGCTTACTATCCCATGTACCGACATGTGCATTACCTTTATGACCTTTGCCTTTAAATGTTTTGGCGAGAATACAGGTCGGCTTTGAACCTCCGCTACTTGAAGCATCAAACATGACTTTACACAATGCCGCAACATCATGACCATCAACCACATGCGTATTCCAGCTAAAAATAGAACACTACCATCAACCACATGCGTATTCCAGCTAAAATAGCATATTCCAGCTAAAATAGAACATGACCATCAACCACATGTCTAAAAATCCAAAAATGATAAGATTACGATTGAATTACACATGGATAAACATATGCAGGACACACCACAAGTGTTATTAGTGAACAAGCATGTATGTATAGCATAGACATTGCTACTGGATAGAAAAGAACAAATACAAGGAGAAAATGCCACAGAACACATCGTAATGGCTCCAGCCGGGCTTGAACTCCTGGCGTTTCGCACCTGAAACTAACGCATACCACTGCGCTACCACTACTTCCACAGAATACCCGAAACTAATGCGTACCACTGGCATTTCGCACCTGAAACTAATGCGTACCACTCTGCTATCACTACTTCCACAGAATACTTACCCAAATGCCGTAAGTCTAGCTCGATAAGCATCCATGTCGTGCGCCAACATCGTACTTTTGCTCTGTCCAAGTCGGTTTATGTCAAAGACCGCGACAAGGTTATCCAACTTATAGTGACTAGCAAAGGCTAGCGCCTCCCAGATCGAACCTTCAGCGCTTTCGCCATCGCCAACCAAGCAATAAACTCGATAGCTGAAATAGATGCAATGGAATTTTAAGACGTTAAGAGAAGTGTGCCAAATCTGTCCTATGCAAGCCGTGTCCAGTTCGCTCTAAGAGTACAGTATAAACACTCAATTTGCCCTTTACAAGCTTCAAATTTGCCCTTTACAAGCTTCAAATCGATATTTAAATATTTAATCAATAAATAACGCATACCCGACATTAATATAAGATATAATATATTGCGAGTTCAAATCGTAGGAATTAACCAAGCTGACTAGCTTCCATATAGATTTATTATTCCAAATACCTAAAATTGCCGATTGATCTGCACAATTACGTTTCAGTGCTATAGTGACCGTAACAGAAAAGACACTCGCAAATAGCATTTTAATATCAGCCAGTTAAGCAGTATCATAATCGGTGGGAGATTTTACTGCTGTATTCAACAGCAGGATCTCGCTCCAGTGTCTTATTTATTTATTTATTTATTTTATTTATTTAATGGATATCTTGACGATATCTTATTTACCGACGCCTCAACCTAATAAGGTCATGTGGCGTCGAAAACATTTGTAAAAATAAAAATTGTTTAAAAACGTGATCTATGTTAAAAGGTTACATTTTAAATAATATATATACTCGATAATCACAATAAGTTGCATTATAATCTATTTATAAGGTGAGTTTCTTTTAAAAAACCTAATATTGTACTTGGCAGTACTGAATCGAATAATTCTTGTATACTATTTGTATTAAAGTATGCATTCCTTGTAAAGATGAGGTCGGCACAGTGGAGCAAAAAGTGCTTCACTGTGAATATCTCATCACAAGGAATACATATGGGTTGTTCTTCTGCATTTAAAATATAAGAATGTGTAATCCAAGTGTGTCCAATACGACACCGAGTCAAACGAACTTGTTCTTTTCGGTTTAGTTTTGTACGATATGTACTTGAAAATATGGGTTTAATTTCATGTAATTTATTTCCAACTTGTTTGTCCCAATTTATTTGACATTTACTATCGACATATTTCCTAATATTGGATTTTAAATCCGTATGCGGTATTTTAGAGTTTGTTATTGGCAAGTCTAAAGCAGACTTTGCTAGAAAATCAGCTTCATCATTTCCTCGTATGTTTATATGACTGGGAATCCAACAAAAAACAACAGTTTTTGAGGAGCTAATAGATATGTATCTTCTAAAAATTTGTTGAATTAGGGGGTTGGAATGGTTTGGTTGTTTGAGAGATGTTAAAACCGACAAAGAGTCGGAAAATATAATAAATTTGTCGTTTTCGTTAACAGTTATAAGGGAAAGAGCTAGGTCGATAGCTTGTGTTTCTGCAGAGAAAATTGAACTGTCATCAGGTAATCTTACAGTACTTGATTTAGTATGGGTAACTGCTGCACATGCAACCTTTTCAAGTCTTTTTGAGCCATCTGTGTAGATGGATATATAATCTTTATATTTAGATTTTATTTCTAAAAATTTTGTTTTAAAAATATCTGGACTAGTTTCACTTTTCTTATTCTCATACAAATGAAGATCTAAAATAATGTTTGGGGTAGTCAAAGTCCACGGTTCTTTATTTAACAACTTGTTTTCTTGTATAATTGTTGTATCTATTTTTGCTTCTACTAATAATGGTTTAATACGTAGACCTAGTGGTTTTATGGCGGATGGAGAGTTTCCGTAAACTAGTTTCCGTAAACTATTTTGTTTTTAGGCTCGAAAACGCAATTGAATGCAGGATTTTTGGGATTTGCAGCTAGTTTGGTTGTATATTGTAACGAGAGTTTCTCTCTCCGTATGTATAAAGAGGGTTCATTTGTTTCAGCATATAAGCTTTCTACGGGAGATGTGCGAAAAGCTCCTAGAGCCAGTCGTAGACCTTGATGATGTATTCCAAATACCTAAAATTGCCGATTGATCTGCACAATTACGTTTCAGTGCTATAGTGACCGTAACAGAAAAGACACTCGCAAATAGCATTTTAATATCAGCCAGTTAAGCAGTATCATAATCGGTGGGAGATTTTACTGCTGTATTCAACAGCAGGATCTCGCTCCAGTGTCTTATTTATAGCCGAGGATTTCGCTCCTCATTTTGAGAAATAGCATGTTGGGTCACCAATATAGGACTTTTGACCCCATAGACATTATATAACATCTGAAAATGGTTGAAATTTGTTTAAAACATTTACAATTGATTACCGAGTCAAAACGACATGATGTTGAGCAGGAAATAAGCTATGTCTGCGAGCGAGTGACCTTCCATTACTATGGCATTTTGTTGACTGCACGAGATGACCCGACTGTTTGCAGGGTAAATGCTAGCAAGAATACACTAAACCGTAATGTAATGTTTGGTAAGTATCACATGCGAGGAAACGGAAAGTCAAAAGGTTCAACCCACTACCGCCCACGCATGTCCCAGTACAACTACCGCCCACGCATGTCCCAGTACAACTACCGCCCACGCATGTCCCAGTACAACTACCGCCCACGCATGTCCCAGTACAACTACCGCCCACGCATGTCCCAGTACAACTACCGCCCACGCATGTCCCAGTACAACTACCGCCCACGCATGTCCCAGTACAACTACCGCCCACGCATGTCCCAGTACAACTACCGCCCACGCATGTCCCAGTACAACTACCGCCCACGCATGTCCCAGTACAACTACCGCCCGCATGTCCCAGTACAACTACCGCCCACGCAGTCCCAGTACAACTACCGCCACGCATGTCCCAGTACAACTACCGCCCCGCATGTCCCAGTACAACTACCGCCCACGCATGTCCCAGTACAACTCGCCCACGCATGTCCCAGTACAACTACCGCCCACGCATGTCCCAGTACAACTACCGCCCACGCATGTCCCAGTACAACTACCGCCCAGATGTCCCAGTACAACTACCGCCCACGCATGTCCCAGTACAACTACCGCCCACGCATGTCCCAGTACAACTACCGCCCACGCCCTCCAATGTCCCAGTACAACTACCGCCCACGCCCTCCAATGTCCCAGTACAACTACCGCCCACGCCCTCCAATGTCCCAGTACAACTACCGCCCACGCCCTCCAATGTCCCAGTACAACTACCGCCCACGCCCTCCAATGTCCCAGTACAACTACCGTCCACCGATGTCCCAGTACAACTACCGTCCACCGATGTCCCAGTACAACTACCGCCCCAGTACAACTACCACCTATCATAAGATATTCACAAATTAGAGTCGCTTACTCCGATTTGTCCAAGTATTTGCCATTGTACGCCATGCCAACAGCACAACCAAGGCCCTGGCCCAGGGATCCTGTAGCTACATCGATGAACTCCAACCTCTGAAGTATATTTATACATATATAACTAGGCATTAAGCCATCACAAACATTTATTTTCATATCGTCCAAATGACCTTTTTGATGTAAAGATTTATTTAACTTGTATTTACAAATTACAAAAGGGGAGAACTTTATAAAAAGTGAGCGTTATTAGAAAAATGTAGAGCCTTGCAATGTATGCTAGTAGATTAAGAATTGTGGAATTATTTTACAATGACAAATTTACCCGAATCAACTACACACTGAAAGAATGGTTTTCTCGCAACGAGGCCACGAGTTATTGACCAAGTATTTGTTCTTATTATCCAACAAATTCTGAAATTGCAAGCTCGTTAGTTTATACAAATTTATTTTAGCTCGATTGCGAAACAAGTTATTTCAACTTATATTAATCACTCTCGAGACCTCATTCTTGATGGAATCCATCGCCACGAGGGAGAAGAGGCAACGTGTTATTTAAATGCCTTGCCTAAGGGCATAATCGTAACGGCTCCAACGGGGCTCAAACTCGAGACCTGAAGCGAACGTGCATCCATTGCGCTATCACGACGTCCACAATGGCGCAAGCTCATTGGTAGGGAGGGTTAGCCTACTGTACGTGTCCGTGTGGGTGTAGAGAATTAGTCCTAGCAATAGCAATAACTGATGTGTGTTAAGTGTTTTACGCATAAATAATTTCTGAAAAGTTGATTACGTCTGGCCATAATTCATGTCACTGGGGGGGGGGGGAATCAGTCCCAAGATCTTTCATTCAATATTCTGCAAAGCACCGAACACTCACAGGGGTAGGATGACCTTCTAGATCAGAGGTCAGCTTTCTCAGGTCCAACAGCTTTTCAACATCAAACAGTCCAGCCTCAGCCCACACTGCATACAATATAGGTGCCGCGTGACCCTGAAAATATCCAGTGGTTGGTTACCAAACCGACTTCAATACATGTACGATTAATCTATTGTACGATTAATCAGTGCCAAACTAAGCTGATGCAACACCGATACTCTATACACAAGTCGATACTCTATACACAAGTCGATACTCTATACACAAGTCGATACTCTATACACAAGTCGATACTCTATACACAAGTCGATACTCTATACACAAGTCGATACTCTATACACAAGTCGATACTCTATACACAAGTCGATACTCTATACAAAAGTCTCTCGTTAAAAACATGCATCCTCAATTATTTGCACTTAATATACAGACATATAGCAACTAAATTTATCTATATATTATACTAAGGCAATACAAATATTTCCTCATTTGGACCGTTACGACAGCTAAGTATATATTACAACCCAAGGTGTAAGTTACAGATGCAAAATAATCCACCTTTCATTCCTAGGAGGGGCACATGACACAGGATGTTGATTACAACAATAGCATGACAAACTGACCTGACTGATGCTATAACAGCTAAAGTAAGCCCAATTATTACCGTATATTCCCTATTTAACGCCCTATTTTGCAAAGGGGGCGTTTAATATGGTACATAAAATATGATAAAATAAAAGTTCCATTACCGGTAATTCACAAATCGCTGATAAACGTTTTTATCATGTCTATGCACCACATAATACCGTGTGAAAAACGGCTTAAATTTGCGATTTACAAATGGTATATACGGAACTCTACTGCACAGCTTGTAAAGCCAGTACATAATTTAAACTCTACACATTCACTGACCTCTCGACACTGATACACCTATAGGTATGATGTAATAACAGCATGTTTCACATAGCAGCGCGTGACTGGTCATTAGAGATAGCAGCGCGTGACTGGTCATTAGAGATAGTCAGACTGGTCATTAGAGATAGTCAGACTGGTCATTAGAGATAGTCAAAGACATTAATTAATTAAAGTGTTAAAACAGTTAGATTTGTTCGATTAACAGTTTAATTAAATGCTTGGATTTATCATTCGGTCCTGGAATTGGATAGTGTAATTGGAATTATTATTAAAATGTGTTTGAATTGGATATTTACCTTCGTTCTGGTAAGTTTTAAAGTTTCACTTTTTCAAAATCGACGGGGGGGGGGTTCATTAGGATATATACGGTATACGAGCATATCACATGGATATACAATTAACTACACTAGTTTCTGTAATGATGCATGGCAATGGAATTTATGTTTCATTTAATTAACAAAAACTTTTATATCCCATATATATCTAGATATACGTCAGTTCCCTCGCATGGTATATAGCAATGTTGTATATTTATATAAACACAAGTTGTGCTGTATAATCATACAGAACTATAAAATGTATACCGGTATATTTTGATGATTAAAGCACATCGATTTAAATAGGGCCAGTCAACGCGCATCAAGGTACGGACCAAGGGCCAGTCAGTGTCGTAAGGTACGGACCAAGGGCCAGTCAAATGGCCGTAAGGTACGGACCAAGGGCCAGTCAAATGGCCGTAAGGTACGGTCCAAGGGCCAGTCAAATGGCCGTAAGGTACGGTCCAAGGGCCAGTCAAATGGCCGTAAGGTACGGTCCAAGGGCCAGTCAAATGGCCGTTGGGTACGGACCAAGGGCCAGTCAAATGCCGTTGGGTACGGACCAGGCCAGTCAAAGTGTCGTAAGGTATGGACCAAGGCCAGTCAAAGTGTCGTAAGGTACGGACCAAGGGCCAGTCAAAGTGTCGTACGGTACGGACCAAGGGCCAGTCAAAGTGTCGTAAGGTACGGACCAAGGGCCAGTCAGTGTCGTAAGGTACGGACCAAGGGCCAGTCAAATGGCCATAAGGTACGGACCAAGGGCCAGTCAAAGTGTCGCACGGTACGGACCAAGGGCCAGTCAAATGGCCGTGGGTACGGACCAAGGGCCAGTCAAATGGCGTTGGGTACGGACCAAGGGCCAGTCAAATGGCCGTTGGGTACGGACCAAGGGCCAGTCAAATGGCCGTTGGGTACGGACCAAGGGCCAGTCAAATGGCCGTTGGGTACGGACCAAGGGCCAGTCAAAGTGTCGTAGGGTACGGACCAAGGGCCAGTCAAAGTGTCGTAAGGTACGGACCAAGGGCCAGTCAAAGTGTCGTAAGGTACGGACCAAGGGCCAGTCAAAGTGTCGTAAGGTACGGACCAAGGGCCAGTCAAAGTGTCGTAAGGTACGGACCAAGGGCCAGTCAAAGTGTCGTAAGGTACGGACCAAGGGCCTGTCAAATGGCCATAAGGTACGGACCAAGGGCCAGTCAAATGGCCATTAGGTACGGACCAAGGGCCAGTCAATAGGCCTGTTAGGTACGGACCAAGGGCCAGTCAAAGTGTCGTAAGGTACGGACCAAGGGCCAGTCAAAGTGTCGTAAGTACGGACCAAGGGCCAGTCAAAGTGTCGTAAGGTACGGACCAGGGCCAGTCAAAGTGTCGTAAGGTACGGACCAAGGGCCAGTCAAAGTGTCGTAAGGTACGGACCAAGGGCCAGTCAAAGTGTCGTAAGGTACGGACCAAGGGCCAGTCAAAGTGTCGTAAGGTACGGACCAAGGGCCAGTCAAAGTGTCGTAAGGTACGGACCAAGGGCCAGTCAAAGTGTCGTAAGGTACGGACCAAGGGCCAGTCAAAGTGTCGTAAGGTACGGACCAAGGGCCAGTCAAAGTGTCGTAAGGTACGGACCAAGGGCCAGTCAAAGTGTTGTAAGGTACGGACCAAGGGCCAGTCAGTGTTGTAAGGTACGGACCAAGGGCCAGTCAAATGGCCATTAGGTACGGACCAAGGGCCAGTCAAATGGCCATTAGGTACGGACCAAGGGCCAGTCAAAGTGTCGTAAGGTACGGACCAAGGGCTAGTCAAAGTGTCGTAAGGTACGGACCAAGGGCCAGTGTCGTAAGGTAAGGGCCAGTCAGTGTCGTAAGGTACGGACCAAGGGCCAGTCAAAGTGTCGTAATGTAAGGGCCAGTCAGTGTCGTAAGGTACGGACCAAGGGCCAGTCAGTGTCGTAAGGTACAGACCAAGGGCCAGTCAAAGTGTCGTAAGTAAGGGCCAGTCAGTGTCGTAAGGTAAGGGCCAGTCAGTGTCATAAGGTACAGCCAAGGGCCAGTCAAAGTGTCATAAGGTACAGACCAAGGGCCAGTCAAAGTGTCGTAAGGTAAGGGCCAGTCATGTCATAAGGTACAGACCAAGGGCCAGTCAAAGTGTCATAAGTACGGACCAAGGGCCAGTCAAAGTGTCGTAAGGTACGGACAAGGGCCAGTCAAAGTGTCTTAAGGTACGGACCAAGGGCCAGTCAAATGGCCGTAAGGTACGGACCAAGGGCCAGTCAGTGTCATAAGGTACAGACCAAGGGCCAGTCAAAGTGTCATAAGGTACAGACCAAGGGCCAGTCAAAGTGTCGTAAGGTAAGGGCCAGTCAGTGTCGTAAGGTACGGACCAAGGGCCAGTCAAAGTGTCGTAAGGTACGGACCAAGGGCCAGCAAAGTGTCTTAAGGTACGGACCAAGGGCCAGTCAAATGGCCGTAAGGTACGGACCAAGGGCTAGTCAGTGTCTTAAGGTACAGACCAAGGGCTAGTCAAAGTGTCTTAAGGTACGGACCAAGGGCTATGAAATGTGTAAGTATGGACTATTATTGAATACCATTAACAGTATTAAATGTAGAGTTTCTTTTCTTTCCTATGTCTGGTAGATTAACAATAGCCTATTACCGTGCATTACACAGACATGTATTCAAACAAAAGTCAAGTTGAATGCTATGCAACTCGTACATCATTAACAAGAGTGAAAATAATTATTGGAAGAATGTGTAGTAGCTACTTAGTAATATACTCTACGGCATTAAAGACGCGCAACATTTTAGAATTCAATTTTCTATGTAGTACGATGCTCTATATTGCAAATATTTATCTAGTGACACACTTGACTGCGAATTATTACACAAAACTAAGAATGATTTTAGGCGATTGTCTAGTGCATAGTGGCCTAATGAAATATAACTACCGTATATGCGTTCAGCCGTCGCGATATATTTCTACGCATAATAACTTCAAACTCCGGTTATTCTGTGATATACCACGGTTGATACTTATTATTTCGATTCTAACACGACTTACTTCTAATAATTTTAAAGGAGTATTTTCTTCAAACGCCGCTGCATTTGGCTGTCAATTTTCTCCTGCGTAAGGGGTGACGACGTTATTTTTTATGGAAACTATCAATCTAGTGCATAAATGAACAAAAGTTGTAACTGATCAATAATTTTATTTATTTTGTCAAATAAAACTGTACAGAATAGTAACTGAAACGTTACTTAACAGAAAAACAAGGCTGTCCAGAAATTATCTGATTCTAAAAATAGTTCACTTCCGTGAATTCCCACGGTATTTTTTACAAACATCACGTGACTTTCATTCATAAAACTTTACACGCATTGTATAAATGGAATAGCCAAAACACGGTGCGCGTGCGTGCAGTTTGTTATATTTCGGGTTTTAAGCCTGCATCAGCACCATTTTGGGCTATATCGCCGGCGGGCAGTTTACCCAACACCTTTCCTGGGCAGGCTCCAGCGGTTAACCAGTACTTGGGTGCACCAACCTCCGTAAGAAACTGCCAACTGTTTCATATAAATGAGACACGGCCTGAATGGGGCTCGAACCCGTGACCATCAGTGATGATAGGTTACAGTGGTATACAAGTCCGCGACCGTAACCACTCTACCACAGAGGTGGACCATGTTAGAATATTAAATATTCTTATGTATATGGTTGCGTTTCCTACTTGTCCTACCTTCGACATGACAAATCTATCGCTTCTCGGGTCCCGTGGAAATTGTGTGCTGTACCGCATGGTGTTGAAAAAGAGCACAGACATGATCTCCGCTGCCGAGAAGCATGATGTTGGATGCCTGAAATACATATAGCATAATGCATAGTGGATGCCCGAAATACATATAGAATAATGCATAGTGGATGCCTGAAATACATATAGCATAATGGATGCCCGAAATACATAATAGCCTAATGCATAGTGGATGCCCGAAATACATATAGCATAATGCATATAAAGCAGCTATGGCTTGTAGGATTTGTCTAGATCACTCGGATGAAATACTTTCAATATAAACTAAAGTTTAAATTTTTTTATATTAACTATTGTAAAAACCATCTTGAAACAATCGACAAACTCTGGGAGTATTAAAAGTAATGTACCGGTAATGAAAGTAATGTTATGTAGCATGTTTTAGGCGTTATTGATTAAAATATTAAAATATACTCAAAACGCAAAAGTGTGCACGTTTCTTTTTATGATAGCTATAGTTATATCGGTTATAACTCTTTCATATGTGAAGCACGCCCGTCACTGTCGAACAATGGCTACATCGGTCAGTATTGTTACGTAACTTACCTATACAAGCGTTTTGCACGATTTGCCCGTGCAATGCTTGGACAAATGTGAAATCTGTCAAATAATCTCATTACTTTCTTACAACATCTAAGAGTAAAAAAAACACGGCAATTTGAATATTTTCAAAACTCGCCATGCCCAGACTCCAAGCGTCAACGTATTGAAGCTTTGATGCTTAGCAGAGGTGACTCCCATCGATACTGTTTCACGGGCATTTAATTGCCACACAAACACAGTAAGTAAACTTTGTGCCGGGTTCCAGCAAACAGGAACAGTTGCCAAGCGTCCTCGAACTGGCAGGCCTCGTGTAACCAGGCGTAGTTTCCAAAGTGCTAGCGCTACAGCGAGGCAGTACGGTATTAGCAGGGACATAGTTCTGAGGCGACTGTGTCCTTGTGTTCGGCCTATCAGACCTAGACGGGCTTACGTTGGTAATGTACTCTTAACGTCGTCGTCGTCGCATTGCTCGTTTGAACTGGGCAGGCACGGCTTCATCTCCGTTGGCAGCAAAGATGTCAGTGGGATAGAATGGTCTTTTCCGATGAATCTAGGTTTAATCGGAGTCATCATGATGGGAGGGAGAGGGTATTTAGGAGGGGAGCGATTTGCCGACGCTCGTGTTGTAGAGAGAAACAGGTTTGGTGGGGGCAGTGTTATGGTTTGGGGCGGGATCATGGGAAAACCGATCTGGTTATTGATAATGGCAATCTTAATGCAGCCGAGTACATTAACCAGGTGTTAAGACCAGTAACTGTTCCATTCATTAATCCGACACCAAGCACCCGCAACATTGATGATGCACGAATATGCACATCCGCATACGGCACAGCTAACGCAGCAATTCCTAAATGCAAATTGCGTTAACGCCTTGCCTTGCCGTTTCTCCTGACCTCAATGTTCTTGGTCGTAGAGTTAGGTACAACGTTATGTTAAATTCCATGAGACGCCGTATTGTACAGATTACCCATCCGACAAACTGGCGGTCATACCTGGTATCAATCAAATAATCACAACAAAACCATTAGGAGAGCTGTAAAACGTGATTATGCTCACAATAATACCAACATCATTTTGACCCTAAACACATGTAACAGAAATCTGTGCATCTATAGTAACCGCTATTTAAAAAAATATTATTTGGGTTTGTGAGCGAGCGAGTGATGTTTCGTTTATAGACGCCTCAACCGATAATGGTCATTAAGCGTCCGATACAGTATATTTTAATAAACCATAAAAACATTTGTTTCATTTTTTTCATTAGAACATACAGTTTTTGTATATTACAATATAGATTTAGTACATTACAATAAAAATATATATGTTATAATTTGCTAAAAATATTTATTTGGGTTTGTAGGCAATTAAATAAGCTAAACAGTGGTACCAAACATACAATTTCTATTATGGATATAAGGAATATTAAGAAAAACCTATATGCACACTTTTGCATTTGAGTATATATATACTCATAACGCAAAAGTGTGCAAGTTTCTTTTTATGATTGCTATAGTTATAAATCTTTCATCTGTGTAGCACGTCCGTCACTGTTGAAAAATGGCTACATCGGTCAGGAATGTGTCAGTATTGTTACGCAACGTCCCTATACAAGCGTTTTGCACGATTTGTCCGTGCAATGTCTGGACAAATGTGAAATCTGTCAAATAATATCTCATTACTTTCTTACAACATCTAAGAGTAAGAAAAACACAGCAATTTGAATATTTTCAAAACTCGCCATGCCCAGACTCAGCGTTGACGTATTGAAGCTTTGATGATGCTGAGCAGAGGTGACTCCATCGATACTGTTTCACGCGCAATTAATTGCCACAGAAACAGTTAAGTAAACTTCGTGCCAGGTTCCAGCAAACCGGAACAGTTGCCGATCGTCCTCGAACCGGCAGGCCTCGTGTAACTGACGTCAGATTAGACCGTCATTTTGAACTGACGGCACACCAGGCGTCATTTCCAAAGTGTTAGCGCTACAGCGAGGCAAGAACGGTATTAGCAGGGACACAGTTCTGAGGCGTTTGCGTCATTGTGTTCGGCCTATCAAACCTAGACTGGCTTACGTTGGTAATGTACTCGATGTCGATCGCGTTGCTCGTTTGAACTGGGCATGGCTTCATCTCCGTTGGCAAAGACGTCGGTGGGATAGAATTGTCTTTTCCGATGAATCTAGGTTTAATCCGAGTCATCATGATTTGAGGAGGGTATTTAGGAGAGGGGAGCGATTTGCCGACGCTCGTGTTGTAGAGATAAACAGGTTTGGCGGGGGCAGTGTTATGGTTTGGGGCGAGATCATGGGAAACAGGAAAACTGATCTTAATGCAGCCGAGTACATTAACCAGGTGTTAAGACTAGTAGCTGTTCCATTCGTTAATCAGCATGCACCCGCAACATTGATGCACGACAATGCACATCCCCATACGGCACAGCTAATGCAGCAATACTTAAGGCGTTAACGCCTTGCCTTGCCTGCCGTTTCTCCTGACCTCAACCCAATCGAGGATATTTGGGGTGTTCTTGGTTGTTGAGTTGGGTCAAGACATGTCAACAATTTGCAGGACCTACAGATTGCTCTGCAGATGGAATGGTTCAACATACGTACGTACACACGTCGTACGTTACGTCAATTCCACGCAGGGTTGGCCGGGAAATACAGGGGGCGGGAAATACCGCCGGGAAGTGGGAAATACCGGGAAATAAGATTATGTGTCTTCCAAACACGTTTTTTGCTCATTTTTATGCATTGCTACCACTCTATAAGTGCTTAAACTATTTCGTCCCTGCCAGGGGTACTCATCAGGTGGCATCATTGGCAACCACAACAGTTTTTTTTGGGTTTTATTGTTTTTTTTTATTTTATTGTTTTTTTTCATTTATTTTTTCGTTTTTCTTGTTGGAATGTTTCTTCAGCCAGTAGTCTGTCTTCACCAGTCGATTTCCTCGCTACCTCTCAGGAAGCAGTAGCATAGCACCAGCTTCGCTGCTTTCTCAACGCACAGTCTGTTGCGTAGTTTCGTCTGTATGATGCCGAAGTTGGAGAACACACGTTCAATGGCGGCTGAACTTGCTGGCAGTACCATCAATTTCCTGGCGAGCTGACTGAAGTCTTTGGTGATCACGCCCGACCTCTCCACACATGACCACCATACAGCTGGCTTCGAGTTGTTGATGGAGGATTCCTGTTGTAGCACCTTAGGAATTGGCAGTGTCTCGGACATGTAGTTGAGGAGTTCGGGTACAAGTTCCGGCTTGGTCTCATGAAGAAGCTCCTGGGCACTGGTGACGTGTTGAAATTGTGTACAAACAAACAGTGTGGGTCATCTCAAATTATGATTCTGACTTCTTTAATAACTAATTGATTATTTTAATAATACAGCTATATTATGAACACATTTCAGGGATAATCCTAAAAACATTTGCATTTTGCCTACTACATTAAACATTTAAAATACCTCCAATAAATGTATGTATAAACTCCTTAAACTGTGTTTGTATACAATGTATATTAGAGTAATAATGAACAGTCTCAATAATGTTAGATCTCTAACATTTATATAAAGATTATAAGCAATGCGTAAATGCCACTATGAATGCCTGTATTTTTCGTCATATTCTTCAAAAGCAGTTCATTTTCATCCTGCACACATGATACTACAATCAGTACACCGGGTAATAGAAATTGTATGGTATATATACCTGTATTTACCACCAAAATCATCCAAATTCTTATTTCCCGGTATCCAAATTCTTATTTCCCGGTATTTCCCGCCGTCCCGGGAAATACTCTTATTTCCCGGGAAATTGCCAACCCTGATTCCACGAGACGTCGTATTGTACAGATTATCCGACAAACTGGCCGCTATACCCGGTATCAATCAAATAATCACAACGAAACCATTAGGAGAGCTGCAAAACGTGATCATACTCGCAATAACACCAATATCACAGTTGGTGTATTTTTCATTTTGACCGTAAACACATGTAACAGAAATCTGGGCATCTATAGTAACCGCTATTTTTAAAAATATTATTTGGGTTTGTAGGCAATTGAATAAGCTAAACAGTGGTACCAAACATACAATTTCTATTATAAGGAATATTAATAAAAACCTCTATGCACACTTTCTTTTGCGTTTGAGTATATAATGTATTGACATACACATCAATTTGATATTTTACAGTTGATATTTTACAGAAAATATGTATACTCGACAAAAAAAGAAACTTTACATACTTTACGACTTGTTTTAGAGGGTTAACGGTGACTTTATGTGAACGTTATCGATATTTACTTATTGGCCCGAGTATAGAGAGTACACCGACACAAGATTTTGTGCAATTGTACCGTGCACGGGCTAGCACGCTTTTCACTTCCGGTTTTGACCACTTACCTCGTGTTGACCTATCCCGGGTTCATTTCAATTGCTTTTTCTTATACAGTAACACGTACTCTATCAGTGACACGAAAACACAAAATTGTTTACAATTGTAAATGAAAACGGGAATGCCACGGCTATCTGAAAATCACAGAAATCAGGCCGTCGGTATGCTTGGAGCCGGCACGTCTGTAAATGATGTTGCTCTTCATTTTGGGTGCTCTAGGCAAACAATTCACAACCTGACAACTCGGTATGCAACTACTGAGTCAGTTACGGATAGGCCGAGATCAGGTAGGCCGCGAGCGACATCACTTAGAGACGACCGCTTCATTACGTTATCTCATTTGCGTAATCGCTTTACCCCAGCAACGGTAACTGCACGGCGGCTCAGGGTCTCGGCTCAGACGATACGTAATCGTCTTAGACAAGATAAGACCACAAATGCGTGCGCGTCTACCATATACAGGACAAATTCTAACTGCGCATCAGAGCCGCCAGCTTAGCTTGGGCTCGACGTCACAGACACTGGACCCGAGCCCAATGGCGAAACGCGATTTTTACCGATGAGTCGCGCTTCAGGGTCAGCTTTGCTGACGGTAGGGTCAGAGTTTACAGGCGACGGAACGAGAGATTTGCCCAATGTTGCGTGCAGGAACGAGACCGGTTTGGCGGTGGCAGCGTCATGGTTTGGGCGGGCATAATGGACAATCATAAAACAGATTTGGTCATCGTTCCGGGCAAACTTAATGCAGTAGGCTATGTGAACATACCGAGGAACAATCTCCTCCCAGATATGCAAAATAGAGGTCCTGGGAGTGATTCTGCAGCAGGACAACGCGAGGCCCCACACAGCTCGTGTTACGACACTGTTTTTGGCTCAGAACGGCGTCAACGTCTTGCCGTGGCCGGCGGTTTCGCCCGACCAAAACCCCATAGAACACATGTGGGACGAGCTTGGGCGTCGGGTACGCAATAATCATCAAATCAACAATGTCAATGACCCGAGACCTGCCCTCCTTGTTGAATGGCAGAATATACCCAATGACGTCATTCGCCGTCTCACAAATTCCATGAGGAGAATAGCAACCTGCATTAGGGCCAACGGCGGTCACACACGTTATTAACACAACTTAATGCACATAAGCATTCAGACCGATACTCAAAAAGTCACTAAAACATTTCTTCACCTTTGTGATTTTTGAAATCGACCCCCATGTCTTTTGACCTCAAATTTGACCTTCATTTTGAAGAAACCCATTACTAACTCGGATATTGCTTCCAAGTTTCATATAACATTTACATACGTACACTATATTGTTCCAGAGTGACGTTATAACCATCAGTACCCCATGTAAAGTTTCTTTTTTTGCATATCCATTGGTGAATCTGGTGAATGCTAAAAAGCCCTGGCAGACCTACCAACCCAAAAATGCCATTGGCAGGCATATCCGAGTAGTTTTCAGGAATTTGATCAGAAATCAAAATTGAGCTGGAGTATATAAATATAAAAAGTTATAAAACTGATATGGCAGAATGCCTATAAGCAAGAGCTCCAGATAAGCTGCAAATGTTTGCAAGTTTTGGGGAGAAAAAAAATTCATAAAATCATGATTCATAGCAATAATATACAAATGCTTACATACATGTACAGGTCTACTTACACATGAAGTCTCACAAACGGGTCTAGTGTATTGTAACATCCACCCACAATACAATTGTTTCATAAGGATGTGAAGAACATTTTTTTCTACACTTATTACGGAGACAATTGTTCAAGAAAGCCAACACTTGGGTTTCTGATGCGAATTAACATTTCTTCCTACGGTCATCTCTACCGGCCCCCCCCCCCCCATGAGATGAAGAAATTGTATCTACACACAGAACAATTATGCAGGATTGCCATCCAGTATTGAAAGTTTTAACACTCCAGAATTCAGCATATTCGTCCCTGTAATTTTGTAACATGCAGTGGCTTAATTGAAGTCATTTTGAATCGCATGATAAATAGCGACGTTTTGAATATTGCTAAAATATTCGCGAACAGCAATTTGAAGCCCATTCTAATAATAATATACGAGGTGTTTGGGTAGGTAGATTAGGACAGGTGTTACTGTATATATCTTCCTACGGTTTATGAGAAGTAATCTTACTATGCCAGCAACTATTGAGAATCAATTGTTTTCTGAAGGGTAGGAAATGAATAAATATATTAATGTTGATGGTTTTCCATTTATATGCCACGTTCTATGTAATTGGAAATTATACCGAGTCAAAAAAGAAACGATACCAAACTAAAAAGGACGTAAAACGGATAAAACTATAGAAAGGTTTAATATATTATTACGTATCAGTACCGGTGTCATAGAATATTGACCTGCCAAAATAATGACCCGCGGGTCATTATTCTATAGGAAAAAGTGACCCGCGGGTCCATCTTCTATTATAGAATAATGACCCCCTTATAGAATAATGACACCCCCCCCCCATCCCCAAAGCCTACAAAAACAATGTTATCAATATATTTTATTAATAATTGCATAAGCTATCAAATTAACAATCAATAAAATTATATTGAATTTATGTATGAAAAAAGACATGCACTCAACTTAATTTGGTATTTGAAACCATGCAGCTCAAAATAAATACCATAAAATAGCACAATACTAACCATTCTTATCATATTCATGCTTGTTCTCTTAACTTTACAGAAAATATGTACAACTATATAATATGTTGTTATACCATTATAATTCTGACTGGTGTGCCACAGGTGTGAATATCCCCATAATAAAGCCTTATTGTTGGAGCACTGCAATCAACTGTGACACTTCCTGTGCTACATGTTTTATATCATTCATAATACATAATATTTTATTATTGTATGATCAAGGACAGATAACGTGTGCCTCCCAGTGCAAGAAACTTTTCCATGCCATAGAATAATGACTCCCCAGTATATTACTATATGAGTGAGGGGGGTCACTTTTCCATGCCATAGAATAATGACCCCCCTGTATATTATTTATATTTCGGGTTTTACGCCTGCATCAGCACCATTTTGGGCTATATCGCCGGCGGGCAGTTTACCTAACATCACCTTTCCTGGGCACGCTCCAGCGGTTAACCAGTACTTGGGTACACCAACCTCCGTAAGAAACTGCCAACTTTTTCATATAAATGAGACACGGACTGAGCGGGGCTCGAACCCGTGACCATCAGTGATGATAGGTTACAGTGGTATACAAGTCAGCGACCTTAACCACTCGACCACGGAGGCGGACCCCCTGTATATTAACTATATGAGTGAGGGGGGTCACTTTTGCATGCCATAGAATAATTGACCCCCCAGTATATTAACATATGAGTGAGGGGGGTCCTTTTGCATGCCATAGAATAATGACCCCCCTGTATGTTAACTATATGAGTGAAGGGGTTCACTTTTCCATGCCATAGAATAATGACCCCCCTGTATATTAACTATACGAGTGAAGGGGTTTCACTTTTCCATGCCATAAAATAATGACCCCATTATGTTTACACAGTACGAGTGACGGCGGGTCACTTATCCATGCCATAGAATAATGACCCCCCTGTATATTAACTATATGAGTGAGGGGGGGTCCTTTTCCATGCCATAGATAATGACCCCTCAGTATATTAACTATATGAGTGAGGGGGGGGTCACTTTTCCATGCCATAGAATAATGACCCCTCAGTATACATAACTATATGAGTGAGGGGGATCACTTTTTCCATGCCATAGAATAATGACCCCCCAGTATACATAACAATATGAGTGAGGGGGATCACTTTTCCATGCCATAGAATAATGACCCCCCTGTATATTAACTATATGAGTGAGGGGGATCACTTTTCCATGCAATAGAATAATGACCCCCTGTATATTAACTATATGAGTGAGGGGGATCACTTTTCCATGCCATAGAATAATGACCCCCTGTATATTAACTATATGAGTAAGGGGGATCACTCTTCCATGCCATATCGATCAGCCAGTAGAGCGGGATGGATGAAGTCGTCCCAATTATTTTGCTCATCATTGGTATATTTTACCAATGTATGGACAAGTATTTGATTAAACCTTTCCATGAAACCATTTGTTTGGGGGTGATATACACTTGTCCTGCGATGGTCGATGCCAATTAGTCTGCAGATTTCGTCATTGAGCATTGCAAAACTATTCTATGATATGGATAGTGACCCCCTCCCACTCATATAATCTATACATATGGGGGTGATTATCCTCCGATATGGATAGTGACCCCCTCCCACTCATAATCTACACATATGTAGGTGATTATTCTGTGATATGGATAGCGACTCCCTCCCACTCATAATCTACACATATGGGGGTGATTATCCTATTATACGGATAGCGACTCCCTCCCACTCATATAATCTACACATATGGGGGTGATTATCCTATGATATGGATAGCGACACCCTCCCACTCATAATCTAAACATATGGGGGTGATTATCCTCCGATATGGATAGCGACACCCTCCCACTCGTATAATCTACACGTATGGGGTGATTATCATATATGGATAGCGACACCCTCCCACTCATATATATATAATTCGGTGATTATTCTACGACATGGAAAAGTGACCCTCTGACTCACACAGGGGGGGTCATTACTCTATGGCATGGAAAAGTGACCCACGCACTCCTATAATTTACATACAGGGGGTCATTATTCTATGGCATGGAAAAGTGACCCACCTCATTCGTATAGTTTACACACAGGGGGTCATTATTCTATGGCATCGAAAAGTGACTCACCGTCACTCGTACTGTGTAAACATAGGGGGGTCATTATTCTATGGCATGGAAAAGTGACCCGCCGTCACTCGTACTGTGTAAACATAATGGGGTCATTATTTTATGGCATGGAAAAGCGACCCACTCACTCATATAGTTTACACACAGGGGGGTCATTATTCTATGGCATGGAAAAGTGACCCACCTCATTCGTATAGTTTACACACAGGTAGGTCATTATTCTATGGCATGGAAAAGTGACGAAAAGCGACCCACTCACTCATATAGTTTACACACAGGGGGGTCATTATTCTATGGCATGGAAAAGTGACCCGCCGTCACTCTTACAGTGTAAACAGGGGTGTCATTATTTTATGGCATGGAAAAGTGACCCGCCGTCACTCGTACTGTGTAAACATAATGGGGTCATTATTTTATGGCATGGAAAAGTGACCCACCTCATTCGTATAGTTTACACATAGGTAGCTCATTATTCTATGGCATCGAAAAGTGACACCCTCACTCATAGTTTACATACAGAGGGGTCATTATTCTATGGCATGGAAAAGTTACCCCCCCCTCTCACTCATATAGTTTACATAATTATAGAGGGACATAATTCTATGGCATTGGAAGTTTGACCTGCCTTCACTCGGATAATCTACATATAGGGGGGTCATTATTCTATGGCATGGAAAAGTGACCTACCCTCAAATCAGATAATCTACATTATGGGGGTCACATTCTAGATGTATGCATGGAACAGTTTCTTGCACTGAATAGATAGGGAGGCACACGTTATAAAGTAGAATGTTGTCTGTCCTTGCTCATACAATATTAAAATATTACTTATTATGAATGATATAAAACATGTAACCAGTGTATTGGGAACACAGGAAGTGTCACTGTTGGTGGTTGCAGTTCCCTAAAAATAAGGTTTTATTGCTTTTCACACCTGTGGCAAAGAAGATAAGGCTTAACATGATCCACAATAGTCAGAATTACAATTGTTAACATATTACATAATTGTGCACATTTTCTGGAAAGACTGGAAAGATTAAGAGAATATGAATAAACATGATAAGAATAGTTTGCTATAATAAGTGGATAACATTAATTAAATTTGTTAAAGAAATATACATCAATTTCTGCTGTAGAAGCATCCATATGTTTTTCAATTATTTATCGTCACTACTAGTTTCCCATATGAGCGAAGCCTCCTGAAGAGATCAAGTCATTTTAGATTTTTGGATAGTGCAATGAATGATACAGACGGAGACCTATTCCAGGGAGTCATTATTCCATGGCATCGAAAAGTGACCCTCTCTCTCATAATTGTAGTCTATACATATGGGCAGGGCTTTGAAAATTACCGGTTTGTCGGTTTTCGACCGATTTTTATCATTTCAGACCGATTCTAACAGTCAAAACACCTTTAAAAATCGGTCCAAAATATTGTTGAAAAAAGTCAAGATCGGTCTATAACGAACCTAATTTGGTAAGTATAATCCGTTGAAACATTTCACACGTTTCCAATTTACGACCGAACTGGATAATTGCCACCTGAGGCCACATGTCTCCATGGTGATCAGGCGATCAATGCATGTCATGTCAATTACATGATATTAGTGCGGTAATCGTTTGATGTTTACAGCAAAACTACCGGCATTTGTTAGTTTCTTTGAAGTGGACTGAATGATCGACAAGTCGATTATTTTAGAATTTTATAAAGAATTTGTTTTTAAAATGTTTGCATTAAATTAAAGTGTGCTAGGATTAATTTGCAATTAAATAATTATTTTAAATAGAAATCCGAAAATCCGTTATGACTGAATGTAGTCGAAATATACGACGGGTATATAATGTTTAGTATTTTTATTGTACAGCGCCCTTCAATTCAATATTGAAATGGCACAACGCAGTATATCTGTGATGTTTAAAGAGTCAAATGCAGTTGATATAATATAGTTTGACGGGACCGAGTTCGATTTGGGCCGAGTTCACCCGCTTCCACCGGTGATACAGGTGACTAGATAAAATTTACCTCTATCAAAATGTCCTACCATTCATTTATTTTTAAATGCCGTACACTTAAAACTATTATTAGACAAAAGGAAAATTTACCAGACCTATAGTAACGGGTAAAGTACAGTTTGTCCTGAACATACATGCGATTTTTAAATATAATTGACTGGTGACAGCATGGAAATAAAGCAAAAAAAGCAAATTGGGTTTACTTACTTACGATTTTATGGGGGGGTGGGGGGTGCAAAAATATTGGCAGGACATGATGGGGGGGGGTACTGACTCGATTTCGGCCCGGACCGATTTGGTTTTGAAAATTTTCGAAGCCCTGCATATGGGTGTCATTGTTCTTATTTGTTTTATGTTTGTCTTTGTTTTATGTTTGTCTGTGTAAATATTATGCATTATGTGAACCTCCTAGTTATACAGCACCCACCACCTCATGATCATCTTTAGAAATTGATAAGAGACAAATTATCTGCATACTTTTTCAGATTCAATATATTTATGTTAGGCCTTAAACAGTGCTAACTAACATTTAATTATAATAAAAGCAATATATTGCTATTTGCAAGGGGGGTCATTTTTCCGCAAGGGGGGTCAATATTCTATGGCTGAATAATGACCCGCGGGTCAATATTTTGAGGGGGGTCCATATTCTATACGACACCGGGCATCTTATTGCAACGTCGGCCAACCATAAACACAGATAAATAAACACCCGATAATCCTGGAACGCCGAATTTCCGATTTGCACGTGCTCCTCATCAAAGACAACTTCCTACACATGTACAAATCGGAAAACCGGGTTATTGTACTTGTATTACATTATCGAGGAAAAACACCTTACATACCCATTATTACCTCTAACAAAATGCCTAGGCTAAACCGCAATCAGAATGCGTGCCATTGGCATGATCGACTGCGGTTTACGTCAGCGTGACGTCGCAAATCTACTGGGTTACGCGGATCACGATAACACGTCTACTTAGACGTTATCGAACACATGGATCGGTGGACCACCGTCCAATATCTGGTCGACCACATGTGAACAGGACTGTCACATTCGGACGTCACATTTACCTTACCGGTTCCTACCTGCTACGCACACAGCTGCCGTTACTCCTGGGATGACCAACAATCGCATCAGTGCACAAACAGTCTGGAACCGGCTCTGATTGTGGCATTCGTGTCTATCGGCCATACGTTGGACACATCCCGACACGTCACCGTGACGTACGGCGGGAATGGACGACGAACGTGCTCGCTGGACTCAGTTACAGTGGAATTCGGTGATGTTTAGCGATGAATCGCAGTTCTGTTTGCGTCGAGCGGATGGCAGAGCGGGTATATCGCAGACGCGGTGAACGTTACGCCGGCGCATGTGTACGTCAGGTCGATCTGTTCGGGGGCGGAAGCGTTATGGCATGGGGCGGTATCACCTTCGGCAGTCGCACTGAACTGTTAGTGGTGGACGGGAACCCAAACACCCAGCGGTACTGTGATGAGATCCTTGTGTCAGTTGTTGTGACGATCTTTCTTTAACGCCAACAGAAACGTCACACTGTTCCAACAGGACAACGCCAGGTGTCCTACTGCTCGGATTTCCACCACATTATTGGAGCAGAACAATATTGAAACCCTGCCGTGGCCTGCTTTGTCACCAGACTCGTCACCCATAGAACATTTGTGGGATACGTTAGACCGCCGCGTCACGACGACGTCGGCCGGTAACGTTAAACCAACTGAGGGATGTTTTGCGTCAGGAGTGGACAAATATTGACCAGCAAGAGATTCAGACACTCTTCCGTTCGATGCGACGGCGGTGCATTGCAGTGAGAGACGCAAATGGTGCCCATACACGGTATTGACGTCTGTGTGAAAACTCCATTAGACCCCCGTCCGACGAATTACGTCATCACGCAGTAGACAGTTTCGGAGGCTCATTATGCTTTATGTGCTCCTCTTTCAAACATGTTGGACTATCATCTTATGAATTTTCAAAGAATTTTCTTAATAAATGTTGAAATTAGACACATATACCGGGTCAAAAAAGAAACGATACCTGGTGTTTATGTCAATATGTCGCACTTTCCGCAAGAGGGTTTCGTAACTTCAGCCAAGTAGTCGACTAAAGTGCCCAGTGCAACGGATAGAAAACTATACTATGCAAAAAAAGAAACTTTACATGGGGTACCGATGGTTATAACGTCACTCTGGACCAATATAGTGTACGTATGTAAATGTTATATGAAACTTGGAAGCAATATCCGAGTTTGTAACGGCGTCGGTAATGGGTTTCTTCAAAATGAAGGTCAAATTTGAGGTCAAAAGACATGGGGGTCGATTTCAAAAATCACAAAATGGTGAAGAAATGTTTTAGTGACTCGAGTATCAGTCTGAATGCTTATGTGCATTAAGTTGTGTTAATAACGTGTGTCCGCCGTTGGCCCTAATGCAGGTTGCTATTCTCCAGGTTGCTATTCTCCTCATGGAATTTGTGAGATGGCGAACGACGTCATTGGGTATGTTCTGCCATTCAACAAGGAGGGCATGTCTCGGGTCATCGACATTGTTGATTTTATGATTATTGCGTACCTGACGCCCAAGCTCGTCCCACATGTGTTCTATGGGGTTTTGGTCGGGCGAAAGCGCCGGCAAGATGTTGACGCCATTCTGAGCCAAAAACTGTCGTAACACGAGCCGTGTGGGGTCTCACGTTGTCCTGCTGCAGAATCACTCCAGGACCTCGATTTTGCATAACTGGGAGATTGTTCCTCAGGATGTTCACATAACCTACTGCATTAAGATTGCCCGGAACGATGAACAAATCGGTTTTACGATTCAATTATGCCCGCCCAAACCATGACGCTGCCACCGCCAAACCCGTCTCGTTCCTGCACGCAACAATGGGCAAATCTCTCGTTACGTCGCCTGTAAACTCTGACCCTACCGTCAGCAAAGCTGACCCTGAAGCGCGACTCATCGGTAAAAATCACGTTTCGCCATTGGGCTCGGGTCCAGTGCCTGTGACGTCGAGCCCAAGCCAAGCTGGCGGATCTGATGCGCAGTTAGAATCTGATACAGGAATTTGTCCTGTATATGGTAGACGCGCACGAATTTGTGGTCTATCTTGTCTAAGACGATTACGTATCGTCTGAGCCGAGACCCTGAGCCGCCGTGCAGTTACCGTAAAGCGATTACGCAAATGAGATAACGTAATAAGAGGTCGTCTCTACGCAACGTCGCTCGGGGCCTACCTGATCTCGGCCTATCCGTAACTGACCCAGTAGTTGCATACAGAGTTGTCAGGTTGTGAATTGTTTGCCTAGAGCACCCAAAATGAAGAGCCAACGTCATTTACAGACGTGCCGGCTCTAAGCATACCGACAGCCTGATTTGTGATTTTCAGATAGCCGTGGCATTCCCGTTTTCAATTACAATTGTAAACAATTGTGTTTTCGTGTCACTGATAAAGATTATGTGTTACTGTATAAGAAAAAGCAATTGAAATGAACCCGGGATAGGTCAACACGAGATAAGTGGTCAAAACCGGAAGTGAAAAGCGTGCTAGCCCGTGCACGGTACAATTGCACAAAATCTTTTGTCGTTGCACACTATACTCGGGCCAATAAGTAAATATCGACAACGTTCACATAAAGTCACCGTTAACCCTCTAAAACAGGTCATAAAGTATGTAAAGTTTCTTTTTTTTATGAGTATATATACAAAAGAGCCGCCATAGACCTGTATAGAGCTTTCTTGTAGCCATAATGGTCACATTAAACAACGCTTTTTTGGTGTAATGTTCAGATTTATGCCAATTCATAATTAAATTTGATTACTTCTTTCATTAGCAAGTTTCTTGGGAGTGCAGAATGTGATGAAAGAAAATTACGTGTTGATAAAACTATACTCTACAAACGAAACTCGAGAAACCTAAAACATATCGCTGCGAGACTAGAGAAACGGTAGACAAACAGGGTTCATTCTAGGTCAATTTTTAGGAGAAGTGAGAAAGCGCGTGCTCGCTTCCTTAAATGGTGTTCTTTAATGTAGTGCTTTATAATGGGCCTTATCTTACTAGACAATTGTTTGAAAATCTTAAAAACCAAAAAATTAATTTTTTTAAATTATTTTTTAGGGAGAAGTGGGCCCCCCAGAGGGCAAAGTCGAGAGTCCCTAGGGCGACTATTTTGCCCACATCGCCGTCTAGAATGATCCCTGGACAAATCGGGACATCTATGCAAAAATTACGCCGTGATGAGAAATAGGCAATTTAGATATATGAAACCCTGGCCAATAAACGAAAGCTTGGCAAATCATGGGGGAGATGAGAAAACCAGGGCAAATAGAGACGAGCAACCGCGCGCCATTTGAGCGAGACGAGCAACCGCGCGCCATTTGAGCGAGACGAGCAACCGCGCGCCATTTGAGCGAGACTAGCAACCGCGCGCCATTTGAGCGAGACTAGCAACCGCGCGCCATTTGAGCGAGACGAGCAACCGCGCGCCATTTGAGCGAGACGAGCAACCGCGCGCCATTTCAGCGCGACTAGCAACCGCGCGCCATTTCAGCGCGACTAGCAACCGCGCGCCATTTCAGCGCGACTAGCAACCGCGCGCCATTTCAGCGCGACTAGCAACCGCGCGCCATTTCAGCGCGACTAGCAACCGCGCGCCATTTGAGCGAGACTAGCAACCGCGCGCCATTTGAGCGAGACTAGCAACCTCGGGACATTTGAGCGAGACGAGCCACCTCGGGCCATTTGAGCGAGACGAGCAACCTTGAGCGAGCGCAACCGCGCGCCATTTCAGCGCGACTAGCAACCGCGCGCCATTTCAGCGCGACTAGCAACCGCGCGCCATTTCAGCGCGACTAGCAACCGCGCGCCATTTCAGCGCGACTAGCAACCGCGCGCCATTTCAGCGCGACTAGCAACCGCGCGCCATTTCAGCGCGACTAGCAACCGCGCGCCATTTCAGCGCGACTAGCAACCGCGCGCCATTTGAGCGAGACTAGCAACCGCGCGCCATTTGAGCGAGACTAGCAACCTCGGGACATTTGAGCGAGACGAGCCACCTCGCGCCATTTGAGCGAGACTAGCAACCGCGCGCCATTTGAGCGAGACTAGCCACCTCGCGCCATTGAGCGAGACGAGCCACCTCGCGCCATTTGAGCGAGACTAGCAACCGCGCGCCATTTGAGCGAGACTAGCAACCCGGTTGGGGGGGGCCATTTGAGCGAGACTAGCAACCGCGCCCATTTGAGCGAGACTGAGCAACCGCGCGCCATTTGAGCGAGACTAGCAACCGCGCGCCATTTGAGCGGCGAGCTAGCAACCGCGCGCCATTTGAGCGAGACTAGCAACCGCGCGCCATTTGAGCGAGACTAGCAACCGCGCGCCATTTGAGCGAGACTAGCAACCGCGCGCCATTTGAGCGAGACTAGCAACCGCGCGCCATTTGAGCGAGACTAGCAACCGCGCGCCATTTGAGCGAGACTAGCAACCGCGCGCCATTTGAGCGAGACTAGCAACCTCGGGACAATTTGAGCGAGACGAGCCACCTCGCGCCATTTGAGCGAGACTAGCAACCTCGGGACAATTTGAGCGAGACGAGCCACCTCGCGCCATTTGAGCGAGACTAGCAACCTCGGGACAATTTGAGCGAGACGAGCCACCTCGGGCCATTTAAGCGAGACGAGCAACCTCGGCCATTTAAGCGAGACGAGCAACCTCGGCCATTTAAGCGAGACGAGCAACCTCTGCCATTTAAGCGAGACGAGCAACCTCTGCCATTTAAGAGAGACGAGCAACCTCTGCCAATTAAGCGAGATGAGCAACCTATGCCATTTAAGAGACGAGCAACCTCTGCCATTTAAGCGAGACTAGCAACCGCGGCCATTTAAGAGAGACGCGCAACGTCGGCCATTTATGCGAGACGAGCAACCTCGGTACATTCACTCAGAACAAATGTATGCAAATTGCAACGAGATAAGAAACATCTAGCAAATGGTCAGAATGTTATTGATAGTGGTCTGGGTTTGGTTGAAAAAGTGTAGGGAAGCCCTTAACCCATTTCATTCTGGATACCGTTCAAACGGTATTTGCAAAGAACATAGAGCCAGATCAGCCGTCACTGAACATGCCGTCTGATCAGGCTCTATGCTGTTTGCTATTCAGATCATCTTGCTAAGGCACTTGGCTATGTAGCAAACAACATAGATCCTGATCAGCATGCAGCGTTACGCTGCGTCTGATCTGGATCTATGTTGTTTGCAAACGCCTTTAAATGTATCCAGAATGAAATGGGTTAAGAGTCATTGATACATGAACTAATTGGCCGAGTAGTCATTGTCGCAAATAGTGAAAATGACTTCTCTATTATCTTAAAAATACAAGCTGCATTTTTGGAAATATATTTGTATACCATTTGGTGAAATATTTGTATACTATTTGGTGACAATAAACAGCATATTATAAATGCAGGTGTCAGTGCCACATTCACCACCAAATTACCTTCAGAGTAGGGGGTGGGTGCCTTGAGGAAATTTAAAAAACGCAATCTGTCGACCCCATTGAAATTTGACATTTTCCTGTGGCTCAAAAGCCAGTCTGTTGAAAACTACTGTCTTGTGACAAACTATTTTTGGGGGAAATCTAATGGCACAGTGTTATAATGGTGGCCTATGGAAATTGCAATAGCCGTGTCTGACCAAATCGATTTCATAGGATATATTACACGCGAATATTTCAACCATTACACAATTTATTCGGCATTAAATTTCTATATAAGTAATTACTGTCACTTACCCAGAGTTACTCGCTTGTGTGGCATTGACACTATCAATTCTTAGTTTATTTGCCATGTCCCGTAGGGACTGCAATGTCTTGGCATCTGGGCAATGGTATTCCGTCATCGTTCTGGTCTTGCTGTAAAATGCGTGCACCTGCTTTTTTCAAGGTTGTGGGCTTAAATACACTACGGCGCCACCTAGCTATACCAAGGGCGGTAACAATGAGACAGTTCGATCACTTACCATACACGTACTGGATGGATAATTTCACGTAAAAGATAAAGAGGTGGTTCGTGTGTTTTGACATATATACTCATAACACATGTTCTGGATCTAGATCTGGATATCTACGTTGCAGGGCCAGTTACGGCATAAGGTGCAACGGGAGAGAGTCTAGTAGAGCGGATTTAGAGCTGTCCTGAAACCGCCTATTGTCTCTGCACACACAACATTGTCACTTAGTTTATTCCAGTCTAGTACTGTTTTAGGGAAGAATGATTGTTTATACTTCTCTTTATTACAAGTGAAAGTTTTGAAGCACTTTGAATTATTTGTAATTTGATTTTCTAGAATGTTTGTAGTAGTACAGTCAGTGAATTTACGTATTTTTACGTTTACAAGATACAAGATACAAGAAGCTTTATTTAACGTCGGATTACATTTACAAATAACATTAGCTAATAAGCTATTTTTCCGACAAACATATATTATAATCAAAACATAAGAAAAAACAGCTAAGAAATAAAAGTTGGTTTAAACATGAATACAACACAGGACATAGCATAATTAAAACAT
Organism: Archivesica marissinica; assembly: GCA_014843695.1. Classification (NCBI taxonomy): domain Eukaryota; kingdom Metazoa; phylum Mollusca; class Bivalvia; order Venerida; family Vesicomyidae; genus Archivesica; species Archivesica marissinica. The sequence continues at coordinate 30,683,448 of CM026398.1, forward strand.
GTTAAAGTGAGCACCTAAAAGACAAAAATAAAATTAATACATTGTGTTAATAGTTTTAACAATTTAAGGATAACATACAGCTTAAGATACAAGCAACTATATAATATAGATAAATCTTAAGAATTCAAATAGAAATACACTATTGATTGATACACTGTGTTGTAGTTGCTGATCTTGGCCTGTGGCCTAAAAACTGCAAAGAACAAAAAATGTTAAGACACTGACAGGCAAAAAGGTACACTACTGTGAAATTAAGATATGTTTTAAAAAAAAAAACAGTTATCCCCCAAATCAGATTTGGAAAGGAACTGATCAGCAATTACCTCACAGGTATCTTAAAACAAAATACATAAAAAGCAGTTAAAGCAACTATTTGTGGCATGCAAATTTATAGAACACTAAAACTAAGTTACAACAATCAAATTAGAACATCAAGCTAGCACAAATCATAAACATAAAAACACAAATAAAACACATAGCACACATTTATAAGCACATTAAGCACATTAAGCATGAGGAAATAAGCGGACACGACTAGGTAGAGCACATTGAGCACTTACAGGACGGGCCCGTCCAGGCACGGACCAGCCTCACAAACTCCTTGTGGTTTTCAATTTTTCTAATGTCATTTGGCAGGCTGTTCCATACCTGAGCGGCCTCGTATCTGAAAGATCTCTTACCGTTCAAGGTGGTGCGTACAGTTGGTACTTCAACAGTGTTTGAATGTCTGAAAGAATATTTTATATTTCGAAATTTAACCAGGTCATGTAAATATGGAGGTGATTCATGGTACAGGCATTTGAATGTTTCTATTGCAATAGTTCTTATTCTACTAAGATGTAATGTAGGCATGTTTACTTGTTTCAAAAGGTCTTCGTAGCTAGAGGTGAACTCATTTAAAGTAATTTTTAGAGCTCTATGTTGTAGTTTCTCCAATTGTTCTGTATTAGTTTTGTTACAAAAGTGCCATATGAGCGGACAGTAGTTGAAAGTTGATCTTATAAAGGATTTATAAATTAACAATTTGAGGTCAGGTGTTAAAAACTTGCTTAGTCTGAGAAGTACATTTAGTTGTCTAGCAGCCTTCTTACACATTTTTGTAACCTGTTCATCAAAATTTAACATAAAATCTATATCTACACCTAGGAGTTTCACAGAGTCTTCACATTTAATATCAGCATTTGCAATGGTAAAAGATCTTAATTGTTTGTGGGTTTTCTTACCTAGGGCTATGGCCTGAAACTTATCAGGGTTGGCCTGCATTTGGTTACAATCAAACCATTTTAATAAGATGTCACTTTCTGTTTCAAGAGTTGATTTGAGAGATGACAGATCCTTATCCCAGTATGACAAAGTATTGTCGTCTGCATAATTGTAAAGCTTAGATTGTGTAATAAAATAAAAGATGTCATTTATAAAAATATTAAAAATTAGAGGTCCTAATATGGAGCCTTGGGGGACCCCCTGGCAAGCAATCAAATGCCTTTGATAGGTCCATAAGTATTCCCGCCACATGATCATTCCGGTCCAGTGCCATTTTCCAGTCCTCAATTAAGCGCAAGAGGGTTGGCTGACAGCCATACTTTGGTCTAAAAGCTGCTAAGTAATTTATTGGTAATTAAGTTTCGCTTAGCCCTTATGGGTGTGAGTATGTCGTGACAAGGTAAAGCTGGCACCTTCACCTCGACCACTTTGTATAGGAACGTCAGTCTGTTGGCCTTCCTTCTGGACTGTAGGCTCTCGAGCTCCAGTTTCTGCAGCATGTTTGTGATGCAGCCTTCTTCTCGGGAATGGTAGTCGCCAGTGATGAATCTGGCCGCTTGCCTTTGAACTTTCTCAATTCGCTCGATGTCTTTTACATAGGTAGGGTCCCAGACTATGGAGCTATACTCAAGTGATGAGCGTACAAGAGCTAGATATGCTGTCTTTCTGCAAGTTGCTGGGAAGTGGTTTAGGTTGCGCCTGATGAAACCGAGCGATGAGTTTGCTTTCTTTGTAAGTTTTAGGATGTGCGAGTTCCATTTTAAGTCAGACTGTATGGTGACACCGAGATAAGGGTTTTCGTCAACTTGTTCTAGGAACTGCTTGTCTAATTCGTAAAAATGAGATGATTTGCTGTTGATGCTTAGTATATAACATTTCTTGGCATTAAAGCGCATCCCCCATGACGTTGCCCATACTTCCAATGCCCCCAGGTCTCTCTGTAGTATCACGTGATCCCTTGCTGATCGGATGCATCTATACAGTAGGCAGTCATCGGCAAATAAACGAACTTGAGATTTCACTGTATCTGGCAAGTCGTTTATATGTCTCGCCAATTGAAAATAAATCGCAACTTATCAACTAGCTATCATATGCCTACATACACTGTTACATTACCAATTGGACTCTTTCAAGCAGACTGTATCAGACGTTACAAAGGGTGATTTTACCATTTTATCTTTCCCACTTCTACTATGTATGTATGTATGTTCCATTAATGTCAAACCCCTCTTGGGGACCTAGACATTTTTGCTGGGCAGGCTTAGCCGACCTAAGCGATTAACCAGTACCAAGCAATGTGTGTGAGGTGCCTTGCTCAATGACACTACATACGTGGCCTTTCCGAGTATCGAACCCGGGACCGTTCGAGTCCAAATCCGACGCTCTACCACTGGACCACGGACGCCTTACTATGTTACACCTAACATGCTATGTGATTTTATCTTCCAGACAGACAGACAAACAGACAGACAGACTTAGTACAATATATAGAAGGCGAGAAGCTACAAGTATAGAAGCAACCATTGTTCGTTTACATGTCAGATGCATATCATGCGAGGCACCAGTACATGTAGGCTTACTATCCGTCCTATTATTCATTTAAAACTATTGTACACAGTAAATAAAGAAACATGTTCATTAATGTTGCATGGACTCTTTTGAGGATTCAGTCTCGTTATAGTGTTGTTCTGGAGCGATGGTGATACGGTATCATCCTCTGACATCCAATACAGCTCCGAGGTTTGTACCGATTTAGGCTGAGCAATGGGTTCCGGTCTATCGATTTTGCATTAGTTGACTTCTGGCAAAATTACATTATCAGAAACTCAATACGGCCCAATTAATGGTCTCTGTGTTGAAATATATTTATATGACTGGCCAGGCAAGATATATCAACGCACAGACGGATCTGTAGTCCAGTGGTAACACGCTGGACTGGTAATCCAGGGATCACAGGTTCGATCCCCCGTCTGATCCTAATAAAATTAACAGTCTTTCAGATGGGACGTTAAACCGAGGTCTCGTGTCAATGCTTTACATCATAAAGATCCGTCTGTATTTGTGATAGAGGAATATGTTGGGGTAGTGTTAGCCTGGGTTCCAGTCTGTCGATTTTTCACTTTTTAACTTCTGGCAAAATGACACCAGAAGCTCAATATGGCCCAATTAATAGTCTCGGTGTTAAAATATATTTATTTGACTGACCAGGCAAAATATATCGACGCCTGTTCCCAGACTGGGGTAGTGTATCTGGAATTGACAAATTTAATTTTCCGTTTAAAGTATTTAAAATATCTGCTCATTGATCTATGATGAAACTTGGCATGGTGCAACATGGTAACTAGTAGATAAAATGCTAACATGCCGTGCCGATCCGCAATCCTAAATTGTCGCTAAGGCGACCACATTAAACAATCTAGCCAGGGACAGAGGTTATAACACTTTTCTCTGTACTTAATCTCAAACTCAAGTGTTTGTTTGTTGGGGATTTACGCCTGCATCAGCACCATTTTAGGTTATATCTCCGACTGGTTGTTTACCTAACAACACTTTTCCTGGACAGGTTCCTGCGGTTAACCAGTACTTGGTGCACCAACCTCTGTAAGAAACTGCCAACTTTTTCATATAAAGAGACACTGACCTGAGAAGGGCTCGAACCCGTGACCATCAGTGATGATATGCTACAGTGATTTACAAGTTAGCTATCCGATATGCGCAGTGTTTAGCGGGCTCGCTTCTCACCAATGCACCCCGGGTTTCGATCCTGTGACCGGGAAGTATGTGAGATAGTACGGTGGTCGCCAGATCGGACAGGTGGGTTTTCTCTGGGTGCTCCGGTTTCCTCCCACACGAATGACCACATTTACGCTTTCATCCGCGCCAACGAGAGTGATTAATATAACTTGTTAAAACTTGTAATCGTTGTAAAATAAATAAAGTTTAAACTAAGTCAGCGACCGTAACCACTCGACCACGGAGAGGACTCGAGCTCAAGTAATGTGATTGGTTGAGTCTGAGATTTACACCCAGCTCTTCAAATCAGAAGCTTGAGGCTGAGTTTGAGATAGGAGAAACGTTTAATAACACCCCTGCCTGGATGTCTCTTTCCGAACGTATAGCTCAATGGTTTGATGAACACCGGTCTGATGATGGGCATCCGTGGATAACTGGACATACTTTAAGAGCTAAATATTGTTATCTGGATTCCTAGTCATGAAAAACACAACAGCGTATTTATTTCTTAGAATTTATTTCACTAGTCCAGCATCTTTCGCCATACTGTAAAACGCTGAATCTTTATTTTGTAGTAGATTTTTAGGACTCTCGAATTCTTTAACTTCACCGTGCTCCAACACCAAAATTCTGAAAAGGAAAGGAAATAATTAATTGAACGCATATACAAGCTACTTGAAGCACATGCAACGAAATATATAGTACATGTGTAGTATATGTATATGTATACGTATATCCTATATTTCAATTGTACATGGAATTTGTTTCTTTATTTTGGGGATTATGTTCGCTTCGTGCCACTCTCACGAACGGGCACCGGGGTAGAACCACCGACTTCCTCAAATGAAATAATTAGACACCTCCGGTGGGAATCTAACCTACAGCGGTGATGGGAAAATAATAATTTGAAATCAACGTCCATAACCACCCATCGACCGAGCCCCCGCCCCCCTTCTTGTACATGAACAATTCATTAATAGTTTATACATTACCTATCATAATCGATGATTGTATTTAATCTATGAGCTATTGTCAGCACCGTACAGTCCTTGAACTCCATCTTAATGGTATTCTGTATCAGTTCGTCAGTCTTCATATCTACTGCCGCCGTCGCCTCGTCTAACACCAATACGCTACTTTTCCGTAACAAACTCCGAGCCAAACAAATCAGCTGACGCTGTCCAACACTATAAGAGAAACAAACAAACTTGATGAATTGAATGTCCACCGGTAAACTGGAGGTGTGTGGACAATTGTGTGGACTTTTAGTCAATTAAATGGCAGCAGCCCTTTGTTACTGGGTCGATCCCCATGAAAAGTACATGTGCCCTACAGCACTATGGTGATACTTTATTTATTTTAAGTTTCATAATGTCCACCCAATACTGAGAACTGGCACCGGACATATCCAAAATTGTATATTGAGTGCCTATTCCTTTGTGTGTTTTGCATAGCTACATAAACATAATTTATAGCCACATACAAGTTTTTATAGCCACATAACCCCAAACCATAGACCACTAGACAGTACAACTATTGTTCTGCTTGCCAAGTAAGTACCGGCATGTTATGGATGCGGACGGACGGCGCCGTCAAAATAAAGTCATTCGTCAAAATGACGGGAGATATCAAGATGTTCACCATAACATGTAGATACATAACAATAATAATCTATATACTAAATCCTATGTTTAGTTCGATTGCTCGCGAAGGTGTTATCACAAACGAGCGGGCACATTCTAATAACTTGGTCCTACATAATGAAGGTTCGGCGATTTAGTTGGGTTTAGAAAATAATGCTGACTTCAAATCACACATTGACAGCAATACAAATAAATTTCATACACATTATATCTGTTCATATCATTGGTTCAGCGTTTTGGTGGTCTGGCGATTAAGACGATGGACTGCAACTCCAGGATTCGCGAGTTCGATTCCCCGTCTCTCAGTAAAAACTATAAACATCCTTTTCGGTTTGCGTCTAGCGGAAGTTCCATGGTTGGCTGCTATGCATCGTGGACGGAACGATGGATGCTTCTGCAAATTGGGTCGTCGTCTACTAGTATATCTCGTACAAACATGCACAGTCCTCCAACAAATGAAACGATTAATGCACATCTGAAGGCATTGTACTCGAAACTGAGGGCCTTCATGGCCGAGTGATTAACTACGTTGACTTCCAAACCGCTAGGTTCGAATTCCACTGAGGGTGTCACATTATTTCAAATAAGACAGATATCCGGCTTTCTTGCTGGAGGTTATGTGGTTCTACTCGGGTACCCTTCCATGTCCGAAATACTGCTCGGAGGGGCATCCGGGGTATAGCTGGAGACTCGCCATATGGCATAAACTGTTGATGCGACTTTAAACCCCCCACACAAACAATGAAGTATTCCAGATACACACCATGCTACAGCGATTAATACACGCTGAAGAAAGAGGATGTGTCTCTCACCTGAGATTATGACCACCTTCTCCACACTCGTAGTTTAGTTGACCTGGTAGCGTGTCTATAAACGACTTGAGATGGGCATGTTCTAGAGCTGTGAAAATGTCCTCGTCTGTGTGAGTATTAAGTGGGTCCAAGTTAGTCTTTAGCGTGCCAGAGAAGAGGACTGGCTCCTGTGTTAATAAATAGCAGCACCCAACTATCGGTTTAAACTTTAAAGTAATAACTGTGTCATATATCAGAGTACCACATCTGTGTGTACGTAGCAACCCAGTCATGGATCAGAGTACCACATATGGGTGCACGTAGCAACCCAGCCATGGATCAGAGTACCACATATGTGTGCACGTAGCAACCCAGTCATAGATCATAGTACCACATATGTGTGCACCTAGCAACCCAGTCATAGATCAGAGTACCACATATGTGTGCACGTAGCAACCCAGTCATATATCAGAGTACCACATATGTGTGCACGTAGCAACCCAGTCATGGATCAGAGTACCACATATGTGTGCACGTAGCAACCCATTCATAGATCATAGTACCACATCTGTGTGCACGTAGCAACTCAGCCATGGATCAGAGTACCACATCTATGTGCACGTAGCAACCCAGTCATGGATCAGAATACCACATATGTGTGCACGTAGCAACCCAGTCATGGATCAGAGTACCACATATGTGTGCACGTAGCAACTCAGCCATGGATCAGAGTACCACATCTATGTGCACGTAGCAACCCAGTCATGGATCAGAATACCACATATGTGTGCACGTAGCAACCCAGCCATGGATCAGAGTACCACATATGTGTGCACGTAGCAACCCGGTCATGGATCAGAGTACCACATATGTGTGCACGTAGCAACCCAGCCATGGATCAGAGTACCACATCTGTGTGCACGTAGCAACCCAGTCATGGATCAGAGTACCACATTTGTGTGCACGTAGCAACCCAGTCATGGACCAGAGTACCACATCTGTATGCACGTAGCAACCCAGTCATGGATCAGAGTACCACATATGTGTGCACGTAGCAACCTAGTCATGGATCAGAGTACCACATATGTGTGCACGTAGCAACCCGATCATGGATCAGAGTACCACATCTGTGTGCACGTAGCAACCAGTCATAGATCAGAGTACCACATATGTGTGCACGTAGCAACCTAGTCATATATCAGAGTACCACATAAGTGTGCACGTAGCAACCCATTCATAGATCAGAGTACCACATATGTGTGCACGTAGCAACCTAGTCATAGATCAGAGTACCACATATGTGTGCACGTAGCAACCCGGTCATAGATCAGAGTACCACATGTGTGCACGTAGCAACCCAGCCATGGATCAAAGTACCACATATGTGTGCACGTAGCAACCTAGTCATAGTTCAGAGTACCACATATGTGTGCACGTAGCAACCCAGTCATAGATCAGAGTACCAGATCTGTGTGCACATAGCAACCTAGTCATAGATCAGAGTACCACATATGTGTGCACGTAGCAACCCAGTCATATATCAGAGTACCACATATGTGTGCACGTAGCAACCCAGCCATGGATCAGAGTACCACATCTGTGTGCACGTAGCAACCTAGTCATAGATCAGAGTACCACATCTGTGTGCACGTAGCAACCCAGTCATAGATCAGAGTACCACATATGTGTGCACGTAGCAACCTAGTCATAGATCAGAGTACCACATATGTGTGCACGTAGCAACCCAGTCATGGATCAGAGTACCACATCTGTGTGCACGTAGCAACCCAGTCATAGATCAGAGTACCACATCTGTGTGCACGTAGCAACCCAGTCATAGATCAGAGTACCACATATGTGTGCACGTAGCAACCTAGTCATATATCAGAGTACCACATATGTGTGCACGTAGCAACCCATTCATAGATCAGAGTACCACATCTGTGTGCACGTAGCAACCCATTCATAGATCAGAGTACCACATATGTGTGCACGTAGCAACCTAGTCATATATCAGAGTACCACATATGTGTGCACGTAGCAACCCAGTCATATATCAGAGTACCACATATGTGTGCACGTAGCAACCCAGTCATAGATCAGAGTACCACATATGTGTGCACGTAGCAACCTAGTCATAGATCAGAGTACCACATATGTGTGCACGTAGCAACCTATTTCATAGATCAGAGTACCACATATGTGTGCACGTTGCAACCCAGTCTCCAAATTAAACTGTGTTTTCCTTTTGGTGCACAAGCACTAGACACACTCACTGCTAGGGCCAAATGGGCTTATAGTAGCATTATAGTAGTATTTTATAATAATTGTCACAAAATGATATTGAATGTGCGTTTTACGCTTATTTATCGTCGCTACTGGTTGCCCATATGAGCGACGCCTCCTGAAGAGATTAGTCATTTTAGATTTTTGGAGGACAGTGCAATGCTACAGACAGAGACCCATTCCAGAGCCTCCTCTGGTTCTTTTACGTGCACGGTGTACAGCACCGACACGAGATCTCGGTTTAAAGTCCCATCTGAAAGACTGTTAATTTTATTGGTGTCAGACGGGGGAACGAATTAATACTGATATTGAATTAACTGCTCATAGTATTTTAAACCCTAAATTGGGCCTCATTTCCGCCATTTTTATAGAACGATGTTATACTATCAATGTAAACACAAGTTCAAAGGTACACGTATTAAGTTTATCGTGCACGATTAATTGTATGTATTGTGATATAATTTACGCCACGTTTCATGTATGTTACAGGGGAACATTTACAAACTGTTCATAGTTCAACCAGGAATAAATAAATATTTTTATATAAGTTATTTAACGTCGCTACCGGTTGCCCGTTTGAGCGACGGACAGTTTACCTAGCAACACCTTTCCTGGACAGGCTCCAGCGTTAAACCAGTACTTTGTGCACCAACCTCCGCAAGAAACCGCCAACGTTTCCATATAAAGAGACACGGCCTGAGCGGGACTCGAACCCGTGACCATCAATGATGATAGGTTACGTTATATTATGTTATATTTCGGGTTTTATGCCTGCATCAGCACCATTTTGGGCTATATCGCCGGCGGGCAGTTTACCTAACAACATCTTTCCTGGGCAGGCTCCAGCGGTTAACCAGTACTTGGGTGCACCAACCTCCGTAAGATGATAGGTTACAGTGGTATACAAGTCAGTGATCATAACCACTCGAGTACGGAGGTGGACATCATGCCACATAAACACTAAATAATCAGCTGATTTAAATGTCCATGTAAAGTCCGTGTTTTATGTGCAATAGTCGTATGGCGTGACCACACATGATAAACACCAAACACGACTGAGACAGTTACGCCCCAGACAGATCTGTGGACCAGTGGTTAAGACACTGGACTGGTAATCCAGTGATCGCAAGTTCGATTCCCCATCTGACCCTAATCAAATTATGTCTTTCAGATGGGACTTTAAACCGAGGTCTCGTGTCGGTGCTGTACACTGTGCACGTAAAAGAACCAGAGGAGACTCTGGAATGGGTATCTGTCTGTATCATTGCACTATCCTCCAACAATCTAAAATGACTAATCTCTTCAGGAGGCATCGCTCATATGGGCAACCGGTAGCGACGATAAATAAACGTAAAACACACACACGACTTGAGACAGTTACACCATTACAGCGCTTGTATGGAGGTGTATGATGGGAAATACCTGGGGCAGAATAGTCAAGTTTGATCTAAGGTCAAACAGTCCCAACTTGCTGATGTCCTGCTCATCAATGTGGATGGTTCCCTCTGCAGGTTCAATAAGCCGGAACAATCCTAGCGTGAGGGAGCTCTTGCCTGCCCCTGTACGACCAACTATCCCAACCTAAAATAAAAAGGACCGAAACGTAATTATAAATCCAATTCAATACTGTAGTTTTGTTCTTTTGCCACTGTCAAGGCATATAGATGAATGTGTAGTCTGTCTGGTTTGATCTGACATAGGCCTACGGGAGAGTTCTTCCTTTGTGTATTAAAATATCCAAGTAATTATATAATGTGTAACAATTGACTTCAACTCACTTGGCTTTCCGATTAGCACGCTAATTTCTCACCAATTCAACACGGGTTCGATCCTAGAACTGGGATGTATGTGAGATCATGTCTACGTCCCCGCGAGGGGTTAGATATTAAAGGAAGATAGAGATGTTACGGTGGTCGCCAGTTCGGACGTGGGTTTCCTCCTACACAAATTACCACAAATACGCTGTCATTTACGTCAACGAGAGTGATAAATATAAGTTGTTTCAGATTGTTTCGCAATCGTTGTAAAATAAATAAAGTGTATATTTTTTATTTAATCACTTGCCCCTCACCACAGTAGGTTCGAATTCCACTGGGCGTGTAGAATAATTTCATGTGATGAAGCTATCCAGCTAGCTTACGGAAGGTTGGTGGTTCTACGCGGGTTCTCCCCGCCCATTCCATGAAATACTCCCCAATAACAGAGAGGCTCCATGTGACCTAAGCTGTTTGTGCAACTTTAAGTTCCAAAACAAACAAAACAAATTGTATTTAAAATTGTCTTAAATAAACACATCTGCTATATTTAGTTTTTTTATTTACCTTTTCACCCGGTTTGACATTAACACTAATATTTTTCAATACGAGATCCAAGCCATCCCTGTATCTCACAGAGTAGTTGTTGATTTTAACGGCACCACTCTCCGGCCAAGTCCTTGCTGGAAGTACGGCAGTATGGAGAGGAGCCTACAATGTGATGGGTCAAATAGTAGTCACATGACAAGACAATTAATGGCTGTATACGTCACATAGCTATATATGTTATATGACGCTACTTTGTTCTCCGTGGAGATATAGTGGTAAATCTGTAACATAAATTATGTTATTCCGGATACACGCATTGTATTACGCATGAATGTCGACCCTATTTACATTATTTTGTTATTTCAACAAACCGCGTATACGACGTTTGTTTATTTGTTGAAATACTCAGTTTTTGATGGAAATATTTGGAAAAATATTATACCATAAAATTGGAAATTACTTTCTGCAGACATTGCGTTTTCACCGATTTAATGTCGCTTTAAGGATTCACTATATAGCAAGGCTTGAGCTGCCTACCGAGATATTCTAACATATATATTTCCTTCACATAACGTTATTGCACAACAACACGAGACCAATTAAATAAGGGGGCTCCGTGCACGAGTGGTTAAGTTGTTAGGTTAATTGACATAATATCACTTGTCCCTCACCGCTGATTTCAAATCATGTGCTCCTCTCCGTTATAGGTTCAAATCCCAATGTGGTGTCGAATTCTTTAGTGTTGGGGAGGGCCGTAACTAATGTTGTTATAACGTGTGGCCCAACCCATTTGCTTCAACCGTTATTGACAATTCGTGTGCAAAACAATGACATAAATCGTATATACTATGCATACTTATACAAGTGTGTTCATTTGTTTTGTTCTGTACATTGTATATATAGAATGAATGCAATAAAATAAGATTAAACTAAACATATGCATGCATTAACATTGCTATGCATTATTTGACCCTTGGGGAGGGCCGTAACTAATGTTGTTAATACGTGTGGCCAAACCCATTTGCTTCAACATTTATTGGCAATTCTTGTGCACAACAATGACATAAATCGTATATACCATGCATAATTATACAGGTGTGTTCATTTGTTTTGTTCTGTACATTGTATATATAGAATGAATGCAATAAAATATGATGAAACTAATTATTTCACGTGAGGAGGCTATCCAGCTGGTTTGCGGAATTCTGAATTCCGGATACTATCCACATGTCCGTACGTGCCTGAAATACTTCTCGAATAGCATTCTGGGTCTACCTCCACCAATAACAGCTGAAGAGTCGCCACATAACTAAAACTGTTGGTGAGATTTGAAACCCTCAAAGGCCACGCTTCGAGCAGTATGACACTGTTTCAAAAACGTAATCGATGAAGTGACCGACTAACCTCCTGTTTCGTGGATGAGTATTGCCCAATGCGTTCTATACAAACTACGTCCCTCTCCAATTCACCAGACATATGCACGAACCAATCTAAACTTGAATTGATCTGAAATTATACACCAACATATACATATAGCTTTTATTTAAAATACAGTATTTTTAGTACTATAGGGCTTTTTTATCATGGCAATATCGTGGGTTAGAAACACGTTCACAGGTATCATCATTTAGTGTTGAACTAATTATTTACTGGCATTCCAACTATGAATACTCCGTCCAGATTATCAGTTTACATAAATATATATAATCATTTAAATTGATATAGTATGACTTGTTACGAAAACATGCGTGCCTACCTCGAGTACATACCACATGACCATTCCAGTCACAGCGCCACCTAAATATTCTCGCTCCTGGATGACAAAGTATGTTGTTGCCGCAAAGCAAAGTGCATTCAAAAGAACCAGGCGCAAGTCCATCCACCTAAGACAAAGGAATATGTATATGTGCACATTCTTATTTAATCAGCACGTAAGCATCACATGCCCATGTATAATTATTTATATTGCCTAGGTTAGAATCCCACTGGAGGGGCCTCCGTGGCCAAGTGGGTACGGTCGTTGACTTCAAATCACTCGCCCCTAACCGCTGTAGGCTAGAATCCTACACGGCCATGGTATCGCATTTTATGTGAGCTGGATCATAAGAGATCAGTGGTTCTACTCAGTTACCCACCCGTGCCTGAAATACTGCTCGAATGGGCATCCATGATCTGCCTTAACCAAGCTGGAGAGTCGTTATATGACCTAGCGCAGTCGTTTCACCAATGCAACCCGGATACGATCCTCGGACCGGGAAGTATGAGAGATGGTACGGTGGTCGCCATATCGGACAGGTGGGTTTCTCCGGGTACTCCGGTTCCCTACCACACGAATGACCACATATACGCTTTCATACGCGCCAATGAGAGTAATTAATATAACTTGTTAGAACTTGCTTCGCAATCGTTGTAAAATAAATAAAGTTTAAACGTTAAGCTGTTGGTGCGACTTTAAAACCCAAAATCAACCAAGCAATACATTGTAATTGATGTACAAACTCAGTACATTTAACAAACACAATGAGTAAATTACCTATCAACCGTCCGATTATGAAAAATCGTTTCACACAAATCATTGACTTTCCCAGCAGACACGGAAGCAAATTTATTCTGCATGTCGAAAGCACGAATCACGTGCACGCCATTTAAGCTCTCAGTCAGATGGCTATACACGGGAGACCGCTTCTTCGATACTAGTCTGCTAAGCTGACGACGAACAGGGACAAAACGTTTCTACAATGTATGAACAAGTTATAACATTATGATAGTTCACAATTATTCCTATTATAACAAGTATTACTTAGATATGAATGTTAGCCTATTTTTGCCGTTATTTGCCTACTACAATACTGTCTACTACCCAGGTTATTTGCCTACCACAATACTGTCTACCACCCAGGTTATTTGCCTACCACAATACTGTCTACCACCCAGGTTATTTGCCTACCACAATACTGTCTACCACCCAGGTTATTTGCCTACCACAATACTGTCTACCACCCAGGTTATTTGCCTACCACAATACTGTCTACCACCAAGGTTATTTGCCTACCACAATACTGTCTACCACCCAGGTTATTTGCCTACCACAATACTGTCTACCACCCAGGTTATTTGCCTACTACAATACTGTCTACCACCCAGGTTATTTGCCTACCACAATACTGTCTACCACCCAGGTTATTTGCCTACCACAATACTGTCTACCACCCAGGTTATTTGCCTACCACAATACTGTCTACCACCCAGGTTATTTGCCTACTACAATACTGTCTACCACCCAGGTTATTTGCCTACTACAATACTGTCTACCACCCAGGTTATTTGCCTACTACAATACTGTCTACCACCCAGGTTATTTGCCTACTACAATACTGTCTACCACCCAGGTTATTTGCCTACTACAATACTGTCTACCACCCAGGTTATTTGCCTACCACAATACTGTCTACCACCCAGGTTATTTGCCTACCACAATACTGTCTACCACCCAGGTTATTTGCCTACCACAATACTGTCTACCACCCAGGTTATTTGCCTACCACAATACTGTCTACCACCCAGGTTATTTGCCTACCACAATACTGTCTACCACCCAGGTTATTTGCCTACCACAATACTGTCTACCACCCAGGTTATTTGCCGACCACAATACTGTCTACCACCCAGGTTATTTGCCTACCACAATACTGTCTACCACCCAGGTTATTTGCCTACAACAATACTGTCTACCACCCAGGTTATTTGCCTACTACAATACTGTCTACCACCCAGGTTATTTGCCTACAACAATACTGTCTACCACCCAGGTTATTTGCCTACTACAATACTGTCTACCACCAAGGTTATTTGCCTACTACAATACTGCCTACCACCCAGGTTATTTGCCTACCACAATACTGTCTACCACCAAGGTTATTTGCCTACCACAATACTGTCTACCACCCAGGTTATTTGCCTACCACAATACTGTCTACCACCAAGGTTATTTGCCTACCACAATACTGCCTACCACCCAGGTTATTTGCCGACCACAATACTGTCTACTACCCAGGTTATTTGCCTACCACAATACTGTCTACTACCCAGGTTATTTGCCGACCACAATACTGTCTACTACCCAGGTTAATTCGCTGTGTTTTCCAGTCTGATATTACGTTTGCTGGTTTGATATGGTCACGAGCCCGTATCAAACCAGAACAAGCCGTATCATAACTAGTTCCTGAGAAATAACGCATGCACACTCGGTGCTAGTTTGTTTACTGCATGTAGCGTCCCAGTGTGTCTTTGACAGATAACAGATGTTTGTAGTTTCGTGATCATATTTCAATCGTTTTCGTGTATCTAATTCAGTAATTGTGACCGTTGCTCTCAGGCTGATATCAAGTTACCTCGGGTCGATACCTTTGCTGATATGAAACTAACCACATAATAATTATTTCACGCGGTTCGATTAGAAATAGCGTGAAATGTTTGTCTATCCGCGGAACGCATTGCAAAGGGTGATTATGAATATTGGTCAGGTGCAGCGATGCGTAAATATACGCGTACGTGTAAGGGATAGGTGTTGTAACATGGTCATTCTACCAGACGACTTCGCACAGTACACGTCTTGTTTACTTTATTCTCAAATTATTTTATATACATATTCACAATGATAGCATACATCTACGCAGATAAAATGAGGTCAGACATTGGGCGATCTGACACCAAAATGACAAATGGACACATGTTTCTCAGAGCAAATGCATTAAAAAAAAAAAATGTATGATCTCTGTGTGTTTCCTGGGCGAGTCGGTTCGCATGTGTGTGCTTAGATTGGTATTCTGTAAAATAAGTTGCACTTATTAACTTGTATACCGGCCAAGAGACGTATGCTATTATTTTAGTGTGACCAAAATGTTTCATTTCGGTGCATTTTGCATCCAGTTGTATATTGTGCGGCTGCAAATAGTTCACGCTTCTAATAAACACTCCCGTCTGGTCTTGCATATGGTGTTTGTGTTTCTTATTTGAGTAGAGCAAAGACCCTCTAAGTATTAACGTGTATACGTCGGTGATAGAGTCGCATTACGTTGGTTACGCTGTTTATAACATCATGGTAAGTGGCCATTCACTTTGATGGCAATTATTTGGACACTCGCACAGTGCATTTTATTTTTTAATGACTTTAAGGTAATAACAAATCAATACCAGTTGCACTTGTAAGCATATACATGTACCTGGATTTCTTTGTAGACAATGAATATTGGCAGCGCAAGGATGGTTAGCGCTGGTAGAGTCACCAGTATCACAATAAACACACTGACCAGTTCGAACACACAGTGTAATAAGGTCTCGGTATGGTTGGAAAGTGATCCATCAAGGGGCTCTATATCCCGAGAAAATCTGCAAATATGGTATAATGTATATGGTATCTTTTACTTTAAACTTCAATATAATTTAACCCATTCAACCCCAAGTAACTGACATGGACTGGTGCATGCTATTTTTAGACCAATAAATTAATAAGAAAATTACATTTCGACCAGTTCATTTATCAAAATGGGTAATTTTATCTAAAAATAGTAATAATTATTACTGGCAAAAAAGTGCAGATCCTGATGTGACGGGTCACGAGCCAGCTCATCTGGATCTACACTTTTCATAAGCCTATTTAGAGGCCTGTGGGGTTGAAAGGGTTAAACTTCATATTGAGACCATATCGAGTTAATCAAAATATGACTTGATACTGCACACTGACTTTGTCGAAACAATTACAACATTATTATGAATAGCATATATTATGACTTCCACCAAAAGTGTGAATTGAATAATAAATTAACACAACCTGTTAATAAATGAACACAACCTGTTAATAAATGAACACAACCTATTAATAAATGAACACAACCTATTAATAAATGAACACAACCTATTAATAAATGAACACAACCTGTTAATAAATGAACACAACCTATTAATAAATGAACACAACCTATTAATAAATGAACACAACCTGTTAATAAATGAACACAACCTGTTAATAAATTAACACAACCTATTAATAAACGAACACAACCTGTTTATAAATGAACACAACCTATTAATAAATGAACACAACCTGTTAATAAATGAACACAACCTATTAATAAATGAACACAACCTATTAATAAATGAACACAACCTGTTAATAAATGAACACAACCTGTTAATAAATGAACACAACCTATTAATAAATGAATACAACCTATTAATAAATGAACACAACCTATTAATAAATGAACACAACCTATTAATAAATGAACACAACCTGTTAATAAATGAACACAACCTATTAATAAATGAACACAACCTGTTAATAAATGAACACAACCTGTTAATAAATGAACACAACCTATTAATAAATGAATACAACCTATTAATAAATGAACACAACCTATTAATAAATGAACACAACCTATTAATAAATGAACACAACCTATTAATAAATGAACACAACCTGTTAATAAATGAACACAACCTATTAATAAATGAACACAACCTATTAATAAATTAACACAACCTGTTAATAAATGAACACAACCTATTAATAAATGAACACAACCTATTAATAAATGAACACAACATATTAATAAATGAACGCAACCTATGAATAAATGAACACAACCTATTAATAAATGAACACAACCTGTTAATAAATGAAAACAACTTGGTGATATTAGATATGTCAGATTTGAAAAGGAATTACAAATTGGACGTGCATACCATATATGAACACAACTTCCTTAATAGTAGCAAATTATCTGTCCGATTAGCGCAGTGGTTAGCGTGCTCGCTTCTCACAATTGCAGCCCGGGTTCGATCCTCGGACGGGAAATATGTGAGATGGTACTACGGTGGTCGCCAGATCGGACAGGTGGGTTTTCTCCGGGTACTCCGGTTTCCTCCCACACGAATGACCACATATACGCTTTCATCCGCGCCAACGAGAGTGATTAATATAACTTGTTAGAACTGGCTTCGCAATCGTTGTAAAATAAATAAAGTTTAAAAACTAATAGGAGCAAACTTATGTTTCTGTTTGCTGGCCAATCTATAATTACAATTTGGGTGAGACTTTACAAAGATTCAAACCTACCTGTTAGTTATTCGTCCCACTGGTGTGGTATCAAAGAAAGACATCGGACCGCGAAGAATGTTTTTCAACATTTGTTCATGCAGTTGTTTGGCAGTTTTTAAAACACTGTATGCCAATATGGACACATACGCAAGGGACGTAATACCTGGAATAGGAAACGATACGGTCCAATATGGACACATACGCAAGGGACGTAATACCTGAAATTGTAAATGATACGGAGCAATATGGACACATACGCAAGGGACGTAATACCTGGAACTGTAAATGATACAGAGCAATATGGACACATACGCAAGGGACGTAATACCTGGTATTGTAAATGATACGGAGCAATATGGACACATACGCAAGGGACGTAATACCTGGAATTGTAAATGATATGGAGCAATATGGACACATACGCAAGAGACGTAATACCTGGAATTGTAAATGATATGGAGCAATATGGACACATACGCAAGGGACGTAATACCTGGAATTGTAAATGATATGGAGCAATATGGACACATACGCAAGGGACGTAATACGTGGTATTGTAAATGATACGGAGCAATATGGACACATACGCAAGGGACGTAATACGTGGTATTGTAAATGATACGGAGCAACGTTTAAAGATGTATTCATCTTCAAGCTGATTGTCACACATTCTTAACCAATGAGAGACATCTGCATTTTTCTATTACCTCCCTTGGCAGATAAAGTCCGATTTATTCCAAACTGTGAATAGGTCCTTTTAGGTAGAATCCTTTGTTTTTATTGTTGTTCCCTAACCAGATGTTGTGGTATGATAAATGTGATTTTATCCAAATCGTGTTAATTCAGTGATAACATTATTTTTACAAATAAGTACCCATTGCATATACTGTAGGGGATCTGTCGAGATATAATAATTTAATAATAATAAGAAGCGATAGTGTAATACAATTAGCTAGCATGTTGTGCAAAGGAAACAACGATCAAAACAGAGGAAAACACTTAATAGGACCTATCTACTTTTAAGGAGTATTCAGGGGCAGTAACTGAACGATATCTCTCATTACTATCATACAATTGCGGTGGGGGTGGGGTGGTAGGTTGTTGTCTGCGAATACTTCATAAATAAATAGCTTACAGAAACAGATTCCAATAAGAATATATATTCTTATATAGAACGAGTTGGCCTCGTGTCTCTCCTCGCTGTCACGTGGCATTGTCGTGAGGTTGTTGAGACCCTCGTTATCAGTCCATTCCTTTAAACAGACGCTTTGCAATATCTCGTTTACTTTGCATCCAGTAAGAAACACTATTATGAAAACGCATGGACAGATTCCAATTGCCTTGAAATACGGAAGAATGTATTTGAATTTTACCTGTAATAATGAAAAGTATATACATAATTATTATACCGTTATTTTCAAAAACGCATAGGGCCTATAGAGCTAACAGTAAAATACACAAGTGTCTGGCCTAATATATATATATATATATATATATATATATATATATATATATCAATTTTAGGCCCTATGTCATGGCCTTCGTCGAGTTGCAAAACCGTTTCTTGATTTCCTCTAAAATTAGGCCTATGCTTTGAACTTTCAATTTTTGCTATATTGGATCCACAAATACACGTTGAAAAAGCAAAGCGTCATTGTGGAGAAGATTGCATCCCGACGTGTGTGTGTGTGTGTGTGTGTGTGTGTGTGTGTGTGTGTGTGTGTGTGTGTGTGTGTGTGTGTGTGTGTGTGTGTGTGTGTGCGTGTGCGTGTGCGTGTGCGTGTGCGTGTCTTACGTTTATCGTCGCTACTGGTTGCACACATGAGTGACCCCTCCTGACGAGATTAGTCAACTTCGATGTTTTTGGAGGATAGTGCAGTGATACAGACATAGACCCATTCCAGAGTCTCCTCTGGTTCTTTTACGTGCATGGTGTAAAGCACCGACACGAGACCTCCGTTTAAAGTCCCATCTGTAAGACTGTTAATTGTATTAGGGTCATAATGGGGATCGAACCTGCGATCCCTGGATTACCAGTCCAGTGTGTTTACCACTATATTACAAATCCGTCTGTGCATCCCGACGAAGGCATATAGACTATTTATATACGTATATACATTCCTATATCTGAAAATGTGACAGGTAAGCAGAAAGCACCTTACATAATTATGTATACGCCCAGCGAATGTAATTGCCATCATCGGGGACACAAGCATTTTCACTTTATAGAACAGACAGTATAGAACATGCTTAGGTATGTGGTTACACCTGCACATAATTTACAAAGTATGTACATTTCAAAATGCAAAGAAATATCAAAATACATATCACATGACTATTATATTATAATATTTAGAGTACATGCATACGCATGTTACAAGCATACACTTCCATGGATGGAGAACGGACATTATACATTTTGATGTCATATACATGTATAATATAAAATGCAAATTCAAATGTTATATAACAATTTAAAGTTATCCAACTAGCATGTTCACGTTATATCTTATGAAGACTGAAGATCCACTTCAATGCACATTTATTTAATATAGTTTGATAAGTGTTTATTTATCTATTCGTTCAGGCTAACACGCCCACGAAGTCAACATTCTACAGGATATAAACGAACAGTGATTCAACGAATAAGCATAGTAAGTAATGCATACAGAGGACATGTTAGTAACTGCTTCAATTCAAATGGAGAAGGTTACAGAGTTAATTTGAAATGTTTCAATGTAGGCTACACTGAATAGAATTTCATGCCCTATGAATTTATGGATTATGGACTATCAGCAACATGCATACATAATGTGTGACATGCTATATAACATTGCCCTATGAATTTATGGAGTATGGACTATCAGCAACATGCATACATAATGTGTGACATGCTATATAACATTGCCCTATGAATTTATGGAGTATGGACTATCAGCAACATGCATGCATAATGTGTGACATGCTATATAACATTGTTACGAATACGTTTTAGTTTGACCTGTTTCTGTACATTGAAATTAATTTCATGCAAATTTACAATGTTTCAGTGGAATAATTATATATTTACATAATGTTTAATTCTATCTACAGTTGTAAGTGCTGTGATTGAATAACGGAAATAGTACTAAACAAAAATATAGTTCCAATACTAAGTAGTTAAAGCGACATTACATCAGTGAAAACACAATTTTCTACAGAATGTAATTTCCTATTATATGGTATAAAGTTTTTCCAAATATTTGCCACAGAATCTGATTTTTTCAACTAATAAACAAAAGTCGTATACACGATTTGTTGACATAACAAAAAATGTAAATAGGGTCGACATCCATGCGTAATACAACGCGCGTGTCTTGAATAACATGATTTATGGTACATATTTACTGTTATATCGCACATTTGTGTCTATGCATATTTATTTGTAGGCTAATCTTAGCTCAATTATCTCTCTAAACGACAGTACCACGATTTCAGTATTGACTCCAATGAGAAACAAACGACAATTCATGGAGCATGGATGACCATTATATGAAATCATACTTTCACTTTTGAAAATGTGTAGACTACGAAAATACTGTTTATTGATTCAATGTTATTGTGCGAATGTATTAGGAAGAATTTGTAGTAGCATTGCTATTCATACGTGAACAAATGCATGTCTTTGTTTTTTGCGATGTAATGTCTTTAACCTATATCGAAAGGAAAAGACCAACATGTTGGATAACTCAAAATATGTCTACTGAAAAGTAATAACTACCAATCATTGACTGCAGAGTTGTTACAGTAAATGATCATTGTTCATACAATGACTGCAGAGTTGCTACAGTAAATGATCATTGTTCATACAATGACTGCAGAGTTGCTACAGTAAATGATCATTGTTCATACAATGACTGCAGAGTTGCTACAGTAAATGATCATTGTTCATACAATGACTGCAGAGTTGTTACAGTAAATGATCATTGTTCATACAATGACTGCAGAGTTGCTACAGTAAATGATCATTGTTCATACAATGACTGCAGAGTTGTTACAGTAAATGATCATTGTTCATACAATGACTGCAGAGTTGCTACAGTAAATGATCATTGTTCATACAATGACTGCAGAGTTGTTACAGTAAATGATCATTGTTCATACAATGACTGCAGAGTTGCTACAGTAAATGATCATTGTTCATACAATGACTGCAGAGTTGCTACAGTAAATGATCATTGTTCATACAATGACTGCAGAGTTGCTACAGTAAATGATCATTGTTCATACATTGACTGCAGCGTTGTTACAGTAAATGATCATTGTTCATACATTGACTGCAGAGTTGTTACAGTAAATGATCATTGTTCATACAATGACTGCAGAGTTGCTACAGTAAATGATCATTGTTCATACAATGACTGCAGAGTTGCTACAGTAAATGATCATTGTTCATACAATGACTGCAGAGTTGCTACAGTAAATGATCATTGTTCATACAATGACTGCAGAGTTGCTACAGTAAATGATCATTGTTCATACATTGACTGCAGGGTTGTTACAGTAAATGATCATTGTTCATACATTGACTGCAGCGTTGTACAGTAAATGATCATTGTTCATACAATGACTGCAGAGTTGCTACAGTAAATGATCATTGTTCATACAATGACTGCAGAGTTGTTACAGTAAATGATCATTGTTCATACAATGACTGCAGAGTTGCTACAGTAAATGATCATTGTTCATACAATGACTGCAGAGTTGTACAGTAAATGATCATTGTTCATACATTGACTGCAGGTGTACAGTAAATGATCATTGTCTACATGACTGCAGGTTGCTACAGTAAATGATCATTGTTCATACAATGACTGCAGAGTTGCTACAGTAAATGATCATTGTTCATACAATGACTGCAGAGTTGTTACAGTAAATGATCATTGTTCATACAATGACTGCAGAGTTGCTACAGTAAATGATCATTGTTCATACATTGACTGCAGAGTTGTTACAGTAAATGATCATTGTTCATACAATGACTGCAGAGTAAATGATAATTATCCATACCTTCCCCGTTTCAATTTCTTCATCCTCAATTAGTTTCCCGGTGTCACATTTTTCAGCTTCTATTTTAATCCTTTCCTCGTTCATTTTGAATTTGTCATCAAATGTTTTTAGTTTAATCAGTTTTGTCGTTTCGGTTACATTATTCGATGAGATACATTTGTCTTCCGCGGATAAGGCCCTTGATATAGATCTTCTGAACAGTGTTCCATGCCTCTCTTCTGCCAGGCTCTCCGATTTCCTGCAGATATAGTATAAACTTCATATCACTCGGATGACAGGTAATTCAGTCTTTCAGATGGGACTTTAAACCGAGGTCTCATGTCGGTGCATTACACTGTGCACGTAAAAGAGCAAGAGGAGACTCTGGAATGGGTCTCTGTCTGTATCATTGCACTATCCTCCAACAATCTAAAATGAGTAATCTCTTCAGGAGGCGTCGCTCATATGGGCAACCGGTAGTGGCGATAAATAAACGTAAAAAGACATGATATATCAAACATAGATCATTGAAGTCACACAACGGTTGAATATGTAAAAGCTATAGACCAAGTAGGAGGTGTTTCTGAAAAAGAAAGACCCGTGGAAGTGCTACATGTAAAGTCGAGAACGAAGCTGGAGATGTTTCACGCACGTGCACGGGTCTTTCTTTTTCAGAAATACCGAAAGCGAGGTCAATGTCTAACTTGCACATCCAGTACGTGCGTACATCATAATCAGAATATCAGACCTGTCCACGTGCACAGATGCTCCTGCTCACGAGTTTTCTATTGTTACATATGCATTTATCTACCTAGGTAAAACAATAGAGTAGGTGTGTAATTTAAATACGTAATAAAGAGACAATGTTGACCTGTAAATCTGATTTCTTAGACCTGTCCAAGAGAAATGTTGGTAGGTTTGCAGTTGTACCTATTAACATTAATTATATTAGGATTCATCATTTCCAACTGTAGGCCTACAATGCAAAATATCTTACGTGGATAGTATATGAATTAAATATTTACGGAAGAACGGCAACCAGAAAATTAGAAAAGTGTTAATTTATTTATCGTTCTTAAAATATCTTACATGAGGTCCACTGAAGGCGATTCAAAATCTGAAGTATAGCCACTGTCTGACATAAGCCTCTTAAAGGCTGTCTGTGAGCAACCTGTATAAACAACAAAGCAGGTTAATAAATTATAGCTTCAATAGGCAATAAATATAGTAAAGCCCCAATAAACAATGACTTAGAATGTGCTGCACACAAATATATTCTAAGGAACGGATGATTAGAAATCGTGATTATTGTCTTGTATTTCCATTGTTCACTAATAATTTGTTCTGATTGATTCAAAATTTTGAAAATCTGCAACAATATAAAAGTGAATTGTGATTAGATTGTTTATCGATCTGTATTATCGACATTTTTTTAAATAACAGGTGGTTTGCTATACCTATAAATAGGCTAGGATAAATTTGCATATTAATGCTAGTTTTATTTTTCCCATTTATTAAAAGAAAATGCATGTCATATTAACTCTGCACGATAGCGGTGAAAATAACAGTGATTTTCAGCTTCACTATCATTGAGTGTTGCAAATGGTCCAATCATGACTATTGGCTATTTCGACGCTGCGTTAATATAGACAGTTATATTAACATACCACAGTACAAGACATTGTACTCCGCTAAGTCAATCGTTACTAAACTGCCCTACCTTATTTTTAAGCAGTCCACGATAACTTATCACGGACTCAAAGATGTCTAAGATGACAACATAATTCTATTGATATTCCATGACATATTTCCAGAGTTTTCAGTTTCAAATACCCCGGCATATCGTGGTTTGCTACATTCACAGTCAGAACCCCAGTGGGATTCAAACAATGAAACAGATAACGACAAATTGACAATAGGCTTTAACTCACCACCAGCGTTAGTCTCTTCATCATCCGAGCCATGTTCTTCCTGTTTATATTTCTTGATAAAGTCTGCAAACGATCCATTGCTCCTTATAAGATGTTCGTATGTTCCCGTCTCTGAGATTGTGCCATTTTCTATAGCTATAACCATGTCCACACGTGGAAGCCATGCTATGCCATGTGTAACGAGAACTCGTGTCTAAATACAAGTGAAAATACTGAACAGAACAGAACAGAACTTTATTTGTGAAAAGACACAGGTTACATATAATAACAATTATAGTAACAACATGTGAACGAATAATTCACAGCAGAAAAAGGGTCCATTCGCAGAAGCACACAGGAACAGCACGCCGTGAACAAGCTAGTACCCGGCCAGCATATTGACCCAATATACTGGTCCATGCACCCACCTCAACCTATACTATATACTCATCAAAATTCCAAATCGATCAGCTGGTATTACAGTATTGAGCAACGTAATAATAATTATAATAATAAAGACTATCTTTTACGAAAGAACTCATTTAACAAATGAGGCCATCGACATATATACAAATATAGTAACCATATAATATCAGGTCAATATTCATGCCATCTCATTGGGTACATTTAAACATTTTAATACATGCAATGAATTGCTGTATAATCTTCTGGAATAAAAATTATTAAATGACAATAAGGAAGAATTTATATTGTATGATTATTAGATGGCTCCAAATATAATAAAACACCTGTTGCCACACTACTCATTGTATAATAGATCTGCCCTTAGATATATCAAAGTTTTCATTGATTTTCTGCTTTCCTATATAATTGAGTGTTACAAATTGTCCAATCATGACCATTGGCTATTTCGAAGCTGCATTAATATATACAGTAACTATTAACATACCACAGTACAAGACATTGTATTCCGCTTAGTAAATCGTTACTAAACTGGCCTACCTTATTTTTAAGCAGTCCACGATGACTTATCACGGACTCAAAGATGTCTTTGCCGACATGCGCATCGACAGCAGATAATGGATCATCAAGTAGGTAGATGTCAGCATTGGAATAAGCGGCTCTCGCGAGACTTACACGTTGCTTCTGTCCACCACTCAGGTTAATACCCTATGGATGGTAATTGCATTTTTGTTATTGGGTTTTTCGTTAATGCTTTCCAGTGAATGATATAGTTTTCTCAGTGAAAGGAAACTCCATCTTCCACTGTTTTGAAACAGTGAACGATGGCATTTTCTCTGTCACTGCTGGAGTTACGTATTCCTACGCGGTTGGATGCACTTTTGTACATTAGCTATTTTCTGATAATCATGAACATTTAATTATAACGCAATATATTCTAATGAATTTGTTTTGTCTGTAGATTTTTTAATTTTGACAGTACACAGAAACTAACTTGAAATTTGAAACTTGTTATACTAGGACTATTTCTTATTCCGGACGTTCACACTAACAGAGGTGGTTGTATATTGTAGTGCAATGAGGCTCCAGACAGGGCAGTTCAAATGAATAAAATTTGAAGAAAAAAAATTATATTAGCCAAAATCATTGGTAATCATAAAAGAAAAAGAAGATTTGTGTTTATTGGTGTAAGATAGGATTTAATTTCATCGAGTGATCATCGACATTTGTATTTCCACGAGTGGCGTTAAAATCCTATAGATATCTTACTTAATTCATATATGTAATAATGATGCACTATATGGTAATGTGATAAAAGCCATCTTATTCACTCTTGGCGATTTCATACCATATTTTATTAAACTTGTTTTGGAATTTTGCTATTAAGCTCGCTAAATGCTCAATACCAAATGTCCAATTCTGACTCGTTTCATAAATGTATGAAATCACTACCCATATACAAGAACTAATTGTTCCAACCTGTTCACCAATTTCTGTCATGTCCTTTCCAGGAAGAATATCTAAATCTCTCCTCAAGCAGCATGCGTCAATGACGTCATTATATGTCTGCTCTCTAAACTTCTGACCAAACAGCACGTTGTCTCTCAGTGTGTTATTCTGTATCCATGCTACTTGTGAAACATATGCGATGCTACCCTGTGAAGTATAAACATTATTTTACAACGATTGCGAAACAAGCTTTAACAATATATATTAATCACTCACGTTGGCGCGGATGAAAGCGTGTATATGTGGTAATTCGTGTGGATGAAACTGAAATACCCGGAGAAAAACCCACCTGCCGATCTGGCGACCACCGTATCACCTTCTCGGTCGGAGGATCGAACCTGGGTTGCATTTGTGAGAAGCGAGCGTAAATAACCGGTATACCAGCGAGTAAATAAACCAACTGAACAGAGATGTAAACATTTTAAACAATGCATACCAGACACGCTTGTTATTTGAACAACAGGGTGGATCTGTGGGCAACAACAGGGTGGATCTGTGGGCAACATGCATTTATTAAGAGTGTTTTCATTTAGTTTATGCCATTTTGAGTTGTTTTTCTTTTTCCCCCGTCATTTTGTTCATGTTCATTTATATTCATTAATAATGTGACGTTCGTTCTAGTGCTGTCCGTTAAACATTTGGCTCAAACCATTTGTATGATAATGCTATGTTTCTGTATTTATATTCATTAATGTGGCGTTCTAGTGCTGTGCGTTAAACATTTGGCTCCGACAGACCACTTGTATGATCATGCTATGTTTCTGTATTTATATGTTGTGTATATACTGTATAACATGATGAATGCAATAAATAGTATTAAACTTAAACAACCATTATTTACTACGTCCAATGTTTCCCCTTTTAAGCCTCCAGGATCTGGGCAACAATTCAATCATTCTTGAGCCTGTTGTTTTAAATATTCATAGCACGCACTGATGAAAACTGTTTATCACTGTATTTTACCAGTGGAACAACGTCCACACTATTTGATACACACAATATATATTCTTATCCCCTTAGGAAGTGTTCAGAAAAAACAACACCTTTTTATTGTAAGCCATTATTCTAAAATACAGTCTACAGCCGTTATGTCAAAGTCGGTTATGTCTAATTGTCCGGGTATCTCGAAGTCGGATCAAAGTCACGTTTCAGACACTATCATTTTACATATAACTGGATCTGTTTATATCGAATTTCGTTAAGTCAAACTTCGGTTATGTCGAAGTATTGTATTCGGTCCGACGGAATTCGACATAACGGATGTAGATTGTATATTCAGAAATGTTTATATGTTTATATTAACAATAGAACAGCCTACTAGTTTATACATACATGGACGTTAACTTTTCCCTGATTCTTTTCCATCTCACCAAGCACTGCGGACAACAGAGACGACTTTCCTGAACCCACAGTTCCAACAACCGCTACGAGACTGCCCTTTGGAAGCGATATACTTATACTGCAATACATTTATTATACATCTCTGTCCCGTCCATATAGGCATTCAGTAACAGTTATACTAATACAAGCACAATACTGGAATGCGAACACAACTATTTCAATGAAACCACGTTATAGGTATTTACATATAAAAGTGTTTATTACAGTGTCACCCCTATTTAAAGGGCCAGTCCTTTCTGTCTTATAATATGAGACACCTCTTTTTATGAACATCAGTACTTCCCGAATCCTATGCGTGTATGCCTTGCGCCAGGCTGGTAGGCAATCGGTAATCATTATTTAACTAGCTGGCGGCTCACCAACCGGTCATATCAGAACAAACATCTGACGAGGTTCGAACCTTCGACCTTCCGCTCCGTAGACGTATGCCGTAACCATACATTTGTAGATCTGTTTAATGTAACTGTTATTCACGGAGACATATAATACAGTTTATATAAACTGTGCATGCGACAGTTATACATATTACAGCTTACTCGTTCAAGCATGGGCCAAGTTTCTCATCCCAGGTGAACGTACCGTCTTCAATAGTAATGGCATTATCTGTATGATATATATATAAAGGATATACATAACTAATATTAAAGTGTTGTTATGCATTTTGTCTTCTTCAGTCGAAAAAATAATACTATAATTCATATGTAAATTTATCCTAGTGTTAACTTTAGCAAACCACTGGTGATTTTGTTAAAATGTTGTTATAAAATATCCATAAAGGACAGGCAATTTACAAACTTGTACATATATGTAAACATTTTAACATAAACGTGTTCTCGTAGCTTACCGGAAGCAACGATATACATAAACGTGTTTTCGTAGCTTACCGAAGCAACGATATACATAAACGTGTTCTCGTAGCTTACCGGAAGCAATGCTATACATAAACGTGTTCTCGTAGCCTATCGGAAGCAATGATATACATAAACGTGTTCTCGTAGCGTACAGGAAGCAACGATATAAATGCACGTGTTCTCGTAGCTTACCGGAAGGAATCATATACATAAACGTGTTCTCGTAGCGTACCGGAAGCAACGATATACATACACGTGTTCTCGTAGCTTACTGGAAGGAATTATATACATAAACGTGTTCTCCTAGCTTACAGGAAGCAAAAATATACATACACGTGTTCTCGTAACTTACCGGAAACAATGATATACATAAACGTGTTCTCGTAGCTTACCGGAAACAATGATATACATAAACGTGTTCTCGTAGCTTACCGGAAACAATGATATACATAAACGTGTTCTCCTAGCTTACCGGAAGGACTGATATACATAAACGTGTTCTCGTAGCTTACCGGAAACAATGATATACACACGTGTTCTCGTAGCTTACCGGAAGCAATGATATACATAAACGTGTTCTCGTAGCTTACCGGAAACAATGATATACATAAACGTGTTCTCGTAGCTTACCGGAAACAATAATATACATACACGTGTTATCGTAGCGTACCGGAAGCAATTATATACACACACACACACGTGTTCTCGTAGCTTACAGGAAGCAATAATATACATAAACGTGTTCTCGTAGCTTACCAGAAGGACTGATATACATAAACATGTTCTCGTAGCTTACCGGAAGGAGTATGTGTGACAACATCATCGCGAAGTTCTTCATTATTGAGGAAGGATTCTACTCTCTTCATTGATACAGACGACCTCATAAGATGTGATACAATGTGTGGCAATGAGTTGAATGTACGGGATAACTTTCCGAAAATTGCCCATGCTTGGAATGCCGTCGCTGCTGTGAGCATGTGGTCATCGCTAATATACACGTACACAACAAACGTGGCTAGTCCCATCTGAAAACAAGAAATCAACTTGGAAATTATTAACAGCAATGTGATATATGTTCAATGACTATGACTGTTATTGTAACCAACAATGACAATGACTCGAGGTTATAAAACTGTTCTCATATCTCAAACTCGAGCTGAAGTAATTTGATTGGTTGATTCTGAGATTTTCACTTAGATCAGCCAATCTGAAGCTTGGTGCTGAGCTTGAGATAGGAGAAATGTTTTATAACCTGTTATAACAAATGCCCATTATTTAATACACAACTTGCTTTATCAGATACCTAATCAGCTCTCTTCTCCTCGTATATCATGCACAATTTATATATGTATTTATAAACTGTCGTAGCCAACATTTTCATATGTCAAATAATAATATGATCAATTTGATGATCATTGGGTAATCTTACGATATCCATACTTGGAGAATCCCTGGTTCCAAAACCATATTCGAAATGCAAAAACATAGCATGTACCGATTCGATTACATTGGCGAGAATTTAGTCCTATAAATAAACTGTTTGTTTATTATAGTGTCACCCTGCACGTAAAAGAACCAGATGAGATTCTGGAATGGGTCTCTGTCTGTATTATGCACTATCCTCCAAAATCTAAAATAACTAATCTCTTCAGGAGGCGTCGCTCATATGGGCAACCGGTAGCGACGATAAATAAACGTAAAAGACAACAATATAGTGTCACCCTATTGAAAGTGCAAGCCATTACTGACTAATGAAACACCTTTTTGTGTGAACATCAGTACTTCCCCAATCCTAGCCATGCATGCCAGGCGCCAGGCTGATTATTTAACTAGCTGGCGGCTCACCAACATGCCATATCAGAACGATCCCCTGACGAGGTTCGAACATTCGAGGCGGACGCCTTTAACTATATACGTCACCCAGTATCATTATGATTCCATTCTATATATCTATATATATCGGCAGTCAACTGTAGAACCAATTAAAATCATAACTGGTCAACATATCAATTAATGGAAATTGATAATATGCATGTGTGTTGTTGTAGAAACATATTTATATGTCATACTTGCCATATAAGGGGCGATACACATGCATAAATATTCAATGATTCCCAATATTCGTTCCTTCTTTAATATTGACAATTCCTCGTTTCGAATCTCCAAGATTTTGTCTCCAAATACCATTTCCCAGGCATACAACTTTAGAATCTGAAAACAAATGATTAAAGGTTCGCCAATTTAATTCTTATTCGTGACAATATGTTAAGTACATGTGTGGGTGTAACTTTACAGTTGATGTTTACAGTTGCTGTTTCAAACGTCTTTGATATAGCAACAATAACGGTCAGGTATCCACTAGGATTAGGGATCAACTGCACATTACGAAAGTAAGGTCAAGTCTAGAACAGCCATTACCTGAATATGCTCAATGAGCAACATTGCTGGTATTACTATTACATCCCTTGGCAGATTTATCCCAAATATGTACTGGTCATTTTTATTGGAATCCTTAGTTTTTACTGTTGTTACATAAACAGCCATTGTGGTATACTTTAGGATATATATCGAGAGTTAATAATTTAATAATTACAAGATGAGAACACGGATAAACATTAGATAGATTGTGGTGCACTTGAAACGCAATTACGATAAAAACAAAGGAAACCAATTAAAAAGACACATTCTCCTTAAAAATATTGATTTGGTGAAAGTAACCTCAATGGCGATGGATTCCACCAGGATTGAGGTATCGAGAGTGAATAATAAAAGTTGTAAGAACTTGTTTCACAATCGAGCTAAAATAAATTTGTATAAACCTAAAGATAGCATCACTTACTTTTATGCCACTCAAAATTTCGGTCATGAGTTTAATCCTGTCGTCTTTCCTGTCCATTCGCTCCAGATATGTACTATGATCTTTCCGAGCCAAGAAGATATTCAGGGGCATGATCATTGCCAATACACACACCCCAGCAAGCGCTGCATGCTCTACTGTATAAAATAGGATAGCCATGCAACAAACCAACTCTAACGGGTCGCTCCAAACCCAATAGAAATAGCAGAAAAATTCTTTTATTTGATCCACGTCGTTGGACACAAGATTGATAATTTTGCCAGCTGTTGATTCACCGCGTGCTTTGTTGGTTATTCTCATAGACTGGAAATAAAATACTCTTAAATGTAGAAACATAATCAAAATTATTTCCATTTTTGGGTATATGTACAATCAAACCTGTGTTAGCAGTCTCCTCCATTAAGCAGCCAACCTCGTGATAGCTCAGTGGTAGCGCGTTCGCTTCACGTGCGAAAGGCCCGGAGTTCGAGCCCCGCTGGAGCCGTTACGATTGTGTCCTTAGACAAGGCATTTAAATTCCACGTTGACTCTTCTCTCTCCCTCGTGGCGATGGATTCCATCAGGAATGAGGTCTCGAGAGTGATTAGTATAAGTTATAAGAACTTGTTTCGCAATCGAGCTAAATAAATTTGTATAAAAAAGCTAATAAAAAACTAAGCAGCCAACCTGTATTAAGCGCAGCCAATTTCCAGATTCCCAAAATGTTGTTTTATTATAGTTTAATCATGTTTTAAGCAGCCTCCTGTGTTAAGCAGCCTCCTGTGTTAAGCAGCCTCCTGTGTTAAGCAGCCTCCTGTGTTAAGCAGCCTCCTGTGTTAAGCAGCCTCCTGTGTTAAGCAGTAACTTTCTGCGATTCCCTTGATGGCTGCTTAAAACAGGTTTAACTGTATTATCTGATTAATTAAACACATTGTGGTATAACTGTGTGGTGGTACGCCGTCCACTACCGACTTAATTCCCGATTCAGCCAATGCAGCTAATTCCGATGAAATGGATTGGCAGCCGTCAATGGACAACAGTTACTAAGTTCTGTGTACGAATAGCCAGTACAAATCACTCGAGATTGAACAAACGAATTGCAAACTGGAAAATGAATTTACATACACGACAGAAGTCGGCATTTAGTAAAGTAGATGTGGTGTTTCACCAATCCGTATTGAATCCGGAACGTAAATTTGGACGATTGTAACTGTCTTTTTTGCAATGTGATAGAAGATAAACTATCATACCCTTTCTTTGTTGTTAGAACTTGTGGCCCAACCCATTTGCTAAATTTCTATTTGTACAACGATTGTGAGTGTTATATGTATGTATATAGAGCAATAAAATAGTATCAAATCAAATGCCATTTCTTTAAATATCTATATCTGCTTCTATTGTGGAAATAGTATATTATTGGAAAATAATGTTTAATACCTTAAATATCATTTTAACATGACTTGATAATTTGTTCCTATGAACAAATCTACCGTTGTTAAATCTGCAATAAAACACACGGCTTCGGCTGTTGAATATTGACCCCCCCCCCCCACTGATTTATGAACATAAATATGCACAACCTTTTAACAATTTTACATTGAAATTGAATACAGCTATGATTTTAACTGGAATACAGAAGGTATATTACAGGGAGGTATTTAGTAATACCATCAGCAAAATAACAGACAAAGCGACAACATAACACACACGGTTATTCGTTTATATCATTACATTGGGTCATGTTAGAATGAGAATAACATGTGTCATGTCGTTGTTTATTGACGAAGAAACCACGGATTGGAGTTATGTTGAGTAATAATTAACCACGCACGCCGTATTTATTACCTAAGTAGTATATTTATTTCTACATACAATCCAAACTATGACCTACCTTTTTGAACACTGCATCGGTTAAACACATATTGATTCTGAGCCCTACACATATGCATAGATGTTCCACATACGTTTCAATAACTTCTAAGCCGAGAAGGCCCGTAACTCCTGCAAGCAGGAACACGTATCCTTTCCACGCCGGCTGGCTCATATCTACAGCGAACCCTACCAACAACCTGGCCAATAATATCAGGAATAATACAAACTCACATGGAGATATAAATGATTAATAAAAGGGATTCGAATAAGTTACGATGTAACTATTTTCCCCAATCCTAACTTTGCTGTTGCAACTATTCCTATGTTATGTACCATTCGTGAATAAAATATTGTTTAAACTAAATTATAAATGTATGTCTCGTTAAAATAGTATAAATAACTTCAAAAACAATGCAAAAATAAAGCATTAATTTATTAACTCTGCATGCTGGGTAAAATAAAGGCTATAAATAGTTTCAATAATTGTAGCAGCCGACAATTCATTAATGCGTTTTTCTTATTTGCAACTCTGGAAATAGATCATGAAATTCCTTGATATATATTTACCTGCAATTATGTTCATGACTATATACAGAGTGCAAACCGTTTATGATGCGTTTCATTTGTTTTGTGTGCTTTCATCGGGCATAGGCTTAAACGTATCAATATAGTATGACATACTTCTGAATAAAATCATTGCTAAATATACTTTATTATTGAATAGTTCTAGCATAGTAGGAATCTCTATTTACATCTCATCATTGTACACACAGTACAATACAATAACGTTGCATAATATATAGTTGACAGCTTTAAAGTACATTGCCACTCCATTATGGAGTTATGCACACTTGTAAAAAAATGTAGTATACTACAATAGTTTTTTGGGGTTTAATTATATTTATATTGTCAGAAACAGTGCTTAACTTACCTAGTTATTAACGGGTTTGAACAGTGCTTAACTTACCCAGTTATTAACGGGTTTGAACAGTGCTTAACTTACCCAGTTATTAACAGTTTAGAACAGTGCTTAACTTACACAGTTATTAACGGTTTGGAACAGTGCTTAACTTACCCAGTTATTAACAGTTTAGAACAGTGCTTAACTTACACAGTTATTAACGGTTTGGAACAGTGCTTAACTTGCCCAGTTATTAACAGTTTAGAACAGTGCTTAACTTACACAGTTATTAACGGTTTGGAACAGTGCTTAACTTGCCCAGTTATTAACAGTTTAGAACAGTGCTTAACTTACACAGTTATTAACGGCTTAGAACAGTGCTTAACTTACACAGTTATTAACGGCTTGGAACAGTGCTTAACTTGCCCAGTTATTAACAGTTTAGAACAGTGCTTAACTTACCCAGTTATTAACGGGTTTGAACAGTGCTTAACTTACCCAGTTATTAACAGTTTAGAACAGTGCTTAACTTACACAGTTATTAACGGCTTGGAACAGTGCTTAACTCACCAAGTTATTAACAGTTTAGAACAGTGCTTAACTTACACAGTTATTAACGGCTTGGAACAGTGCTTAACTTGCCCAGTTATTAACAGTTTAGAACAGTGCTTAACTTACACAGTTATTAACGGCTTGGAACAGTGCTTAACTTGCCCAGTTATTAACGGTTTGGAACAGTGTTTAACTTACACAGTTATTAACGGCTTGGAACAGTGCTTAACTTGCCCAGTTATTAACGGTTTAGAACAGTGCTTAACTTACACAGTTATTAACGGCTTGGAACAGTGCTTAACGTACCCAGTTAGTAACAGTTTAGAACAGTGCTTAACTTACACAGTTATTAACGGCTTGGAACAGTGCTTAACTTGTCCAGTTATTAACGGTTTAGAACCGCTGTGCAAAAGATAGAAAAAACAAACATCTATTTTCACGAATAAATTATTGTCATATATAAATAGAAATGTATTATATAAATACATTTAGTTATTTATATATATGACACATTGTTAACCAAGTAAGATTATGATTTTTATGTAATATGTATAATCGTCTGCTATTATTTCGCGCCTAAATTATCAGTTCTCTGTTTGCGCGGGAACAACATATATTTTGTCACTACCGAGTGCAGGTGGTCAGTTATGTAAGATAATCGCCGCTTTCTTGATGACAGAGAAACATGTAATAATATTGTATAACATCACAGATGTTTGGCGCCGTTATGTCTGTAATAGATGTTAATTCTGCTATTTAAGAAATGAAAAATGATGAAGAAATTAGTGCATTTTTATCCAGCCATGGAGGCATTACGGAAATGATGTAACTCACTTTTAAAATATAAACTGTTTCTATGATACATGTAGTTAGAAAAATTAATATTTAAAGAAGTATTAACTCTTAAATATTAAAGTCGTATTAAATACGTGAACGGAAGATAATTAGGCCTTGTAAGAAATGATTGTTTTGGCTAATATATCTATTGGAATAGTTTGACAAAGGAAGGAAATTAGTGTAGTCATAGAACTATTATGAACACATTGAAATAGTGAGGCGAATAATAAGATACGAGATATCACGAATATATGATACATGTATAGATATAAAATAAAGGCGATTGTTGTAAATTATATTATACAAAGGAAAATGATAGACTGTGTTGAGTTATAAATTATTGAAGGACCGTAGAGAAACCCCCTAGACAACGCCAGCGAGTCTACGATAGGATAGACCCTGGTTAGAGCATTATTGAAGGACCGTAGAGAAACCCCCTAGACAACGCCAGCGAGTCCACGATAGGATAGACCCTGGTTAGAGCATTATTGAAGGACCGTAGAGAAACCCCCTGGACAACTCCAGCGAGTCTACGATAGGATAGACCCTGGTTAGAGCATTATTGAAGGACCGTAGAGAAACCCTCTGGACAACTCCAGCGAGTCTACGATAGGATAGACCCTGGTTAGAGCATTATTGAAGGACCGTAGAGAAACCCCCTGGACAACTCCAGCGAGTCTACGATAGGATAGACCCTGGTTAGAGCATTTATATCGGACAATAGACATAGGAAGGAAGAGAGGTTTGCGACACAGTGCTTAACTTACCCAGTTATTAACGGTTTAGAACAGTGCTTAACTTACCCAGTTATTAACGGCTTAGAACCGTGCTTAACTTACCCAGTTATTAACGGCTTAGAACCGTGCTTAACTTACCCAGTTATTAACGGCTTAGAACCGTGCTTAACTTACCCAGTTATTAACGGCTTGGCTATTATAAAGACTTCAGCGACCAACAACAGGAGATTGGCACCAAGCAATATGCACCAATTCGCCTTAATCAACACCTTCATTAAACCGACCTTGCTAGCTTTACCTGCACTCCTGAAATGATGTTGATAA
Source organism: Archivesica marissinica (assembly GCA_014843695.1). Taxonomy (NCBI): domain Eukaryota; kingdom Metazoa; phylum Mollusca; class Bivalvia; order Venerida; family Vesicomyidae; genus Archivesica; species Archivesica marissinica. The sequence goes on from CM026398.1 coordinate 30,720,750, forward strand.
AATAAAATAAATTATACAGTAGAAGTGTACCAGTCTACCATTTATTGTTTCATATTGGAATATGTACAATGGCGGCAAACAGGTGCCAGGAATAACAACCTTGTACAGTGAATAACCCATTTGATATCTGCCGAGACGCACTAATTCAATAATTACAATATGAGAAAACAGAACTTTAAAAGAGTATGTTATTATGTTATATTTCGGGTTTTACGCCTGCATCAGCACCATTTCGGGCTATATCGCCGGCTGGCAGTTTACTTAACACCTTTCCTGGGCAAGCTCCAGCGGTTAACCAGTACTTGGGTGCACCAACCTCCGTAAGAAACTGCCAACTTTTTCATATAAATGAGACACGGCCTGAGCGGGGCTCGAATCCGTGACCATCAGTGATGATAGGTTACAGTGGTATACAAGTCAGCGACCTTAACCACTCGACCACGAAGGCGGACGGAATCTTTAAAAGAATATATAGGGGACAGTAGCTGACCACTGTCTGTCACAGATATAGATAGATAGTTTATTTTCAAATTCAGTAAGCCAGGGGCCCATGTGAAAATACAACACACATAAACATAGATATATAATAAATGTTCATTGTAAGCAGTACTTGTGCGCTTGTAGTTGTCTTTGTTCAGACGTCCAAGCTTGTTCGAATGTTGGAATAGAGTTCTCCGGTTGCTCACTCGGCAACATAGAGGATATATCCCCTTCTTCTATTGGACGCTTGTGACCGAGACTCATAAATCTGAAAAATATACAGAACTATTCTCGATATGCATAACTGACTTTGGTGGGAACGAACGTACAACTCAACACGGTTTATTCCAATTAATTAGTTTCATGGACGTAAAGTTTTAACGACTAGACCGACTATGGACGGCCTAAAATCAAATACATACGGTATAATTGTTGTGTATTTTTACAGAAATTAACAGTATATATAAAAGGAACCATAAACTGTAATGCAGCATCAAAACAAAGAATAGTACATTTGTAATTGGTAAATATGTCGGCAAATGTGTGACGGTTTGTTTAAATCAGACCGCGGTGTTGTCAAAACATTGAAAACAAAATTGACGCCCCCGATATCGAAGCGGCGCTGAGTTTACATTATGTTACCACAGACCTTTAGCAGACTTTTGTTCTCATCAAGTTGGAGATTGCCATATGTAGAAATAAAAACTTTCATGACGTACATCGATTCCACTGCGCATAGAAATAAGTGGGTGGTATTCCATGACGTAGCTAGAGCCCACATTGCTGAGGAATAAGTGATTGTCATTCCATGATGTAAACAACTAGATCACGTAGTCCCCCAACGATTCATTTACTGACGATGCACTTGAATGATTTGTTTGTTTATTGTGTTGTTTTTGTTTCAAGTCGCTTATGTCATATGGGGACTATCCGTGTATTATTAGTGGAGGAAGACGTCGTCTGCCAATCCGAGCTGCATTTCAGCCACGGACAGACACCCGGGTAGAACCACCGACCTACCGCTAGTCTGCTGGCTAATTTCCTCACATGAAAGAATTGGACATCTCATTGGCGGAATTCGAACCTACAGCGGTAAGGGGCAAGTGATTTGAAGTCAACGACTTTAACCACTCGGCCACAGAGGCCCCTTCAACTTCAATGCAGTATTAGATCACAGTAGGTACATATCATTCCCAGCACTGACTTACACAAAAACGTACCCATCAAACCATGTGAAGAAACATCTTGATATGAAGGAGGCACTAGAGAGCCTGCATTCTCTCTGAAACAAGAATCAACATGTGTCTATATAAAGGGCAAATATTATGCCAGTGAAACGTGGGTATATTGGTATTATAGATGCAATTCGCTTTCTTTAGTTTATACACATTTATATTAGCTCGATTGCGAAACAAGGTATTACAACTTATATTAATCACTCGCGAGACCTCATTCCTGATTCCATCGCCACGAGGGAGAGAGAAGAGGCAATGTGGAATTTAAATGCCTTGCCTAAGGGCACAACCGTAACGGCTCCAGCGGAGCTCGAACTCCGGAACTTTCGCACCTGAAGCGAACGCAAATCCACTGCGCTATCACGACTTCCACGCTTTATATATGAGTATCGTGTTTACATAAACACTGATTCTATAGGTAAGTCAGATGTAAATTGTATATGCCATTGGTAGATCAAGTGTTGTGACTTTCATGACAGTATACAAGGATCATCGCTGTCATAATTGGCCCGTCCAGTTTAGATTAGTATTTGTATGGAGTAAAACACCCCTCTAATTCGGGCCCCTCTAATACTGCATTTTTATACAGTAAACCCCCTCTAATCGGGAATCCTCTCCAAACTTTTGTCTCGGGTCCCGAATGTTCCCCTTCTATTTTATTATAATACAAAGCCCTCATCCGGAACCCCTCGATAACACGTTGGACTGGTAATCCAGGGATCGCAGGTTCGATCCCCCGTCTGACCCTAATAAAATTAACAGTCTTTCAGATGGGACTTTAAACCTAGGTCACATGTCGGTGCTTTACACTGTGCACGTAAAAGAACCAGAGGAGTCTCTGGAATGGGTCTCTGTCTGTATCCATGCACTATCCTCCAACAATCTAAAATGACTAATCTCTTAAGATAAATAAGCGTAAAACACGTACAATTTGGTTTTTCTTATTTGTAACTGAAAACTCTGGAAATATGTTATGGAATTTAATTAGAATTACACATGTCGTTGACATAATTGACATTTATCTACACCAACCCACTTGCTTCTTATACATTATAACAGTTTAATTCATATATTCGTTACATCTCATTTGTTTGTATAACTATTGTTCAGTTTGTGTATAAGTGTGCATGTTATTTGAAAGCAATAAAATATGTTCAAACTAAATTTACACCGCTAGCGTGCAAAGAGTAAATTAGAAATTTAGTTTAAACACCTCAGGCCGTGTCTCATTTATATGAAAAAGTTGGCAATTTCTTCCGGAGGTTGGTGCACCCAAGTACTGGTTAACCGCTGGAACATGCCCAGGAAAGATGTTGTTAAGTAAACTGCCCGCCGGCGATATAGCCCGAAATGGTGCTGATGCAGGCGTAAAACCCGAAATATATATATATATAGAGCTTAAACACTATTTTATTTTATTGTATATACATAATCATATGTGTATACATACATGTATGATTGAGGAGAACGCAGTCTGTTTCTATGGTTACCTCTTTTCTACTCAGAATCATAAATTATATACAAATATCCCTATATTTACATTAGATTGAGATTCTTTGCGTGTGTCAGCAAACCAGGTGAGTATAAACTGCCCAACTGTGAGGACGGAGTAGGTCGTCAACATGTCAGTTCCTCCTCTCTCTTGGTCCTGAATATAATATTGTAATAATAACAATAATAATAATAATATAATTACTTTTCAAGTTTGGAAGAACATAACATAATTTATATCAGGAAATGTAATATATAAATGTTTTACTTTAGGAATGAATCATGAGCTAATAGTTTCCACCGGGGTATGAACTACATAGGGCGTGTTTTAAAGTGTATGACGGTCGAAGGCCAACTTTAACCACGCCAAATGTAGTTCATACCGCGATGTTGGAAACTATTAACCCGCGATTCATTATTTATATTTACATTAATTATTTATATTATAAATAATATCAAAGAAACGATGCCCAACACTGCGAATGAGCATGCCCGTAACTTCGAGTGCGCATATCAGCTGCATAGTGAGGAAATTCACAGGAAATTAGATACAAACATGGCATATATGTCCATCGAAGGAAATGCATCAGCGATATAAACATTTTAACATCACAAATATAATACAAACGTATGTGCAAACACGTCATGTATATGTTCCAGTCAGCCGAGAATATGTATTATTATACCACTTACAATGTATTTATTATAAGACAAGTATCAGTTTAGTTCAAAATTAAACAAGAACAAAAATCTTAATCAACTTTCTGAAAATAAAACCGTAATAATATGACTCTACAGTAAAACTAACAAGCGTAAAAATGATCATGCAATTGTTGTTATTATGTAAAACAGACTACTTAGTGCATGAACTCTTACCGAAACGAAATGCAAGAATGAAGAACTGGCAATGGGATTACATTATATAATATGAAAGAATACAACAAGAATATAATCATGATTATTATGTGGTATTCCAATTGACATGTTAGTGGGAACGCCGTATGGCATAACGGTACCTGATGGTGCAAGCTATTGTACCACACAGAGAAGCAAGGAACCAGTAATAGTGTCTATATACATTTCTACTTACCTCTCTCATAATCTTGGAGTACAACAGTACTGTACCACACAGAGAAGCAAGGAACCAGTATATTTGTATATATACATTTCTACTTACCTCTCTCATAATCTTGGAGTACAACAGTATTGCACAACACAGAGAAGCTAGGAACCAGTATATGGTCAGCATACCGGACGTGACAAATCCCTTCCTTCTCTCCAGATCGATATACCACATCACCAGGAACTGAGATAAAATAGATTGTATTAATTGTTTAGATATATGTATCTAAAATATTAATAATTAACAATATATATATTGTTAGCTAAAAGTCATATTACGGTGCAGAAAACGAAATTGCTGTGTAACGAATACAATTTGTATGGTAGCAGTATTTTTAGAAATTGTGGCGTCATTTTAAAAGGAATATGTCGTTATTCCTTAACCTGCCAAGCATAACTAAAAGTCGCTTTTGCAAACAGCATAGAGCCAGATCAAACGGCACAGAACACAGGCTCTATGTTGTTTGCTATTTGGATAGTGGAGCTAAAACACTAGTCTTAATAGCAAACAACATATATCCTGATCAGAGGCGGTGTTATGCCGCGGCAGATCTGGATCTATGATGTGTGCACATTTCGTCCAATTTATTCGGCAGGTGACGGGTTAAGAACTACATTTATGAACTGATACCATTTTTGAAAACAAATGTGCTACATTCTTACAATAAAAACTATCACTATGGCCTCAATGTTTGAACATGGTGTAAGTCGAATATATCTTCGGATGATGTACATTGTATGGGAGATGTTTTTGGCTCAGATACAAACAACCAGATCGATGATCTGGTCACTGTCAGACTGTGACATTTCATTAATTAAAAGACGAGTTCACTTGCCTTACGTATTATTGTACGACAAATGAAAATGCATTGGGTATTTTTATTTATTATCTTTTATGGATACAATATGACACATTGTCCTAAGTGCATGTGTGTCAAGGAGGCTCGAGGAAGTCGTGATAGCCCAGTGGATAGGCGTTTGCTTCAGGTGCGAAAGGTCCGGAGTTCGAGCCCCGCTGGAGCCGTTACGATTGTGCCCTTAAGCAAGGCATTTAAATTCCACGTTGCCTCTTCTCTCTCCCTCGTGGCGATGTATTCCATCAGGAATGAGGTATCGAGAGTGATTAATATAAATTGTAAGAACTTGTTTCGCAATCGAGCTAAAATAAATTTGTATAAACTAAGGAGGCTCCATTGTTATACATTGTAGACACCCCAATGTACATAGTTGATATACTTTATAACAAATATATTGTCCTAGCTTCACTACAGTGCTATATTTCATATGAGTTTAATCAATGTATCAATATCGGGATATTAATTTCCAATGAAAGACAGTGGTCAGTTATTGCCACCTGAACATTCGTTACGGCGGATACGTCGTTTTAATTGGTTTCCTCTGTTTTTATCGAAGTTTGCTTTGAATCACATACTATGATTTTTCATCCGTATTATTAAATTTGTAAATCTCGACAGATATCCTACAGTATGTCCAATTTACTGTAAACATGTGTTATCAATTAAGTGACATGAGTATGATAAAATCACATTCAACATACCGCAACATGCAGCTGGTTAATGAACAACAGTAAAAACAAAGGATTCCAACTAAACATACCAATATGCATTTCGGGATAAATCGGACATTAACAGCTAAAGGGGGGTAATAAGAAAAAAGTAATGTTGCTATTGTGCAAAAACGTTTCACATTGAAATATGTCTTCATTAAACACGTAACATGACGAGACATACCAGAGTTAAGCCTTCTGCCAGTAACCCTGTATACCGGATGTTCCGTAGGCTGTCACGTGCCTGTCCAAGTTGTAGATACCGTGTTGACAGTTGTAGCGTCACAACGCTCTAGGAAATAACAATGGTTTCATAACATGGAGCATTAAATGAAACGGACTTTCTTAATACATTTAACAGTCTTTCAGATGAGAATTTAAACCGAGGTCTTGTGTCGGCGCTGTACACCATGCACGTAAAAGAACCAGACGAGACTCTGGAATGGGTCTCTCTCTGTATCATTGTACTATCCTCCATACATCTAAAATGACTAATTTCTTCAGCAGGCGTCGCTCATATGGGCAACCGGTAGCGACGATAAATAAACGTAAGCCACACAGAGATAGCACATCGGACTGCGACTGGATTCCAGGAATCGCAGGTTACATCATACCCCCGTCAGCGTCTATTCAGATTATACTATAACCAGGGATCTCACGTATCGGTGCTAGGGAGATAAAATAAGGTCACGTCTACCGTGGTTCTTTTGTGGTTCGAACTCATAACTAGCTGCTTTATCATTAGTGAATTATTTACTATTTCCGGTCGAAGACACTATATCAATAAATTATACTTGGCACATTTGATAACTACAGTAAAATCTGTGTTTGTGGTAACCTCGGTTAAGCTGCCAACCTGTATTAAACAGCCAGTTTCCAGATTCCCAATATGTTGTTTTATTATACGTTTTACCTCTATTAAGGAGCCACCTATACTAACCAGCCACTTTCTGTTATTCCCATGGCTGGCTGCTTAAGACAGGTTTGACTGTGTGTTATCTCTCTGTTGTCTATAACCAGGAAATCGTCCCATCCACGCAATTACAAAGACTAGGTGTTTAGTGTTTATTAAGACAGGTTTGACTATACTAGTGAAACCTCGAAACAAACATACCATTTTCATTAGACTTTTCCAACTCCATTTCACGGGCGCGTCTTTGAACTTTAGAAGGACGTATACATACAACGGCGCTGTTACCCATAACCAGACGCTGGGTAACCATAGCATCACTGTGTCCTGGAAACATTCGGTTAACTCCGGGTATTTCCGATGATTGCCCCATGTCAGATTTGAGTTCTGTAGAAAACATGAAATAACACATTGAAGAGAACTTATTTATTAAAGAAATACCGTAGTTTGAAATGATTTAATAATAATAATAATAATAAAGACTTTATTTAACGAGAGTACTCATTTAACAAAAGTTAATCTACCATGAGGCCCTCAACATATATACAATCAAATGCAATCAAAAGATAGCACTATAAGAGAGAACTGCATTTATCTATAGTGATCAGATTTCCTATCTATAAATAAGGAGATTAAAAAAAAAAATACATATTTATGATAGCTCGATTGAGAAACAAGTTGTTTCTTTTAATTGTTTAAATTATGTAATTCATTAAAAAAATGGAGTAAAGAGTTGAATGTTAAACTGCAATAATTACCCAGAATGCGTCCGTACAGATGGACTCCATGTCCGAATGATATCCGAAGTAGAGACTGCTCTACTACAAAATGAATAATATAATAATACTTATTTGAGGCACATTATAAATTAGATCATGTAGAGTAGAACGTCTGTCGTTCATAAATAAAATTAAAATAATTAAATATATTTATAATAAACCTGTTTTGAATATTTGTAAAAAATAAATTAAATATCGTATTTTTCAGTTGTTTAAATAATATAATAATAATATAATTGTAATAAAAACAAAAATAATACGTATTGCACAATTGTGTACATATGCATTTCTCAAGTTTATAATTCCGTACCAAATTAGCTTATTGCTAAGAGAAGTAATGTTCGCAACAGATGAACAGTCGTTAATGAGTCTGTGTTTTATACACAACATTGCCTATCCTTATCTGATTTCGTATTTCGTCTAGTTGTGAAATTGTAATTCCCTTATCTTGTGGAGTTTATCTATAGTGAATGAATGAATTACGACGTGTAGGAGCCAAAAAGGGTCGTTTAAGTTTCTAATCAGATATTTCAAATCCAAGTTTGCGATCATCTATCTATATTTGAACTTTACCGACTCAAACTAAACAGTTCATATACTGCTTAATAACTCTCGCCCGGAACAGGGGTATTGTGTCTGTCTGTCTGTCTGTCTGTCTGTCTGTCTGTCTGTCTGTCTGTCTGTCTGTCTGTCTGTCTGTCTGTCTGTCTGTCTGTCTGTCTGTCTGTCTGTCTGTCTGTCTGTCTGTCTGTCTGTCTGTCTGTCTGTCTGTCTGTCTGTCTGTCTGTCTGTCTGTCTGTCTGTCTGTCTGTCTGTCTGTCTGTCTGTCTGTCTGTCTGTCTGTCTGTCTGTCTGTCTGTCTGTCTGTCTGTCTGTCTGTCTGTTGTCTGTCTGTCTGTCTGTCTGTCTGTCTGTCTGTCTGTCTGTCTGTCGTCTGTCTGTCTGTCTGTCTGTCTGTCTGTCTGTCTGTCTGTCTGTCTGTCTGTCTGTCTGTCTGTCTGTCTGTCTGTCTGTCTGTCTGTCTGCTGTCTGTCTGTCTGTCTGTCTGTCTGTCTGTCTGTCTGTCTGTCTGTCTGTCTGTCTGTCTGTCTGTCTGTCTGTCTGTCTGTGGTGTGGTCTGGTGTGTGGTGTGTGGTGTGTGGTGTGTGGTGTGTGGTGTGTGGTGTGTGGTGTGTGGTGTGTGGTGTGTTGTGCGTGTGTGCGTGCGTGCGTGCGTGCGTGCGTGCGTGCGTGCGTGCGTGCGTGCGTGCGTGCGTGTTTGCTGCGTAAAAATGTATCTGTATTGAATACACACGGACAACGAATTTTACTACGGAGTTTAGACTTAGACTTAGACACAGATCATTGCCGTCTAACCAACAATGGACGGCACAGATCATTGCCGTCTAACCAACAATGGATAGCACAGATCATTGCCGTTTAACCAACAATGGATAGCACAGATCATTGCCGTTTAACCAACAATGGATGACCCAGATCATTGCAGTCTAACTAACAATGGATGTACTAGATAATTGCCGACTAACCAACAATGGATGGCACAGATCATTGCAGTCTAACCAACAATGGATGACACAGATCCTTGCCGTCTAACCAACAATGGATGACACAGATCATTGCAGTCTAACTAACAATGGATGACACAGATCATTGTCGTCTAACCAACAATGATGGCACAGATCATTGCCGTCTAACCAACAATGGATGACACAGATCATTGCAGTCTAACCAACAATGGACGGCACAGATCATTGTCGTCTAACCAACAATGATGGCACAGATCATTGCCGTCTAACCAACAATGGATGACACAGATCATTGCAGTCTAACCAACAATGGACGGCACAGATCATTGTCGTCTAACCAACAATGATGGCACAGATCATTGCTATCATTGCAGTCTAACCAACAATGATGGCACAGATCATTGCAGTCTAACCAACAATGGACGGCACAGATCATTGTCGTCTAACCAACAATGATGGCACAGATCATTGCCGTCTAACCAACAATGGATGACAGAGATCATTGCAGTCTAACCAACAATGGACGGCACAGATCATTGCCGTCTAACCAACAATGGATGACACAGATCATTGCAGTCTAACCAACAATGGACGGCACAGATCATTGCCGTCTAACCAACAATGATGGCACAGATCATTGCCGTCTAACCAACAATGATGGCACAGATCATTGCCGCCTAACGAACAATGGATGACCCAGATCATTGCCGTCTAACCAACAATGGATGACACAGATCATTGCCGTCTAACCAACAATGGACGGCACAGATCATTGCCGTTTAACCAACAATGATGACACAGATCATTGTCGTCTAACCAACAATGGATGGCACAGATCATTGTCGTCTAACCAACAATGGATGACACAGATCATTGTCGTCTAACCAACAATGGATGGCACAGATCATTGCCGTCTAACCAACAATGATGGCACAGATCATTGTCGTCTAACCAACAATGGATGGCACAGATCATTGTCGTCTAACCAACAATGGATGGCATAGATCATTGCCGTCTAACCAACAATAGACGGCACAGATCATTGTCGTCTAACCAACAATGGATGGCACAGATCATTGCCGTCTAACCACCAATGGATGACACAGATCATTGCCGTCTAACTAACAATGGATGTACTAGATAATTGCCGACTAACCAACAATGGATGACACAGATCATTGCAGTCTAACTAACAATGGATGTACTAGATAATTGCCGACTAACCAACAATGGATGGCACAGATCATTGCCGTCTAACCAACAATGGATGATCCAGAATATATGCCTGAAGTAGATATTAGTTTATACAAATTTATTTTAGCTCGATTGCGAAACAAGTTTCTACAACATTATTTTAATCGAGACCACTTTCCAATGGCAATGTGGAATTTAAGCGCCTTGCATAAGGACACAAGAGACACGGCATTAGCCTGGCGTGAATTCCTGACCTCTCACACCTGCAACTCTGTGCCTCTCATACCTGCAGCTCTGGGCCTCTCACACATGCAGCTCTGGGCCTTTCACAATACGCTATCACGATATGATGGAATACATCATCAACACGACACGTCTACGAATAAGTTTCTCTTCTTACCATTGTAGTGTCAACACAATATGTTAATAACATACTAGTAATCAATCCGGTTCAATAGTTCGAGTCAGATTTGTGCCTATGTGCCTCCGTGACCGAGGGGTTAAGTTCGTAACTTTAAACCACGAATGTAGGTTCTACTCACACTAGGGATGTCGAGTTGTTTCAAGAAAGGAAGTTATCCAGCTGGACTGCGTAGAGTCGACGGTTTTACCTGGGTGACCCCGGTGATATATACCTGTAATACTGCTCGGGGTCTCCTTCCTCCAATAATAGCAGGAACATCGCCAAAATGTTTCATTTTTAAAACGTAAATTAGGAAAAGGCGTTCCAAACTGCATCAACTTTATCAAATATTTGAAAGAAAGGAAAAAAATAGAAGAAAATATTGCCTTTAGAAAGAATATACTTAATACTCATAACAAGAAATGGAATGAATTGAGATTTGACTGAATCGAAGCATAAACACGCATGTAACAACTTATATATATACAGTTAAAATGATGCTACTATATACTTAGATCGGAATTCTTTCTTAATGATCTCTTACTGGCTGTTATAATTTATTCATTCTTATAGACTATTAATTAGGGATGGCAACGAATAGCGATTTCACTATCCGAATATCCGGACAGTAAAGTATTCGAATATTCGGTTTAATTCTATTAAAAACTCAAAATCACTCAAACTCTTATAAGAAATGCCAAATGAAGCTACTTTTAAATTACTAAACGTCATCTTCTTCCTGTAAGGCCAGGCAAATATGACGACGATTCATTCAGTTATTGTTATCGGCAACTGTACATTTATGGGCGTTTTCACAAATGAAGCCGATGTCATTTGAACTGCTTTCCGTTGAAGTGTGTAATAGTATTAATAGGTACTCATGTAATATATAAAACTATGTTGATAAGGTATATGCAATTTTGAGCAATAAGTATTATGTTATTGTATGTTATATATGTATATCTGTCAATATTACTTGGAAAAAAACTGGCTACATCTTGTCAGCTCAAAAAATAAAAACAATAAAACAAAAGGGAAAGTCGCCATATGACCTAAGATGTTGGTGCGAGTTTAGTCCTGCCAGAAAGATGAAATTGGTGCCTAATGTTTGCGAGTAGTGTATTTACGCAGTGATTTACGCATACAATCAAACCTGTCTTAGGCAGCCATGAAAGGGAATCCGCAGTGGCTGCTTAGCACAGGTGGCTGCTTAATAAAGGTTATTAATTGCTTTGCTATTGTGATTTGCTACCATCGACACGGAGCTACGGAGTCCATTCAACTCTCCAGTGTTGGATTTCTTTACTGAAATACGCGGGAAATACTTTTTTTATTTAAATTTATTTAACGTCACTACCGGTTGCCCATTTGAGCCACGGACAGTTTACCTAACATCACCTTTCCTGGGCAGGCTCCAACAGTTAACCAGTGCTTGGTGCACCAACCTCATTAAGAAACTGCCAACATTTTCATATAAAGAGACACGGTCTGAACCCGTGACCATCAGTGATGATAGGCTACAGTGGTATACAAGTCAGCTACCTTAGCCACTCGACCACGGAGGCGGGTGTTGCAACAATTCAAATATAGTTACATGAAAGCAATATTTTACGGATATGTAATCCAGTGGTAACACATTGGACTGGTAATCCAGGGATCGCAGGTTCGATCCTCTGTCTGACCCTAATAAAATTAACAGTCTTTCAGATGGGACTTTAAATCGAGGTATCGTGTCGGTGCTTTACACCGTGCACGTAAAAGAATTGGAATTGGTCTCTATCTGTATCATTGCACAATCCTCCAAAAATATAAAATCACTAATATCTTCAGGAGGCCTCGCTCATATGTGCAACCGGTAGATAAACCGATAAATAACGTAAAATACGCACGCACGCACGCACGCACGCACGCACGCACGCACGCACGCACGCACACACACACGTCAGGGTGTAGCCTGGGTTCCAGCCTGTGGTTTTTCACTTTTTAACTTCTGGCAAAATGACACGTTGATATGATTATAAACTCAATACGGCCTAATTAATAGTCTCGGTGTTAAAATATATTTATTTGACTGACAAAGTAACGAACAGTTCTGAATTCCTGAAGTATTCGAAATAACGCAACTATATATATATATAAAGTATTTGTATTTGCTGAAACAACGAACAGTTCTGAATTCCTGAACTATGCGAAATAACGCAACTATATATATATATACAGTATTTGTGTTTGCTGAACCAGAGAACAGTTACGAATTCCAGAAGTATTCGAAATAACGCAACTATATATATATAGTATTTGTGTTTGCTGAACCAGAGAACAGTTACGAATTCCAGAAGTATGCGAAATAACGCAACTATATATATATACAGTATTTATGTTTGCTGAACCAGAGAACAGTTACGAATTCCAGAAGTATTCGAAATAACGCAACTATATATATACAGTATTTGTGTTTGCTGAACCAGAGAACAGTTACGAATTCCAGAAGTATGCGAAATAACGCAACTATATATATACAGTATTTGTGTTTGCTGCAATAACGCAACTATATATATATATATAAAGTATTTGTATTTGCTGAAATAACGCAACTATATATATACTCAATTCCAAAATAAAGTGTGCACTTTGTTTTCTGTGATTTCGTTTGCCGATTCGCTACTCTTGGTCTACCGGTTCTCCGGCGATCTGCTACACCACCTGTTTGTTGGAACCGTTGGCGCAAGCGAATAATAGTGTTTCTGTGGCACCATAACGCCCTACTCACGTCATTGACGTTGTCACCACGGGCAAGCATTGTTAATGCTTGGATACGTTGATTTTCGCTCAATCTAGGCATGTTCGTTGTGTACCAATGTGAACTCAAATGTGATTTAACCGTTATGTAAGACATAAGGATTACACTAATACAAGTTTCCGGTGACATGTATATTTTCCTCGGGCTGCACGTGCAAATCATGCTAAATCAAGTCTCACAGACTGGACTGACATTTTTTGCATACCACTGGTAGATTATGCAATTGATCGATGACAAATATACTTGAGGTATACTATGCGAAATTTCTAACCGATACGTCTTCTAAATAGTGAAATATTCTAAATTCAAAAGTGCACACTTTATTTTGGAATTGAGTGTATTGAGTATATACAGTATTTGTGTTTGCTGAAATATTTATTTTACACGTCGTATTTTCATCTCTGTTCTCATCAAGACAAATAGGGTCCAGTCTTTGTAAGATCCCCAGATGATCCCTTGTTCCCCAGCGACTCCCCACTTGCCGTTGATGTTGCTCTTGAAGCAGGCCGAGTACCAGTACCCGCCATGATGTTTCTCTGCGCAGTTGATTTTGTCGGCGCTGTCATTGTCAGCATCAGTAGCAGAACATTGGTGACCATTGTGATCATAGTTCAGCGAATCTCCTAAAAAAACAGAATTGTTTTCAAATGCATATTGTGTATTTAATCATGATTTAGCAGGGGCGTAGCTTGGATTACATATATATGTGTGCATCATCACTCTCTGTGGGTCTAGAAAATAAGTCTGAAAGTCTTTATCATCGTAGCTGCATTCTCCAATCCTTTTCGTTTTCTTCTTTTGCGTAAGTCTTGGTCCCTGGCACTTCTTGGGGAAACTGGACAGTGGATTATGCAGACTAGTACATTTCTTTGAAAAAGTCAAAGACTAATACTAAATATATTATATCTTGTAAACTGCATTATATACATGTTTCAGCTTTAATTAAGCCATTTAAATTATGTAGTGTTCAAATCAATTCTATGGGGAGGGGGGGGAGGGTCAATCACTAATGTTGATAGAACTTGTGGCCCAAGTTGCTAATTATGTATTTGTAATTTGTTTGTAATTTGTTTGTAATTTGTTTGTAATTTGTTTGTAATTTGTTTGTAATTGTTACATACATGTATATACAGCAATAAAATATTATCAAAAGCTGCATTCTGGGGCATTTCTGAAGCTCATCCTTTCTCTATTAAAAGGCAATGTAATATCGACATATTTTCACATCGTCACCTTTACCATACATTTTTTATTGCATTTGTCGCATTTTCATATTTTAAAATTTTGAAACAAAATGTAGGCACAGTGCCCATACGAAGCTACGCCAATGGATTAGGTTAGTTGCTTGGTACATAGTGGTTAATAAGCGAGTGTCAGCCACGGAGTGAATGCGTGAAACAGCTGTGGTTCGCTCTTGTATTTCCGTACTGAATATTTCTATGGTGTCTACAAGACACATATATTATTAGAAATACGATAAGTCGGTTATATAACATTTCTTTGCAACAAGATATCAGCTAACATTCTGAGTGCACTAGACTAATACACCTCCGAACATGTATTAATGGAGTACAGCTAAACCTGTGTTAAATCTCAGTTCGGCGTGCGTGCGTGCGTGCGTGCGTGCGTGCGTGCGTGTTTTACGTTTAGTTATCGTCGCTACCGGTTACCCATATGAGCGACGCCTCCTGAAGAGATTAGTTATTTCAGATTTTTGGATCTCCGCCTCCGTGGTCGAGTGGTTAAGGTCGCTCACTTGTGTACCACTGTAACCTATCATCACTGATGGTCACGGGTTCGAGCCCCGCTCAGACCGTGTTTCATTTATATGAAAAAGTTGGCAGTTTCTAACGGAGGGTGGTGCATCCAAGTACTGGTTAACCGCTGGAGCCTGGTCAGGAAAGGTGTTGTTAGGTAAACTGCCCGTCGGCGATATAGCCCAAAAATGGTGCTGATGCAGGCGTAAAACCCGAAATATAAATATAGCATAAGGTTTTTGGAGGATAGTGCAATGATACAGACAGAGACCCATACCAGAGTATCCTCTGGTTCTTTTACGTACACGGTGTATAGCACCGACACGAGACCTCTGTAGGCTGTAGGGCGGCTATCACACACGTTTAAGCCGCACAAATGTATTGCATACCACAACAAACGTAACATAGGTTGGTTTTAATACTTAAAGCAGCATTACATCGTATGAAATAAAAGATATTTGAAAAAGTGTATGCTTATGTGAATTTGGTAAACAGTGTTTTTTTGCGATAAAACTCGAAACCGAGAGTAGGACTTTCCGAGTCGATCGGTCACGCACTTGTTTACAACCGGAACGCATCGTCCGCACTTGTTTACATTCGGAATGCATCGTCCCCATTTGTCCCACGTTGTCTTTTTAATTAAATTACTTGATATGTTGATTCATATCTCTGTTAGCTAAGTCTTTTAGGGACATTTCTACATCCCCGCAATGGGTTCGACATTAGAGGAAGATAGATAGATAGTATTTCATGTTCAAAATATATACGTTGTTTTCTACATCAT
The DNA here is from genome assembly GCA_014843695.1 of Archivesica marissinica. NCBI lineage: Eukaryota > Metazoa > Mollusca > Bivalvia > Venerida > Vesicomyidae > Archivesica > Archivesica marissinica. The sequence continues at coordinate 30,736,798 of CM026398.1, forward strand.
CTGTTGTTTCACGCATGCGCGCTGTGCGTGTTCATATTACGTGTGTTGATAAACAAATTCGCGTATACGACGGTTTATATTTATTGGAATTGTATCGTTTCTGAACGACTATTTCGATTTTTGTAAACACACACATATTAGTATTTATATTTTACCCAAAACATCCTTTATTACGATGTAATGCTGCTTTAAATACATATACACACATAGTCTATACAGTGCATGTTACCTGCCGTGCCGGTGTAGCCATCTACGTTCAACCTGTATTTTGCGGCTCCGTCTGCCACGGAGCAGTTTGAATAGCGAGCGTATTTCGTGTACTGCTGATAATCTTCGAGTTGCACGAGCAGTTCGTACTTGCCAGTCTTTGTAATTGCGTGGATGAGACGATTCCCTGGTTATAGATAGCAAGGACAAACATACAGTTAAACCTCTGTAAAGCAGCCAGCCAAGGGAATCAAAAAAGTGGCTGCTTAGTATAGGTGGCTATTTAGTTAACACAATTTATTTTAGTTCAATTGCGAAACAAGTTCCTACAACTTATATTAATCACTCTCGAGACCTCATTTCTGGAATTCATCGCCACGAAAGAGAGAGAAGAGGCAATGTGGAATTCAAATACTTTGCCGAAGAGCATAATTCTATTAACAAGTTCAAATGAAAAATAAAACAACAACAGACGGATATGTAATCCAGTGGTTAATACGTTCAACTGGTAATCCAGGGATCGCAGGTTCAATCCCCCGTCTGACCCTAATAAAATTAACAGTCTTTCAGATGGGACATTAAACCGATGTCTCGTGTTGGTGCTTTATACCATGCACGTAAAAGGAGACGCTTCTAGTGCGATGGTTCCGATCTCTAATGTGAGGGTTCCGATCTCTAGTGCGAGGGTTTCCGATCTCTAATGAGAATTCGGCGTCTGACCCTAATACAATTAACAGCCTTTCAGTTGGGACTTTAAGCCTAGGTCTCGTATGGGTGCTTTACAACATGCATGTAAACGAACCAGAGGAGACTCTGGAATGGGTCTCTGTCTGTATCATTGCACTATCCTCCAAAAATCGAAAATGACTAATCTCCTCCGGAGGCGTCGCTCATATCGGCAACCGGTAGCGTCGATAAATAAAGGTAAACTATATATGAAAAATGGCTTCTTAATGCAGGTTGGCTGCTTAATAGAGGTGATCACTAACTTAGGTTTGACTGTATTATCATCACGGTAATATTATGTATTGCGGTGGATAAAAACTAATACTGTATAAGGGAGGCGTAACGGATTTATTATCATAACAGAGCTATGGCTAAATTAGATCGTCATAGTGATGTCATCGGTATAAATGAAACGTACGTCATACACGTAGCGGAGCAACGGCGATCACGAGACAACAACAGAGAAACGTCACAAACGTAACGTACGTTATGTACGTAGCGGAGCAACGGCGATCACGAGACAACAACAGAGAAACGCCACAACGTCACAAACGAAACGTACGTTATGTACGTAGCGGAGCAACGGCGATCACGAGACAACAACAGAGAAACGACACAAACGAAACGTACGTCATACACGTAGCGAAGCAACGGCTAACAAGAGACAACAATAGAGAAACATCACAATGTCACAAACGAAACGTACGTCACACACGTAGCGGAGCAACGGCCAACAAGAGACAACAGTAGAGAAACGTCACAAAGGTACAACGCCATACATGTATCGGTGCAACGGCGAACACAAGGCAACAATAGAGTAACGGCGGAACGTGACAAACGTACACAAATAGTAAAAGGCGAAATGAGGTAACAATATAATATGTCACATCGTCACACATGTAACGAAGTAAATTCGAAAACATTACAAACACTGAATAGAAAAATGTCGCAACGTTACTGACGTAGAAGAGGAACGGGCGAATATGAACAAAATAATTGAGAAATGTCACAACGGGGCAGACAATTAGACAGACAAAGGGGCTGACAACGGGGCAGACAATGTGAAGTACCGCCGAACATGAATAGAGGTCACAACGATTGCATATGAGAAATAACAACATAGAAATGAGGCAACACAGCTATATCGGAATAGGTGACTACTAGTATAGAGACATTGCGAGGAATCGACGATTTCAACCTTAGCTCGAAATTCATTAAAAGATATTACAATACTGTGTCAACTATGCAGAAACTGATTAATTGTCATGCAGATAAAACAAATCGCCATCGATCTTTCCAAATGTATATCTTTTGCAAATAAACAACGAAACCAAAACTTTTGCATCATATATTTAGTTTATATAAATCACTCTCGAGACCTCATTCCTGATGGAATCCATCGCCACGAGGGAGAGAGAAGAGGCAACGTGGAATTTAAATGCCTTGCCTAAGGGCACAATCGTAACGGCTCCAGTGGGGCTCGAACTCCGGACCTTTCGCACCTGAAGCGAATGCGCATCCACTGCGCTATCACGACTTCCATCATATATTTGAATACTAAAATATATATTTATGCTCTTTTGTAAAATGTCACTGCCTGTTTTTACTGTTTAATTGCTATAAACAAGCGTCTGTTTTATGCAAGAAGCTTATTGTATTGTATACAATGAATTGTATGTATGCATTGAAATGGAATGTAATGAATTGAATTGAATTGAATTGAATTGAATTGAATTGAATTGAAATGAATTGAATTGTATAATGGCGAATGTGAACAAAACATAGACATGACATATAAATGTGCGTGTCAGAACACCCGTGCAAATGACACTAAAGGCAGAGATACTTCACGTGCGTAGCAGTGCAGCGGCTACAAAGCGAGATAATGCACGTGCGTAGTATTGCAGCGGCTACACACCGAGATACTTCACGTGCGTAGCAGTGCAGCGGCTACAAAGCGAGATAATTCACGTGCGTAGTATTGCAGCGGCTACAAACCGAGATACTTCACGTGCGTAGTATTGCAGCGGCTACAAACCGAGATACTTCACGTGCGTAGTATTGCAGCGGCTACAAAGCGAGATAATTCACGTGCGTAGTATTGCAGCGGCTACAAACCGAGATACTTCACGTGCGTAGTATTGCAGCGGCTACAAACCGAGATAATTCACGTGCGTAGTATTGCAGCGGCTACAAAGCGAGATAAATCACGTGCGTAGTATTGCAGCGGCTACAAAGCGAGATAATTCACGTGCGTAGTATTGCAGCGGCTACAAAGCGAGATAATTCACGTGCGTAGTATTGCAGCGGCTACAAAGCGAGATAATTCACGTGCGTAGTATTGCAGCGGCTACAAAGCGAGATAATTCACGTGCATAGTATTGTAGCGGCTACAAAGCGAGATAATTCACGTGCGTAGTATTGCAGCGGCTACAAACCGAGATACTTCACGTGCGTAGTATTGCAGCGGCTACAAACCGAGATAATTCACGTGCGTAGTATTGCAGCGGCTACAAACCGAGATACTTCACGTGCGTAGTATTGCAGCGGCTACAAACCGAGATACTTCACGTGCGTAGTATTGCAGCGGCTACAAACCGAGATAATTCACGTGCGTAGTATTGCAGCGGCTACAAACCGAGATACTTCACGTGCGTAGTATTGCAGCGGCTACAAACCGAGATACTTCACGTGCGTAGTATTGCAGCGGCTACAAACCGAGATAATTCACGTGCGTAGTATTGCAGCGGCTACAAACCGAGATACTTCACGTGCGTAGTATTGCAGCGGCTACAAACCGAGATACTTCACGTGCGTAGTATTGCAGCGGCTACAAACCGAGATAATTCACGTGCGTAGTATTGCAGCGGCTACAAACCGAGATACTTCACGTGCGTAGTATTGCAGCGGCTACAAACCGAGATACTTCACGTGCGTAGTATTGCAGCGGCTACAAACCGAGATAATTCACGTGCGTAGTATTGCAGCGGCTACAAACCGAGATAATTCACGTGCGTAGTATTGCAGCGGCTACAAACCGAGATAATTCACGTGCGTATTATTGCAGCGGCTACAAAGCGAGATAATTCACGTGCGTATTATTGCAGCGGCTACAAACCGAGATAATTCACGTGCGTATTATTGCAGCGGCTACAAACCGAGATAATTCACGTGCGTAGTATTGCAGCGGCTACAAACCGAGATAATTCACGTGCGTAGTATTGCAGCGGCTACAAACCGAGATACTTCACGTGCGTAGTATTGCAGCGGCTACAAACCGAGATACTTCACGTGCGTAGTATTGCAGCGGCTACAAACCGAGATAATTCACGTGCGTAGTATTGCAGCGGCTACAAACCGAGATACTTCACGTGCGTAGTATTGCAGCGGCTGCAAACCGAGATAATTCACGTGCGTAGTATTGCAGCGGCTACAAAGCGAGATAATTCACGTGCGTATTATTGCAGCGGCTACAAAGCGAGATAATTCACGTGCGTATTATTGCAGCGGCTACAAACCGAGATAATTCACGTGCGTAGTATTGCAGCGGCTACAAAGCGAGATAATTCACGTGCGTATTATTGCAGCGGCTACAAAGCGAGATAATTCACGTGCGTATTATTGCAGCGGCTACAAACCGAGATAATTCACGTGCGTAGTATTGCAGCGGCTACAAAGCGAGATAATTCACGTGCGTATTATTGCAGCGGCTACAAAGCGAGATAATTCACGTGCGTATTATTGCAGCGGCTACAAACCGAGATAATTCACGTGCGTAGTATTGCAGCGGCTACAAAGCGAGATAATTCACGTGCGTATTATTGCAGCGGCTACAAAGCGAGATAATTCACGTGCGTATTATTGCAGCGGCTACAAACCGAGATAATTCACGTGCGTAGTATTGCAGCGGCTACAAACCGAGATAATTCACGTGCGTAGTATTGCAGCGGCTACAAAGCGAGATAAGAACAGACAGTTTAATTTACATACCAAGATAATGTTCTCCAGTCAAGTTACCAAACCCAGATTCGAACTCGCTGTATGTTCTGTAGAAGTCCACAGAACCGTCTTGTCTCTTTTGTATTTGCTGAAATAAATCAAATGGCAACCAATGTTAAATTGTTCACAATTTGGTGTGGGAGTAACTTAGTACTTTGCACTGACGATAGAAATAGAAATATATTTGTTTTCCGTTTGTATGTTTGTTTGATCGTTTTGTTTGTTTGTTTGTTTGTTTGTGTGTTTGTTTGTTTGTTTCAGACACGGGCGGCTAAGTCATGTTTACTAGTACAACCGACCTTCCGTTGTCTAGTTAGATCGCTTCCTCACATGAAATAATTCCAGTGGGATGCGAACCTACAACGGTGAGGCCCAGTGCTTTGACAGCATCGGCCTTAATCACGCGGCCACGGACGCTCCTTTGACGATGGATTCCAGGTGAATTGCAATAAATCACGCGGCCATGGACGCTCCTTTGACGATGGATTCCAGGTGAATTGCAATAATTCACGCGGCCACGGACGCTCCTTTGACGATGGGATTCCAGGTGAATTGCAATAAATCACGCGGCCACGGACGCTCCTTTGACGATGGATTCCAGATGAATTGCAATAATTCATATTCAAAGTTTTAAAAACATATTTTTATTAAAAACATATTTCTGTGTTTAGATGTAATTGGGAACAATTATCTAGATGCCTATGAAATGCATACCAGTCATGACCTACACATACACGAATTAGTCTTTAAAATTCTCTCGATTACTAGTTTGTTAGCTCCAAATTGAATTTCTTATGAGAACAAGACTGTTGTTTTACAAACTTAATATTCAGTGTGCATGCCATCTTTGTTTTTTATCTTTGCCGACAGAATATGAGCTTCTTTTCAGTATTGTATCACAAACAGTCCTGAATCGATTGCTTTATGAACCATTAAACCCAAATAGTCCTGAATCGATTGCTCTATGAACCATTAAACCCAAATAGTCCTGAATCGATTGCTCTATGAACCATTAAACCCAAACAGTCCTGAATCGATTGCTCTATGAACCATTAAACACAAACAGTCCTGAATCGATTGCTTTATGAACCATTAAACCCAAATAGTCCTGAATCGATTGCTCTATGAACCATTAAACCCAAATAGTCCTGAATCGATTGCTCTATGAACCATTAAACCCAAACAGTCCTGAATCGATTGCTCTATGAACCATTAAACACAAACAGTCCTGAATCGATTGCTTTATGAACCATTAAACCCAAATAGTCCTGAATCGATTGCTCTATGAACCATTAAACCCAAATAGTCCTGAATCGATTGCTCTATGAACCATTAAACCCAAACAGTCCTGAATCGATTGCTCTTTGAACCATTAAACACAAGCAGTCTTGAATCGATTGCTTTTTGAACCATTAAACCCAAATAGTCCTGAATCGATTGCTCTATGAACCATTAAACTCAACAGTCCTGAATCGATTGCTCTATGAACCATTAAACTCAACAGTATGGATCGACTACTCTATTACTACGAAACTCAAACAGTCCTGAATCGATTGCTTTATGAACCATTAAACTCAAACAGTCCAAAAGTCCTGAATCGATTGCTCTATGAACCATTAAACTCAAACAGTCCTGAATCGATTGCTCTATGAACCATTAAACTCAACAGTCGATCGACTACTTATGAAACTCAAACAGTCTGAATCGATTGCTTTGAACATTAAACTCAAACAGTCCCGAATCGACTACTCTATTACCTAGAACTCAAACAGTCCTGAATCGATTGCTTTATGAACCATTAAACCCAAACAGTCCTGAATCGATTGCTCTTTGAACCATTAAACCCAAACAGTCTTGAATCAATTGCTCTTTGAAACATTAAACCCAAACAGTCCTGAATCGATTGCTCTTTGAACCATTAAACCAAACAGTCCTGAATCGATTGCTCTTTGAACCATTAAACCCAAACAGTCCTGAATCGATGCTCTTTGGACCATTAAACCCAAACAGTCCTAATCGATTGCTTATGAACCATTATTCAAACAGTCCTGAATCGATTGCTTTATGAACCTTAACCAAACAGTCTGAATCGATTGTTTATGAACCATTAAACTCAAACAGTCCTGAATCGATTGCTTATGACCTTAAACTCAAACAGTCCCGAATCGACTACTCTATTACCTAAGAAACTCAAACAGTCCTGAATCGATTGCTTTGCAAACAGTCCTGAATCGATTGCTTTGAACATTAAACCAAAAGTCCTGACGATTGCTCTTGAACCATTAAACCCAAAAGTCCTGAATCGATTGCTCTTTGACCATTAAACCCAAACAGTCCTGAATCGATTGCTCTATGAACCATTAAACCAAACAGTCCTGAATCGATTGCTTATGAACCATTAAACCCAAATAGTCCTGAATCGATTGCTCTATGAACCATTAAACCCAAATAGTCCTGAATCGATTGCTCTATGAACCATTAAACCCAAACAGTCCTGAATCGATTGCTCTATGAACCATTAAACACAAACAGTCCTGAATCGATTGCTTTATGAACCATTAAACCCAAATAGTCCTGAATCGATTGCTCTATGAACCATTAAACCCAAATAGTCCTGAATCGATTGCTCTATGAACCATTAAACCCAAACAGTCCTGAATCGATTGCTCTATGAACCACTAAACCCATACAGTCCTGAATCGATTGCTCTTTGAACCATTAAACCCAAACATTCTTGAATCGATTGCTCTTTGAACCATTAAACCCAAACAGTCCTGAATCGATTGCTCTTTGAACCATTAAACCCAAACAGTCCTGAATCGATTGCTCTTTGAACCATTAAACCCAAGCAGTCTTGAATCGATTGCTCTTTGAACCATTAAACCCAAACAGTCCTGAATCGATTGCTCTATGAACCATTAAACTCAAACAGTCCTGAATCGATTGCTCTATGAACCATTAAACTCAACAGTCATGGATCGACTACTCTATTACCTACGAAACTCAAACAGTCCTGAATCGATTGCTTTATGAACCATTAAACTCAAACAGTCCGTTTTTGTTGAATCGATTGCTTTATGAACCATTAAACTCAAACAGTCCTGATCGATTGCTCTTTGAACCATTAAACCCAAACAGTCCTGAATCGATTGCTTTACATTAACCCAAACAGTCTGAATCATTGCTCTTTGAACATTAAACCCAAATAGTCCTGAATCGATTGCTCTATGAACCATTAAACCAAACAGTCCTGAATCGATTGCTCTATGAACCATTAAACACAAACAGTCCTGAATCGATTGCTTTATGAACCATTAAACCCAAATAGTCCTGAATCGATTGCTCTATGAACCATTAAACCCAAATAGTCCTGAATCGATTGCTCTATGAACCATTAAACCCAAACAGTCCTGAATCGATTGCTCTATGAACCATTAAACCAAACAGTCCTGAATCGATTGCTCTTTGAACCATTAAACCCAAACAGTCCTGAATCGATTGCTCTTTGAACCATTAAACCCAAACAGTCCTGAATCGATTGCTCTATGAACCATTAAACCCAAACAGTCCTGAATCGATTGCTCTTTGAACCATTAAACCCAAGCAGTCTTGAATCGATTGCTCTTTGAACCATTAAACCCAAACAGTCCTGAATCGATTGCTCTATGAACCATTAAACTCAAACAGTCCTGAATCGATTGCTCTATGAACCATTAAACTCAACAGTCATGGATCGACTACTCTATTACCTACGAAACTCAAACAGTCCTGAATCGATTGCTTTATGAACCATTAAACTCAAACAGTCCTGAATCGATTGCTTTATGAACCATTAAACTCAAACAGTCCTGAATCGATTGCTCTTTGAACCATTAAACTCAAACAGTCCCGAATCGACTACTTTATTACCTAAGAAACTCAAACAGTCTTGAATCGATTGCTCTGTGAACAATTAAACTCAAACAGTCCCGAATCGACTACTCTATTACCTAAGAAACTCAAACAGTCCTGAATCGATTGCTTTATGAACCATTAAACCCAAACAGTCCTGAATCGATTGCTCTTTGAACCATTAAACCCAAACAGTCTTGAATCAATTGCTCTTTGAAACATTAAACCCAAACAGTCCTGAATCGATTGCTCTTTGAACCATTAAACCCAAACAGTCCTGAATCGATTGCTCTTTGAACCATTAAACCCAAACAGTCCTGAATCGATTGCTCTTTGGACCATTAAACCCAAACAGTCCTTAATCGATTGCTCTATGAACCATTATACTCAAACAGTCCTGAATCGATTGCTTTATGAACCGTTAAACACAAACAGTCTTGAATCGATTGCTTTATGAACCATTAAACTCAAACAGTCCTGAATCGATTGCTTTATGAACCATTAAACTCAAACAGTCCTGAATCGATTGCTCTATGAACCATTAAACTCAAACAGTCCCGAATCGTCTACTCTATTACCTAAGAAACTCAAACAGTCCTGAATCGATTGCTCTGTGAACCATTAAACTCAAACAGTCCCGAATCGACTACTCTATTACCTAAGAAACTCAAACAGTCCTGAATCGATTGCTTTATGAACCATTAAACTCAAACAGTCCTGAATCGATCGCTTTATGAACCATTAAACTCAAACAGTCCTGATCGATTGCTTTATGAACCAATAAACTCAAACAGTCCTGAATCGATTGCTCTATGAACCTTTAAACTCAAACAGTCCCGAATCGACTACTCTATTACCTAAGAAACTCAAACAGTCCTGAATCGATTGCTCTGTGAACCATTAAACTCAAACAGTCCCGAATCAACTACTCTATTAACTAAGAAACCCAAACAGTCCTGAATCGATTGCTTTATGAACCATTAAACTCAAACAGTCCTGATTCGATTGCTCTTTGAACCATTAAACCCAAACAGTCCTGAATCGATTGTTCTTTGAACCATTAAACCCAAACAGTCTTGAATCAATTGCTCTTTGAACCATTAAACCCAAATAGTCCTGAATCGATTGCTCTATGAACCATTAAACCCAAACAGTCCTGAATCGATTGCTCTATGAACCATTAAACACAAACAGTCCTGAATCGATTGCTTTATGAACCATTAAACCCAAATAGTCCTGAATCGATTGCTCTATGAACCATTAAACCCAAATAGTCCTGAATCGATTGCTCTATGAACCATTAAACCCAAACAGTCCTGAATCGATTGCTCTATGAACCACTAAACCCATACAGTCCTGAATCGATTGCTCTTTGAACCATTAAACCCAAACATTCTTGAATCGATTGCTCTTTGAACCATTAAACCCAAACAGTCCTGAATCGATTGCTCTTTGAACCATTAAACCCAAACAGTCCTGAATCGATTGCTCTTTGAACCATTAAACCCAAGCAGTCTTGAATCGATTGCTCTTTGAACCATTAAACCCAAACAGTCCTGAATCGATTGCTCTATGAACCATTAAACTCAAACAGTCCTGAATCGATTGCTCTATGAACCATTAAACTCAACAGTCATGGATCGACTACTCTATTACCTACGAAACTCAAACAGTCCTGAATCGATTGCTTTATGAACCATTAAACTCAAACAGTCCTGAATCGATTGCTTTATGAACCATTAAACTCAAACAGTCCTGAATCGATTGCTCTTTGAACCATTAAACTCAAACAGTCCCGAATCGACTACTTTATTACCTAAGAAACTCAAACAGTCTTGAATCGATTGCTCTGTGAACAATTAAACTCAAACAGTCCCGAATCGACTACTCTATTACCTAAGAAACTCAAACAGTCCTGAATCGATTGCTTTATGAACCATTAAACCCAAACAGTCCTGAATCGATTGCTCTTTGAACCATTAAACCCAAACAGTCTTGAATCAATTGCTCTTTGAAACATTAAACCCAAACAGTCCTGAATCGATTGCTCTTTGAACCATTAAACCCAAACAGTCCTGAATCGATTGCTCTTTGGACCATTAAACCCAAACAGTCCTTAATCGATTGCTCTATGAACCATTATACTCAAACAGTCCTGAATCGATTGCTTTATGAACCGTTAAACACAAACAGTCTTGAATCGATTGCTTTATGAACCATTAAACTCAAACAGTCCTGAATCGATTGCTTTATGAACCATTAAACTCAAACAGTCCCGAATCGACTACTCTATTACCTAAGAAACTCAAACAGTCCTGAATCGATTGCTTTATGAACCATTAAACTCAAACAGTCCTGAATCGATTGGACTTTGAACCATTAAACCCAAACAGTCCTGAATCGATTGCTCTTTGAACCATTAAACCCAAACAGTCTTAAATCGATTGCTCTTTGAACCATTAAACCCAAACAGTCCTGAATCGATTGCTCTTTGAACCATTAAACCCAAACAGTCCTGAATCGATTGCTCTTTGAACCATTAAACCCAAACAGTCCTGAATCGATTGCTCTTTGGACCATTAAACCCAAACAGTCCTGAATCGATTGCTCTTTGAACCATTAAACCCAAACAGTTCTGAATCGATTGCTCTTTGAACCATTAAACCCAAACAGTCCTGAAATGATTGATTTATGAACCATTAAACTCAAACAGTCCTGAATCGATTGCTCTATGAACCATTAAACTCAACAGTCATGGATCGACTACTCTATTACCTAAGAAACTCAAATAGTCCTGAATCGATTGCTTTATGAACCATTAAACTCAAACAGTCCTGAATCGATTGCTTTATGAACCATTAAACTCAAACAGTCCTGAATCGATTGCTTTATGAACCATTAAACTCAAACAGTCCTGAATCGATTGCTCTATGAACCATTAAACTCAAACAGTCCCGAATCGTCTACTCTATTACCTAAGAAACTCAAACAGTCCTGAATCGATTGCTCTGTGAACCATTAAACTCAAACAGTCCCGAATCGACTACTCTATTACCTAAGAAACTCAAACAGTCCTGAATCGATTGCTTTATGAACCATTAAACTCAAACAGTCCTGAATCGATCGCTTTATGAACCATTAAACTCAAACAGTCCTGATCGATTGCTTTATGAACCAATAAACTCAAACAGTCCTGAATCGATTGCTCTATGAACTTTAAACTCAAACAGTCCCGAATCGACTACTCTATTACCTAAGAAACTCAAACAGTCCTGAATCGATTGCTCTGTGAACCATTAAACTCAAACAGTCCCGAATCAACTACTCTATTAACTAAGAAACCCAAACAGTCCTGAATCGATTGCTTTATGAACCATTAAACTCAAACAGTCCTGATTCGATTGCTCTTTGAACCATTAAACCCAAACAGTCCTGAATCGATTGTTCTTTGAACCATTAAACCCAAACAGTCTTGAATCATTGCTCTTTGAACATTAAACCGTGTGTTTTCAAACAGTCCTGAATCGATTGCTCTTTGAACCATTAAACCCAAACAGTCCTGAATCGATTGCTCTTTGAACCATTAAACCCAAACAGTCCTGAATCGATTGCTCTTTGAACCATTAAACCCAAACAGTCCTGAATCGATTGCTCTTTGAACCATTAAACCCAAACAGTCCTGAATCGATTGCTCTTTGGACCATTAAACCCAAACAGTCCTTAATCGATTGCTCTATGAACCATTATACTCAAACAGTCCTGAATCGATTGCTTTATGAACCGTTAAACACAAACAGTCTTGAATCGATTGCTTTATGAACCATTAAACTCAAACAGTCCTGAATCGATTGCTTTATGAACCATTAAACTCAAACAGTCCCGAATCGACTACTCTATTACCTAAGAAACTCAAACAGTCCTGAATCGATTGCTTTATGAACCATTAAACTCAAACAGTCCTGAATCGATTGGACTTTGAACCATTAAACCCAAACAGTCCTGAATCGATTGCTCTTTGAACCATTAAACCCAAACAGTCTTAAATCGATTGCTCTTTGAACCATTAAACCCAAACAGTCCTGAATCGATTGCTCTTTGAACCATTAAACCCAAACAGTCCTGAATCGATTGCTCTTTGAACCATTAAACCCAAACAGTCCTGAATCGATTGCTCTTTGGACCATTAAACCCAAACAGTCCTGAATCGATTGCTCTTTGAACCATTAAACCCAAACAGTTCTGAATCGATTGCTCTTTGAACCATTAAACCCAAACAGTCCTGAAATGATTGATTTATGAACCATTAAACTCAAACAGTCCTGAATCGATTGCTCTATGAACCATTAAACTCAACAGTCATGGATCGACTACTCTATTACCTAAGAAACTCAAATAGTCCTGAATCGATTGCTTTATGAACCATTAAACTCAAACAGTCCTGAATCGATTGCTTTATGAACCATTAAACTCAAACAGTCCTGAATCGATTGCTTTATGAACCATTAAACTCAAACAGTCCTGAATCGATTGCTCTATGAACCATTAAACTCAAAAGTCCCGAATCGTCTACTCTATTACCTAAGAAACTCAAACAGTCCTGAATCGATTGCTCTGTGAACCATTAAACTCAAACAGTCCCGAATCGACTACTCTATTACCTAAGAAACTCAAACAGTCCTGAATCGATTGCTTTATGAACCATTAAACTCAAACAGTCCTGAATCGATCGCTTTATGAACCATTAAACTCAAACAGTCCTGATCGATTGCTTTATGAACCAATAAACTCAAACAGTCCTGAATCGATTGCTCTATGAACCTTTAAACTCAAACAGTCCCGAATCGACTACTCTATTACCTAAGAAACTCAAACAGTCCTGAATCGATTGCTCTGTGAACCATTAAACTCAAACAGTCCGAATCAACTACTCTATTAACTAAGAAACCAAACAGTCCTGAATCGATTGCTTTATGAACCATTAAACTCAAACAGTCCTGATTCGATTGCTCTTTGAACCATTAAACCAAACAGTCCTGAATCGATTGTTCTTTGAACCATTAAACCCAAACAGTCTTGAATCAATTGCTCTTTGAACCATTAAACCCAAACAGTCCTGAATCGATTGCTCTTTGAACAATTAAACCCAAACAGTCCTGAATCGATTGCTCTTTGAACCATTAAACCCAAACAGTCCTGAATCGATTGCTATTTGGACCATTAAACCCAAACAGTCCTGAATCGATTGCTCTATGAACCATTAAACTCAAACAGTCCTGAATCGATTGCTCTATGAACCATTAAACTCAACAGTCATGGATCGACTACTCTATTACCTAAGAAATTCAAACATTCCTGAATCGATTGCTTTATGAACCATTAAACACAAACAGTCTTGAATCGATTGCTTTATGAACCATTAAACTCAAACAGTCCCGAATCGAGTACTCTATTACCTAAGAAACTCAAACAGTCCTGAATCGATTGCTCTGTGAACCATTAAACTCAAACAGTCCCGAATCGACTACTCTATTACCTAAGAAACTCAAACAGTCCTGAATCGATTGCTTTATGAACCATTAAACTCAAACAGTCCTGAATCGATTGGACTTTGAACCATTAAACCCAAACAGTCCTGAATCGATTGCTCTTTGAACCATTAAACCCAAACAGTCTTAAATCGATTGCTCTTTGAACCACTAAACCCAAACAGTCCTGAATCGATTGCTATTTGAACCATTAAACCCAAACAGTCCTGAATCGATTGCTCTTTGAACCATTAAACCCAAACAGTCCTGAATCGATTGCTCTTTGAACCATTATACCCAAACAGTCCTGAATCGATTGATTTATGAACCATTACACTCAAACAGTCCTGAATCGATTGCTCTATGAACCATTAAACTCAACAGTCATGGATCGACTACTCTATTACCTAAGAAACTCAAACAGTCCTGAATCGATTGCTTTATGAACCATTAAACTCAAACAGTACTGAATCGATTGCTTTATGAACCATTAAACTCAAACAGTCCTGAATCGATTGCTCTATGAAACATTAAACTCAAACAGTCCCGAATCGACTATTCTATTACCTAAGAAACTCAAACAGTCCTGAATCGATTGCTCTGTGAACCATTAAACTCAAACAGTCCCGAATCGACTACTCTATTACCTAAGAAACTCAAACAGTCCTGAATCGATCGCTTTATGAACCATTAAACTCAAACAGTCCTGAATCGATTGCTTTATGAACCATTAAACTGAAACAGTCTTGAATCGATTGCTCTTTGAACCATTAAACCCAAACAGTCCTGAATCGATTGCTCTTTGGACCATTAAACCCAAACAGTCCTGAATCGATTGCTCTTTGAACTATTAAACCCAAACAGTCCTGAATCGATTGCACTTTGAACCATTAAACCCAAACAGTCATGAATCGATTGCTCTTTGAACCATTAAACCCAAACAGTCCTGAATCGATTGCTCTTTGAACCATTAAACCCAAACAGTCCTGAATCGATTGCTCTATGAACCATTAAACCCAAACAGTCCTGAATCGATTGCTCTTTGGACCATTAAACCCAAACAGTCCTGAATCGATTGCTCTTTGAACCATTAAACCCAAACAGTCCTGAATCGATTGCTCTTTGAACCATTAAACCCAAACAGTCCTGAATCGATTGCTCTTTGAACCATTAAACCCAAACAGTCCTGAATCGATTGCTCTATGAACCATTAAACTCAAACAGTCCTGAATCGATTGCTCTATGAACCATTAAACTTAACAGTCATGGATCGACTACTTTATTACCTACGAAACTCAAACAGTCCTGAATCGATTGCTTTATGAACCATTAAACTCAAACAGTCCTGAATCGATTGCTTTATGAACCATTAAACTCAAACAGTCCTGAATCGATTGCTCTATGAACCATTAAACTCAAAGAGTCCCGAATCGACTACTCTATTACCTAAGAAACTCAAACAGTCCTGAATCGATTGCTTTGTGAACCATTAAACTCAAACAGTCCTGAATCGACTACTCTATTACCTAAGAAACTCAAACTGTCCTGAATCGATTGCTTTATGAACCATTAAACTCAAACAGTCCTGAATCGATTGCTTTATGAACCATTAAACTCAAACAGTCCTGAATCGATTGCTTTATGAACCATTAAACTCAAACAGTCCTGAATCGATTGCACTATGAACCATTAAACTCAAACAGTCCCGAATCGACTACTCTATTACCTAAGAAACTCAAACAGTCTTGAATCGATTGCTTTATGAACCATTAAGCTCAAACTATCATGAATCGATTGCTTTATGAACCATTAAACTCAAACAGTCGAGGCGACTACTCTATTAACTAAGAAACTCAAACAGTCCTGAATCGATTGCTCTGTGAACCATTAAACTCAAAGAGTCCCGAATCGACTACTCTATTACCTAAGAAACTCAAACAGTCCTGAATCGATTGCTTTATGAACCATTAAACTCAAACAGTCCTGAATCGATTGCTCTATGAACCATTAAACTCAAACAGTCCTGAATCGATTGCTTTATGAACCATTAAACCCAAACAGTCCTGAATCGATTGCTATTTGAACCATTAAACCCAAACTGTCCTGAATCGATTGCTCTATGAACCATTAAACTCAAACAGTCCTGAATCGATTGCTCTATGAACCATTAAATTCAACAGTCATGGATCGACTACTCTATTACCTAAGAAACTCAAATTGTCCTGAATCGATTGCTTTATGAACCATTAAACTCAAACAGTCCTGAATCGATTGCTTTATGAACCATTAAACTCAAACAGTCCTGAATCGATTGCTTTATGAACCATTAAACTCAACAGTCATGGATCGACTACTCTATTACCTACGAAACTCAAACAGTCCTGAATCGATTGCTTTATGAACCATTAAACTCAAACAGTCCTGAATCGATTGCTTTATGAACCATTAAACTCAAACAGTCCTGAATCGATTGCTCTATGAACCATTAAACTCAAACAGTCCTGAATCGATTGCTTTATGAACCATTAAACTCAAACAGTCCCGAATCGACTACTCTATTACCAAAGAAACTCAAACAGTCCTGAATCGATTGCTCTGTGAACCATTAAACTCAAACAGTCCTGAATTGACTACTCTATTACCTAAGAAACTCAAACTGTCCTGAATCGATTGCTTTATGAACCATTAAACCCAAACAGTCCTGAATCGATTGCTTTATGAACCATTAAACTCAAACAGTCCTGAATCGATTGCTTTATGAACCATTAAACTCGAAAAGTCCTGAATCGATTGCTCTATGAACCATTAAACTCAAACAGTCCCGAATCGACTACTCTATTACCTAAGAAACTCAAATAGTCCTGAATCGATTGCTTTATGAACCATTAAACTCAAACAGTCCTGAATCGATCGCTTTATGAACCATTAAACTCAAACAGTCCTGAATCGATTGCTCTATGAACCATTAAACTCAAACAGTCCCGAATCGACTACTCTATTACCTAAGAAACTCAAACAGTCCTGAATCGATTGCTCTGTGAACCATTAAACTCAAACAGTCCCGAATCGACTACTCTATTACCTAAGAAACTCAAACAGTCCTGAATCGATTGCTTTATGAACCATTAAACTCAAACAGTCCTGAATCGATCGCTTTATGAACCATTTAACTCAAACAGTCCTGATCGATTGCTTTATGAACCATTAAACTCAAACAGTCCTGAATCGATTGCTCTGTGAACCATTAAACTCAAACAGTCCCGAATCAACTACTCTATTACCTAAGAAACCCAAACTGTCCTGAATCGATTGCTTTATGAACCATTAAACTCAAACAGTCCTGATTCGATTGCTCTTTGAACCATTAAACCCAAACAGTCCTGAATCGATTGTTCTTTGAACCATTAAACCCAAACAGTCTTGAATCAATTGCTCTTTGAACCATTAAATCCAAACAGTCCTGAATCGATTGCTCTTTGAACAATTAAACCCAAACAGTCCTGAATCGATTGCTCTTTGAACCATTAAACCCAAACAGTCCTGAATCGATTGCTATTTGGACCATTAAACCGAAACAGTCCTGAATCGATTGCTCTATGAACCATTAAACTCAAACAGTCCTGAATCGATTGCTCTATGAACCATTAAACTCAACAGTCATGGATCGACTACTCTATTACCTAAGAAATTCAAACAGTCCTGAATCGATTGCTTTATGAACCATTAAACACAAACAGTCCTGAATCGATTGGTTTATGAACCATTAAACTCAAACTATCCTGAATCGATTGATTTATGAACCATTAAACTCAAACAGTCCCGAATCGACTACTCTATTACCTAAGAAACTCAAACAGTCCTGAATCGATTTCTTTATGAACCATTAAACTCAAACAGTCCTGAATCGATTGCACTTTGAACCATTAAACCCAAACAGTCCTGAATCGATTGCTCTTTGAACCATTAAACCCAAACAGTCTTAAATCGATTGCTTTTTGAACCACTAAACCCAAACAGTCCTGAATCGATTGCTATTTGAACCATTAAACCCAAACAGTCCTGAATCGATTGCTCTTTGAACCATTAAACCCAAACAGTCCTGAATCGATTGCTCTTTGAACCATTAAACCCAAACAGTCCTGAATCGATTGATTTATGAACCATTACACTCAAACAGTCCTGAATCGATTGCTCTATGAACCATTAAACTCAACAGTCATGGATCGACTACTCTATTACCTAAGAAACTCAAACAGTCCTGAATCGATTGCTTTATGAACCATTAAGCTCAAACAGTCCTGAATCGATTGCTCTATGAACCATTAAACTCAACAGTCATGGATCGACTACTCCATTACCTAAGAAACTCAAACAGTTCTGAATCGATTGCTCTGTGAACCATTAAACTCAAACAGTCCCGAATCGACTACTCTATTACCTAAGAAACTCAAACAGTCCTGAATCGATTGCTTTATGAACCATTAAACTCAAACAGTACTGAATCGATTGCTTTATGAACCATTAAACTCAAACAGTCCTGAATCGATTGCTTTATGAACCATTAAACTCAAAACAGTCCTGAATCGATTGCTCTTTGAACCATTAAACCCAAACAGTCCTGAATCGATTGCTTTATGAACCATTAAACTCAAACAGTCCCGAATCGACTACTCTATTACCTAAGAAACTCAAACAGTCCTGAATCGATTGCTCTGTGAACCATTAAACTCAAACAGTCCCGAATCGACTACTCTATTACCTAAGAAACCCAAACAGTCCTGAATCGATTGCTTTATGAACCATTAAACTCAATCAGTCCTGAATCGATTGCACTTTGAACCATTAAACCCAAACAGTCCTGAATCGATTGCTCTTTGAACCATTAAACCCAAACAGTCTTAAATTGATTGCTCTTTGAACCATTAAACCCAAACAGTCCTGAATCGATTGCTTTATGAACCATTAAACACAAACAGTCTTGAATCGATTGCTTTATGAACCATTAACCTCAAACTATCCTGAATCGATTGCTTTATGAACCATTAAACTCAAACAGTCCCGATTCGACTACTCTATTACCTAAGAAACTCAAACAGTCCTGAATCGATTGCTCTGTGAACCATTAAACTCAAACAGTCCCGAATAGACTACTCTATTACCTAAGAAACTCAAACAGTCCCGAATCGATTGCTTTATGAACCATTAAATTCAAACAGTCCTGAATCGATTGCTCTATGAACCATTAAACTCAAACAGTCCTGAATCGATTGCTTTATGAACCATTAAACTCAAACAGTCCTGAATCGATTGCACTTTGAACCATTAATCCCAAACAGTCCTGAATCGATTGCTCTTTGAACCATTAAACTCAAACAGTCTTAAATCGATTGCTCTTTGAACCATTAAACCAAACAGTCCTGAATCGATTGCTCTTTGAACCATTAAACCCAAACAGTCCTGAATCGATTGCTCTTTGAACCATTAAACCCAAACAGTCCTGAATCGATTGATTTATGAACCATTACACTCAAACAGTCCTGAATCGATTGCTCTATGAACCATTAAACTCAACAGTCATGGATCGACTACTCTATTACCTAAGAAACTCAAACAGTCCTGAATCGATTGCTTTATGAACCATTAAACTCAAACAGTCCTGAATCGATCGCTTTATGATCCATTAAACTCAAACAGTCCTGAATCGATTGCTTTATGAACCATTAAACTCAAACAGTCCTGAATCGATTGCTCTATGAACCATTAAACTCAAACAGTCCCGAATCGACTACTCTATTACCTAAGAAACTCAAACAGTCCTGAATCGATTGCTCTGTGAACCATTAAACTCAAACAGTCCTGAATCGACTACTCTATTACCTAAGATACTCAAACTGTCCTGAATCGAATCAATTGCTTTATGAACCATTACACTCAAACAGTCCTGAATCGATTGCTTTATGAACCATTAAACTCAAACAGTCCTGAATCGATTGCTTTATGAACCATTAAACTCAAACAGTCCTGAATCGATTGCTCTTTGAACCATTAAACCCAAACAGTCCTGAATCGATTGCTTTATGAACCATTAAACTCAAACAGTCCCGAATCGACTACTCTATTACCTAAGAAACCCAAACTGTCCTGAATCGATTGCTTTATGAACCATTAAACTCAATCAGTCCTGAATCGATTGCACTTTGAACCATTAAACCCAAACAGTCCTGAATCGATTGCTCTTTGAACCATTAAACCCAAACAGTCTTAAATTGATTGCTCTTTGAACCATTAAACCCAAACAGTCCTGAATCGATTGCTTTATGAACCATTAAACACAAACAGTCCTGAATCGATTGCTTTATGAACTATTAAACTCAAACAGTCCTGAATCGATTGCTCTTTGAACCATTAAACCCAAACAGTCCTGAATCGATTGCTTTATGAACCATTAAACTCAAACAGTCCCGAATCGACTACTCTATTACCTAAGAAACTCAAACAGTCCTGAATCGATCGCTTTATGAACCATTAAACTCAATCAGTCCTGAATCGATTGCACTTTGAACCATTAAACCCAAACAGTCCTGAATCGATTGCTCTTTGAACCATTAAACCCAAACAGTCTTAAATTGATTGCTCTTTGAACCATTAAACCCAAACAGTCCTGAATCGATTGCTTTATGAACCATTAAACACAAACAGTCCTGAATCGATAGCTATTTGAACCATTAAACCCAAACTGTCCTGAATCGATTGCTCTATGAACCATTAAACTCAAACAGTCCTGAATCGATTGCTCTATGAACCATTAAATTCAACAGTCATGGATCGACTACTCTATTACCTAAGAAACTCAAACTGTCCTGAATCGATTGCTTTATGAACCATTAAACTCAAACAGTCCTGAATCGATTGCTTTGTGAACCATTAAACTCAAACAGTCCTGAATCGATTGCTTTATGAACCATTAAACTCAAACAGTCCTGAATCGATTGCTCTATGAACCATTAAACTCAAACAGTCCCGAATCGACTACTCTATTACCGAAGATACTCAAACAGTCCTGAATCGATTGCTCTGTGAACCATTAAACTCAAACAGTTCAGAATCGACTACTCTATTACCTAAGAAACTCAAACAGTCCTGAATCGATTGCTTTATGAACCATTAAACTCAAACAGTCCTGAATCGATTGCTTTATGAACCATTAAATTCAAACAGTCCTGAATCGATTGCTCTGTGAACCATTAAACTCAAACAGTCCCGAATCGACTACTCTATTACCTAAGAAACTCAAACAGTTCTGAATCGATTGCTTTATGAACCATTAAACTCAAACAGTCCTGAATCAATTGCTTTATGAACCATTAAACTCAAACAGTCCTGAATCGCCTGCTCTATGAAAAATTAAACTCAAACAGTCCGGAATCGATTGCTCTATGAACCATTAAACTCAAACAGTCCTGAATCGCCTGCTCTATGAACCATTAAACTCAAACAGTCCTGAATCGCCTGCTCGATGAACCATTAAACTCAAACAGTCCTGAATCGATTGCTCTATGAACAATTAAACTCAAACAGTCCCGAATCGACTACTCTATTACCTAAGAAACTCAAACAGTCCTGAATCGATTGCTTTATGAACCATTAAACTCAAACAGTCCTGAATCGATCGCTTTATGAACCATTAAACTCAAACAGTCCTGAATCGATTGCTTTATGAACCATTAAACTCAAACAGTCCTGAATCCACTACACTATGCCATAAGAAACTCAAACAGTTCTGAATCGCCTGCTCTATGAACCAGGAAACTCGCACAGTTCTAACGCGACTGCTCTGTGAACAAGGAAACTCACACAGTCCTAACGCGACTGCTCTGTGAACCAAGAAACTCAAACAGTCCTAACGCGACTGCTCTGTGAACCAAGAAACTCACACAGTCCTAACGCGACTGCTATGTGAACCAAGAAACTCACACAGTCCTAACGCGACTGCTCTGTGTACCAAGAAACTCACACAGTCCTAACACGACTGCTCTGTGAACCAAGAAACTCACACAGTCCTAGCGCAACTGCTATGTGAACCAAGAAACGCACACAATCCTAACGCGACTGCTCTGTGAACCAAGAAACTCACACAGTCCTAACGTGACTGCTCTGTGAACCAATACATTAAAACAGTCCTCGGTCGATTGCGATGTAAACCAAGAAACTCAAAAGGTTATGAATCGCCTGTTTTATGAACCAAGACACTCTTTTGAGAACAGTCCTGAATCCATTTCTCTATAAATCAAGAAATTCTAATAGTCCTGAATAGACGTAGACACTCAAATAGTCCCGAATATACTGTTCTATTTACCAATACACTCAAATATTCATGAAATGATTGTGCTATGCTATGCTATGCTATGCTATGCTATGCTATGCTATGCTATGAACATATAAACTCCAATAACCCTTAATGGACTGCACTGTGAACTCGGAAACTCAAATAGTTCTCATTCGACTACGGGGCCTCCGTGGCCGAGTGGTTACGGTCATTGACGTCAAATAATTTTACCCTGTTGGTTCGAATCCCACTAACACGTCGAATTATTTTAAGTGATGAAGCTATCCAGCTGGCTTGCGGGCGATCGGTGGTTCTACCCGGGTGTCATCCGTACCAAATATATTGCTCGGATGGGCACCCGGGGTCTTCCGCCACTAATAACAGCCAGAGAGTCGCCATTGACCTAAGATATTGGTGCGACTTTAAACTTCAAACACAAACATACAACCATTCGACTGCTCTATGAACCACTAAACTCAAATCTTCATGAATCGTACTGTACTGTACTGTATGCACTACGAAGTTCATATAGTTCTGAATCGACTGCTCTATCAAATATGTATTTAATAGTCAAAGAGGTATGTTAATAATTACCAGCCAGCCACCACCGTCTGTGTCCATATCACAGTAGACCTGAGTTTGAGCTTCCCCGGGCAGCGTCACCGTGTACACGCCAGACTTCGTGTTACCGGCATCTTGGACGTCAATACAGTCCACGGGGGGCTTAGCGACTGAAGACGAAATAATCGAAGTAGTCATAGAAGATCAAAGTATCCAAATATAAGATACTTTGGATACCTTTTGGGGGTTGCGGCAGGGCATTATTATTGCTAGACGACGTCACCATAGCGATGTTTGTGCGACGCCATTGTAGCGATGCTTGTACGACGTCATCGTAGCGATGCCTGTACTACGTCACCGTATCGATGCCTGTACGACGTCACCGTAGCGATGCCTGCATGACGTCACCGTAGCGATATATGTACGACGTCACCGTAGCGATGCGTATAGCACGTCAACGTAGGGGTGCGTGTTCGACGTCACCAAAATACTGCATGTATGACGCCACCGTAGCGATGTCTGTACGACGCCGCTATTGCGATGCCTGTACGACGTCACCATTGCGATACCTGTACGACGTCACCGTAGCGATGAGTGTTCGACATCACAGTATGGTTGCATGTACGTCACCCTAGCGATGCATGAACGACTTCACGAAAGCGGTGCGTGTTTGACATCACCGTAGTGTTGCATTACGTCATCGTAGCGATGCGTGTACGACGTCATCATAGCGATGCGATGGTATTATTATGAGGGAGAGAGAATAGGCATGTTGAATTTAAGTGCCTTGCCTAAGGACACAATCGCAACGGCTACAGATAGTACCGAACTCCGGATCTTTCACACCTGACGTTAACGCAACGCCACCACTGCGCTAAATTACGACGTCCACAGTTATCTCGATAAATAAAGATATTAGTAAATTACTATTATTGTTGGTATTATTAGTATATGTATATCAGATCATTATTAATATTATTAATATAATGACTTATAATGACTTCATGGTGTATCAAAATCAACGATTTCCAAATTACAGAATGTTCAACACACAGCTGCCCGCCTGATATCAAAAACGTCCCGGTTCGACCACGTGTCTCCTATTCTTGAAGATCTCCACTGGCTACCCGTCAACTACAGAATTAAATACAAAATCCTAACACTAACATATAAAGCACTAAATGACAAAGGCCCAGTTTACATTAAAAACATGCTGAAAGTGTACCACCCTAAGAGAACATTAAGATCGCAAAATGGTTCCCTTAGACTAGTCGAGGAGGACCCAAGACACATTAAGTCAGTGACATATGGTGACAGAAGATTTGAAGTAGCCGCACCAAAACTATGGAACGCCCTTCCCAATGGAATCAGGGACTCAAAATCGTTGTGTTCCTTTAAAAGATCTTTGAAAACACACTTTTTCAAACAAGCGTATGGATGTTAAATATCAATGATTTCCAAATTACATGTTGATAGTTTTTCCTTTTTTAATATTATTCATAAATGAAGTTATGTTGTTTTAATGAAAGATTTAATAATAATTTTTAAATGTTTTTATTTTTGTTTATTTCTTAAGGTTATTTAAATCAAAGACATTAGGAATTATATATCTTATCTTAGGCATCTTATATTAGATTTCAGTTCTTATAATTTGTAATGTTCTAATGTTTCGATAACTTGTTTCATTAATGATTATATAGGTTTTATTTAATTTTAGGTTCTTTAGTTTAGTAATTTTAGTTTTAAGATCCATATTTTTCAATCTCTAATTACTTTTTATACATGTATTGTATTGTCATGTTTTGCTTACTTATTCATGTTTTACCATATCTGTGATATGTCATATGTTCAACTGTAAAGCGCCTTTGAGCGCATACCTTATTATGAAAAGGGCGCTATATAAATGTGGTATATTATTATATTTATTATTATTATTATGACTTACCATTTGTTTGCGTGCTGGATATATGTTGACAAATGTCGTTAACGCTCATCGTCTGCTGTGTCAACAACGTATTGTGGATGGCGGCAACCTGCGTCTGTATGCCTGCGTCTGCGTCTGTAGCTTCTGCATCATCAACTTTAATTCCGAAATGTGTTGCGCATCCACTGTTGAACTAACGTAGGTTGTTGTTGGACCATTTCCACCGGATGTCGTCTGCGTTTGTGAATATACATGGGAGCAGCAGATCACAAAAGAAAACACAAAGAAATAAGCCATTTTCTAGTCAGTCACTATATTTACTAAGTCTTGTATGATTTAAAACGCATTGCAATCTTAAATACTAGAATACACGCGTGATATGTCGTAAAGATATGCGAATTCCTTTGCATCGAAGAGAGAGAGAGAAGAATTCCAAACGTGATGTTATTCGTATCTACTGCTTGATTTGAATTTTGGTGCATGTAACTATTGTTCTCATGAAAATATTTGAAATAAAATAGCAGATTCTAGTATGAAGAGCTTCGACACTCCCCACTCCTTCCTCCACCCAGTAAGTTAGAATAATAGCCAGTTCATGGTGCGATTCTCACATTTGTATCGTGGCAGAGTGGTCTAACAGTGTAAAGCTGAATGTGTGTGTTTTACGTTTATTTATCGTCGCTACCGGTTGCCTATATGAGCGACGCCTCCTGAAGAGATTAGTCATTTTAGATTGTTGGAGGATAGTGCAATGATACAGACAGAGACCCATTCCAGAGTTTCCTCTGGTTATTTTACGTGCACGGTGTAAAGCACCGACACAAGACCTCGGTTTAACGTCCCATCTGAAAGACTTAATTTTATTAGAGTCAGGCGGGAGATCGAACCTGCGATCCCTGGATTACCACTCATACTTTTACAATGAACATGTTCCTTTATACAGCATGCGTTAGCCTGGGTTCTAGTCTGTCGATTTTTCACTTTTTAACTTCTAGCCAAATGACATGAGCAGAAGCTCAATACGGCCTAATTAATAGTCTCGGTGTTAAAATATATTTATTGGACTGACCAACGCCTGTTCCCAGGCTAAGCATGCGTGACAAATTAAATTTCCTATACATTGTGATGTTATGAAACGAAACACTGTCGCCCCAAGTTGTAGTCGTTGGACTGGTAATACAGGGGTCGCAGGTTCGATCACACGTCTGACCCTAATACAATTAACAGTCTTTCAGATGGGACTTTAAACCGAGGGCTCGTGTCGGTGCTTTTCACCGTGCACGTAAAAGAACCAGAGGAGACTCTGGAATGGATCTGTATCATTGCACTATCCTCCAAAAATCTAACATGACTAATCTCTTCAGGAGGTGGCGCTGATATGGGCAACCGGTAGCGACGATAAATAAACGTAAAACACACATGCAAGTTGTAGTGTTTCACACACCTCAATGCTCTTATGTCGTACCACTCCAGTGGGCTATACAATCCCGCCTGTAGTAACACCGAAATCATAGCTCGAGTGCTTTGCATACCATGAGATGGTATCAATCCCGGAAGTTTTCATTTTCATTGTTGGGTTTCATCACCGCCAATACCTTAGGGGGCCTCCCGTGGCCGAGTGGCTACGGTATGTGACTTGAAATAAATTGCCACTCACCGCTGTATGTTCGAATCCCATTGGGGGTCTCGAATTCCTTCAAGTGAGGATTTATCCAGTTGACTTGCGGAAGGACGGTGGTTGTACGCGGAAATACAGCTCGGCGGGGCACCCGGTGTCTTGCTCCGCCAATAATAGCAGTGGAGAGTATGCCTAGCCATATGACCTAAGCTTTTTGTGCGATAAAAACAAACAAACATAACAAAACTCGCCAATGCCTTAATGGATAAGGCTGTTTAAGCCGTTTGGGAGAACTCGAATATAGGCCTACATTTCAAGATGCCCATGTACATTGGATCATTTCAATTTGGGCTACATCACATAAGCCAACGAGACTATAGCTCCTCCCACGAGTGACGTGATCAGAATTTTATAGACACCCTTGCAAAGTAAAAATCCTAAATTTTAATTATTTATTGCGAGTGTTCTAGTTAGGCCAATATGCCCTACATACATGTCTACAGTCTGTCAGATCTATTGCTTGCTTCTTTTTATAATAAAATGATGTTTGATTAATGTGATATTTCATGACATAATAATATAATAAGAGTAGGTCTAGGCCTACACCCATTCCTGTTATCCGGGTTATCGGTGCTTTAATACTACTGCTTGATTGTGTAACGGCACACATCGACGAATAGCCTGGGTCCTGTCTGTCGATTTTTCACTTTTTAACTTCTAGCCAAATGACATGTTCAGAAACTCAATACGGCCCAATTAATAGTCTCGGTGTTAAAATCGTCATCTCGGCCCCACGACAACAGGCAAAATATATCGACGCCTTGTTCCCAGGCTAATCGACGAAAATAAAGCCTGATTACTTTTCTATTTTTAGAAACATAGTTCACCCAATGGTTGTGCCGAGATTCGAGTTATTTTTAGCTTTATTTTAGCTAAAGGGTATAAAGTATTTCTCCACGTTACAATGAATTAAGCACATTGAAATTGTTTACTTGTCATGTTTTGTTGTTTTGGAAGTATCGAAGAGGGTAAGGACTATTTGGTTTGACTATAATTGGCGTATCCAGAAAATACTAAAAACACTTTACTTTCGATATGACCGGAAATTCGCCATTGCTATCCCACAAATCACCAATACCTCGCTGTATTGCAATTACTCATACCCCGCTCTGCATTGTAATGAGGTGTGGCTTGAAGTTGATGATAAACAATACTTAAAAGATAGAGCGTTTTCAACGCTTATTGTATATATATTTACAGGTAAATCATTTCTAGACTTACATGCGCTTCATCTACTTCTTTGAGTTTGTTAATAAGTGTTATGTAAGTGATACAAGAGAAGGAAGACTGCGGCTATGAGCATTTTTTAAAAAATAAAGAATTTAACGTTTGTTTTATTGTATTTGGACAGTATTTTAGCCTTGGAATAATTATTCTTGTATTTGAGTATATTGTCTATGTTACAATAAGTGTCACTGAACTGAATGTTTGATTTACTAGCTCTCTGTAAGACCTAAACATTGCGGAGTAGACTGAATTTCTTTAGAAAATATCTTGCTGTGGCCATTTTGATGACGTCATCCCATTTTACAGCTTCCTGATTCGGAAGAATTTTGAATTGTTTCGCATCATACACCCGTTTTTCTGATGTATTTAGCCGTCATGAATGTTAAAGCGTGTTTAGTTGCTTCCCTGTAACTCTTTGTTTTATTTCTCCCAGTTACTTAGTTCAACCTGAAGATATGATTATTCCCTAAAATGGTTCATATAAAATTTTGAAATAAATACTAAATAGGTATATTTCTTCATCTATCTTTTAATGTCAAACCCCTTGCGTAGATGTTTACAGAGTATGTTAAATATATGTCGGCTCTGTATTCTAATTATTGTGAAACATATCTTTATATACAATGGAGCGCAAGAAGTGGTTGCGAATGGGTCAATGTCCATATTTGGCTTACAAGTGTGTTGATCCGTGTAGGTTCCATTAATGTCAAACCTCTTGTGTGGACTAGACATATTTTCAAGGACAAGCTTAGCCAACCTAAGCTGTTAACCAGTACTAAGCAATGTGCGTTTAATAACAAGTACCCAGGTTTGATATACTCAATGACTACAGACGGTACTTGGCTGATTCAGACTATGGCTGATTCGGACCAGGCTGATTCGGACCACTCGAAAAACTTCTAATTTTGTTATAAAATTAGCATTGATTTCATACTTATCCAGATATGTAGACTTGGAAAACTGGTTTTGTTTGCATTTAGACGATAAAAGGATGTAAATATTGTATATTAATGAAATATTTAACTCGGATATCAGTGGCTGATTCGGACCAGATTAATGGCCGATTCGGACCAGATTTTCATATATTTGTATATTAAGCTGCTGACTCGGACCAGATCGGTGGCTGATTCGGACGACATATAAAAAATTAAGACTATTTTCTAATAAAAATATGCAGCTTTAAGCAACTATTGATTTAATTGTGTGTTAATTTATACCCAATTTATATATTAATTTATACCTAGTTTTGTCGTGTTTTTTTTCTTAATTTTTTTTATCGTAAATAGCTTGTATCATAATTACCTTTAAAGTCCTCCCAAAATTAATTAGTATTTATGGAACATATTCCACAATCCACTGGCATACATCACACCTTCTGTTTTTTACACTTGTCCTAATTACTGATAATTACACGTATAATTAATAAGCTGACAGATATCCCTTAATCAGCACCTAATAATAATACATATTTAGAGTGATTTGTTTCTCCTTTTAGCATGTGTAATTAGATTATCTTATATAAGCCTGATACGACAATTTGATAAGCATAATCAGATTAACCTTACGATGGATACTCTATGCTTAGTATGTAAATTGACTGTGAGCAGCCACCACCAGGCCATCGACTGCGATTCTTGTGGAGGCTGGCAGCACAAAAATGTATTGTGTTATATATGATGCTCATGTGCTAGACTGGCCATTGGCCAAATATGCTATCATTAAAAAATAAAACAAAATGTCCTACGTGTTGTGATTATTTTTTAGTTGCAAATGAATCAGGTATCTCCACCACCATTTCCCATTATTCAAAATCTGGTCCGAATCAGCCACTGATGTCCGAGGTTAATATTTCATTAATATATGAAAATCTGGTCCGAATTGGCCACTTATCTGGTCCGAATCAGCCACTGATGTTTGGATAAGTATGAAATCAATGCAAATTTTATAACAAAATTAGAAGTTTTTCGAGTGGTCCGAATAAGTCACTATCTGGTCCGAATAAGTCACTATCTGGTCCGAATAAGTCACTATCTGGTCCGAATCAGCCACGGTCCGAATCAGCCGCAATTCCTACAGACATGGCCAAATATCAAACCTGGTACCATTCAAATCCAACGTTCTAACATGATGGACACCATGTTCGATCTTGCTGTGCAAAAAATGTTGGAATGAAAGCGATTTATAAGATATACTTTACATTATACAACATGCGCATGTTATTGGAATGAACTCTGAATATGTCTGCCCTCGTTTGCCTAAATTTTCAATACAAATGGGTCGGTAATTATTGCAATATTGTCTGAAATCCGTCTATTATTGTCTACGTACATATAAATTATTATTTCGAGTTCAGTCAATCCCGAATACATTTATTATTTCGAGTTTGGTCAATCCACAGGTTTAATAGAAATATATAATCTGCAACAGTCTGTCTGGTAAACTAGCAACTTCTAGGTCATTGGCCTGATGGCAATTTGTGTCTATTGTCTAATGTTTCAGCTGTACAATATTGTATGCTTTACAAGTTCCATATTCACAAACACTCCCACAATCGTGACATGTTATCGAATAAACACGTCGTGTGTAATATATATCTATATCCTATATTATGTGCCCATAAGTTGGAAACCTGTTTGTACCATTTAGCGGATTAATCATGTAATGTAATATGAAAAACGTCGCCCGTTTCTAACTACACCGTTTTCAGTATGGGGATACACTAATACACAAAAGAGCAAATGTGGCGGCAACCATCGATTGTCTGTCGAATGTTATTGATACCGACTTATAAAGTCTCTGATTGACACACATCTTTTAGCTGGGACACGCCGGTGTCAATTTCAAAATGAAACACTGACCACCTCCTGTGTACAGTTATTCTTTTTAATTGTTATGAAGGACCCACTATTAATATCGATCCACTAATAATTGTTAATTAAACTAATAATTGTTAATTAAACTAATGTTCATCTACGATATCCATATATTGGTTAATATTATAATTAAAATATAATTTTCAGGACCCCATTACAGCTTTTGAGTTCATATTTTATCGAACTAAATGATCCACGATGTGAAAATAAACATTGCGTTTTGTTTGGGTGTCATCCGGAATTATTCACTGTGTATTCATGTACCACATGTTGTCCAGATGTATTGATTCCGGGATGATTGTCCATGCTAATGAAGCCAGATGAACTAAAATATGAAACAAAGTATTCTTAATGCTTATTTATTTTTCAGAATACGACAAACCAATGGCTGCTATACGTAAAAAGTTAGTGATAGTTGGAGATGGTGCTTGTGGTAAAACATGCCTTCTTATTGTGTTCAGCAAGGACCAATTTCCAGAAGTTTATGTACCCACGGTGTTCGAAAACTACGTAGCAGATATTGAAGTAGACAGCAAACAGGTAGGAACATTAAAACAATTTTAACTGATTAGTTAATATTGCAGAAGGCTAATATGCAATTGCATAATCTTTTTTGACACATTTAATAATTTAATTGGCACACCCACCCCTAAGTCAATCATCGTCTGTTAATGTAAAATGTTTTTGCACCTATGAGAATTCTATTATATCTCGAGTCTTGGACGTGACAGTTTAGACCAAACTGGAACCAGTCTTGCTCTACGTCTTGTACTTTATAAGTGAGTTAGTAATACCCCAAAAATGAAGTTGGCTACATGTATGTTGGAAATCTGGTTCAGGCGAGTGCTTTAAATTAGCCATGAAAAGGTTACCCGTATCTACATAATCAATGATTGAATATTTATTAAAAATAGATGTTTTATGACTATGTTCATGTTTGATATTATTATACATTTATGATATACTATAATCATTAACAATTTTTCACTCTTTCAGCAGATCTGTTTCAGGTCGATTGAAACATATTATCAACGATATGAGCAAATTACATAATACCAGATGTACAGTAAATATTCTAGTCTTTTCATATGATAATGAACTACAGAAATGAATTGGTTGTACCATTCTGTTGAGAAACCATTCTGCTCTTATTTAGATGTTGAAATTGGACATCTGCTTATGCATACCATATATAAACGAGCGTGAGATAAATACATGTATAATGGTTCTAAATTATAATTCTACAGTTAATGTCATTGAAAAGGCTGAAATATTTCCATGATAACTGAATTATTTCAAATGTGTTTAACCATAATTCTTTTACATTTCTATGCGCAGTAAAGTATTGTCTCATCACCAAGCTTTCACTAGCACATAACTTCTTTTCTCTCACATTGTCATGCATTATTTTTCCATTTAGCGACATTGTACATCCCTCAATGTATTCAGTGCAGTGTAGGACGCTTTCAAGTCGCGTTGATTTAAATTCGTGTGAAGCAGTTTTTCAATTGTTTGCGCAAACTGGTGAGTTCCATTACAAATGTCAGCATGGATTCTGCTCTGTTGGCTATTTAATTTACCCCCACCCCCAACGCTTGATGTTGTGATTATTCATTTCAATGATTTCATTTGTTTCTCGTGGACAAGGCATGCACCGACTAATTTATTTATTTTCTAACATAACACTTTAGGTAAATGGCTACATCAAAGGACACTATTGGTAGCTGACCCCCATTATGTCTTCAGTTAATGTTTTTATCATTTGTGAAGTTTATTATATCTTTCTGGACAGTGAGTTGACCCAACAATGGCACCATTCAAGTTGTCATTTATAACAATGTTATTGTCCAAAGTTATAAAGTGCAACCATTTTCGTTGAGGTTGAAATGAATTCTTCGATCATTCAACTGCTGTTTATTTTGGATCACTTTGCTGGTCTATAAAAGATTCCACTCCCAATTTTCAAGAATGTTTGATCAATTTAGTTTATTTGTCATAAAAACGCATTTGATATTCCTTACAGAGTTGGTCTGTAGCATAATTTCACCCACCATTTCGTGTTTGGGGTCGCACACAATTATTCGGTCTACATACCTATACTGTGAGGGGGGTCTTACTCTTGATCCATATTGAATTTAACATGAGATAATGGATGCTGTCAAAATACACAGCTCAGAATAGAAACATGCCATGGAGACAATGATCTTTTAACAGTAATTCTCTATTTCACTAAGTGAAAACTAAACTGTCTGAGGTCCATAGCTTAGGTGGGACTGACTGCTAGTGCAATGCTCTGTTGAATACTTGACCAAACTAGTTACTACAATTTAATACAATGTAAACATACCGGTACATTATTTACATAATTTATTTTGTTTGTGCATGCCCTGTTTATAGCTGTTTGGCTAATTACTTACATTTTCTGTTACTTTTCAGTTGTTGTTTGTTGTTGTTGTTTTTGGCATTGCCATTTCCCAGTTTGGCGTAACCTCATGTGGTATGTTTGTTTCGAGGTCAGTCTTCCGAGTGTTAGCATGGCTGTTGTCTTAGATTGCTTGTGTAGAATGCATGAAAATCTGTTCAATTCATCTTCCAAACTTCAGGTTTTGAATATATTATTCATACTTCCTTTTCTGAAGTTTAGAAAATTAACACGATTGTTCAGATTAATATGAATGGGTTAGGGAGCATGTGATTAGAGGCATGTCATTTAATTTAATTATCTAGTTTTAATATACATTTACAATCTTTTGGGTTTGAGTTCATTTGTATCAAGAAATTAACTAGTTTTTTAAAATTTATATTCTTGATTTGAAGACAATTGATTTGATTTAAAAATTAACAGCTGAACAGACTTCAAAGTCTTGATATGTAACAGAATTGTTTGTGAGTTTCGATACGTATAATGCAGTATTCTTCTTGTTATTATTCACAACTACATTTTATTTGTGTTCTATGACGATGAAACCAAGCAGATTATGCATTACTTTATGCAGTTTTCTCTCAACAATCTCAATTTTCCAAGACTGCATCCATGTATAAATAAAACCAATGTTCAAAATATACTCTGGAGAGATGGGAAGATGAATTGAACTGTTAGCATCTAAGATCAGTAGTTATTTGTGTGATTGTGTGTTCTGGCTCGACTACTCTACGCATCCTACATTACAGGTTGAGTTGGCCTTATGGGATACTGCTGGACAGGAAGATTACGACAGATTACGGCCGCTGTCGTATCCCGACACCGATGTCATCCTCATGTGCTTCTCCATCGACAGTCCCGACAGCTTGGAGAACATCCCGGAGAAGTGGACGCCCGAGGTGAAACACTTCTGTCCCAATGTTCCCATCATACTCGTCGGAAACAAGAAAGATTTGAGAAATGACGGAGATACAATAAGAGAACTTCATAAGATGAAACAAGAGCCAGTGAAACAAGAAGATATTCGCACAATGGCCGACCGTATTGCAGCTTTCAGCTATTTAGAATGTTCTGCAAAAACAAAGGAGGGTGTCCGAGAGGTATTTGAACAGGCAACCAGAGCCGCTCTACAGGTCAAAAAGAAGAGCAAGAAAAGATGTAAAATTTTCTAA
This sequence comes from Archivesica marissinica, assembly GCA_014843695.1. Classification (NCBI taxonomy): domain Eukaryota; kingdom Metazoa; phylum Mollusca; class Bivalvia; order Venerida; family Vesicomyidae; genus Archivesica; species Archivesica marissinica. Next base: position 30,771,329 of record CM026398.1, read on the forward strand.
CAATAGCCCATCCTATAGAAAAGCTGTGCGATTTTCAATTTAGTACATATTGTTGTAGAGGCTATGTAAGACTTCATATGCTTTATATTGCAAGATTTTTATACAGCGAATGCTTGTGTCACTATAGACTTTGGAGTGATCTATGAAATAATATACTGTAAGGATAGGTTAACCGTTACAAATTTAATGTTCTGTATTTATGTTATTCTCAATTACTGCATGTTTCTCTTGACTGTAGATTGATTACTGCATATAAATGAAACCTGGGATTACGTCTTTGAATCTGTTTAATGTGTTTGCACTGCTATTTGTTGTAATCGATACTGTTTTACTTACTGTCAAGAGAAGTTTGCTTTATAATGTATGGATTTCGTAGCCGGTTGTAAGATTCTCAGTCATAACCTTGATATTTTATTTGTATATATTGTATGCTAACATTTGTTTGTAAGATCGGTATGAATGTAGTGTATGATGTATGTAGAGGATGAAAATACCGCATAGCATAATAATTTGGTACTATACATCGTGCAAGTTGCTTTCTGAATAATTGCTTGGTTGTGTGTCGAGGGAGTATCCGTGTGCGTGTGTTCCAGTTTTAAGTATTATGTTCATGTAATTCTATTTATCATGGTGTGTAAGATTTATTATTTATAGTTTCATAAAACATACCTATTAATGTAAGTAATTGATATCTATATATATAATACTGTTCCAAATTGTTCTCGACCGAAATACTAGCATGATGTTGCAATAGAATATGAAGCAACTGGACAGAACTCTGATATATGGAACGGTTATACACTCTTCCTGCTATGCTCTATTCGTTCGAGAGACAGAAAAGTTCTCGTAAAAGATAGATTTACAGTCTTTGTCCATCGTAAATATTATTGGTCAAAACATTTTTAATATAAGAAATTTTGATTTTGTTTCTATACTCTAGTTACCGGTGGGTGCAATGAATGAAGTATTTCCCACCGAGCTGCCTTGCTTCAATTCTCAATCTCACATAGAATAATTGAATAATATGGTTCACTTGACAGTGACAAGAGTCCAACAAATTTCCCATGTTTAGCTCCAACTTCTTCCTATCTTAAACCCTGGTGTTTACTGAATTAGCTATATATGGAGACATATTCTTAAAATATTACAAAAGCAGGATTTGTGAGACTATTTCATAGATGTAATTAGTGTCCCGATTTTTGTTTGGCGGTGCCATATCGGGCGCAAATTAATATAAATTTGCGACATATATTACACAATGATATGTGTTTAGTTAACCTACCATATTTACTCGCCTATCTGACAACCCCCAACTTTGCTCATAAATCGGTGGTGTTTTGCATAGACCCGCGCATAAGACGGGCAGAAAATGGAAACCACTCGGATGTAAAGATCAAACAAATTGTACTGTAAAAGCAAAGCACTGTGAATTATGCACTGATGCACAACAATAAATTTCATTTGCTAATGTTTAATTTACAGATAGGGTTGAGAGTTATTTCGAAGGTCATCAATTATTGAGTTGGAACAAACTGATTTTTAAAATATTTTATCACTCGCTTATAAGACGGGAAGCCATTTTGAGACAATAATATTAAAAAATCCAGTCTTATAGGGGAGTATGTACGGTAGATATTAGGAATATGACTGCAAGAGCTTGCACACTAAGAAATATTTGTCTTTCAGTTATTTATTGGCGAATAAAACGTGGTTTGCAGTTCTGGCGCGTAGGAATTAATTCCGTCGTTCAGAATGACTACAAAACACAATTTTAATCAACAATAAATTACGCAAATGCAAATACTACGTTGATTCTAACATGACCAAGATATCTAAGCAGCGCAATAATAAATAACATCACACAAATGGTAGAAAAAGGACGTCCCATTTGACTATGTTTTATTGCAGATTTAAACACGATAAATTCCGTTGCATATACAGACCAAATGTAGAGCCATGTTGAAATTTAATATACACTGCATGAGCATTTAAATGCCTGTATTTGTAAGATTTTATGGTATAATACAGTTTATGCCTATCTGTCTGTATTGCTGTTTACTCTTTTCAATTAAAACCATTTAACGTCATAGCTGATTTGATTTTTTACAACCCACAAAGAGTGACACTTCAAGAACAATTCACTGAACTTTTTTCAGTTGTTTTGGCTTCTTCTTCTCGTCGTTCGCGTGTTGTTTTGGCTTGAAAGGAAAGGTTGTGTCTAGGGGTGTCGCGATATGCCAAGAGCATACCCCGGTATACGCGATACAATAGTATACCATGGTGTACCGCACCATTAACAATAATGCCTCAACAAAGAGTAGAAATTTAATCAAATGTGAACTTCTTAACAAATCATAATTTCAGTCTGGCTAGAAATATCGTTAATAAGAAATTTCATCAAGATTAGAAACAAGAAGTGTTCAACTAACAAGTGACTGGCTGCATATCCAAACTTTATCTCATAAAGAGATCTTCTTGCAAAAAAGTAACAACAACTTCTGCGTGACAATGTTTACACTCGGCGATTTTTGTTTTCAAGTTGAGTTTTAAGTCCATATGTTTAGCTTTTATATTGCTATAACTATTTCATAATCTCGGTAGCTTTTGGTGGCCATATTGTATACATCTGACTCCTTACTAAAAGCTTAGTTATATATGAGTATCAAGTATTGTGAACGTTGGAATGACAGGGAATAACATTTATTCGATTAAAATTTATGTGACTGAATATTTCAATCGAGCAAACCATGAAGACGATTGTGCGGATGGAAAGTTATATGAAAATACGACAAAATACCGCGGTACAATATATTTGTGCTTCACATCGCGGTTTACCGGTATATCGGGACACCCCTAATTGTGTCCTAGGCAAACATTTTGTTGTCCGTGAAAATAGCATTCACAGTCAACAATTGTACTACATTTTTATATATAAAAACATTTTCATGCCATGTTCATTATCCTGGAAGGATATTGTCCATCTGTAGCAGTCCTAAAAATGCACAGAAGGAATTTAGTGATTTGGTTCAAATATGTATTCCCATACCGACATTCGTCAAACTAAATACAATGTACAGTAAATACATAAAGACGACCCCCTATATTTCAATGGTCACCAACCACCCCATTATTCAGTAATAAGACCAACTATTTTAGAACTCGAGTAATAAGTCCAGTTTCTGCAAAATTTGGCAAATGTGAACACACATTTTTATCTGGCACTTATTAAGACATCTACTTAATAGTGTGTCATCTTGTGTCATAAATGTTTGAAAGTTGAGTTTTAACAATAATTATTGATATGTACAAAGGTCACCTGAGCAATTCTTTAAATCGTGCATAAACATTTTTAATATGAAATGTGCAGAAATCATGCCACATTTCTTACTTCACCGAAATTGATAATCCTGGTTTATTATAAATGATCATTTCCTACCCCTGCAGTTGTAAAGCAAGTTATTCCTAGTACATGTATATATAACATAATTAGGTTATATCTCCCTTTCATTCTTGTAATGAGACCATCCTGCTAATATGAGAACCCGGTATATAAGAAATAGAGTTTTTTTAATGTCCCAGATGTGGTCTTATTATATGGGTTTTATTGTATATATATTTAGGGTTATTGCCATTGAAATGCTTATAATGGCTGGAAATGAATTTGGTACAAATGTGTCCTCGTAATGGCTTGCTTCCTACTAAACATTGTCCCAATACCCCCCTTGTAAATGTTTGCTTCCTACTAAACATTGTTCCCAGTACCCCCCTTGTAAATGTTTGCATCCTACTAAACATTGTCCCAATACCCCCCTTGTAAATGTTTGCATCCTACTAAACATTGTCCCAATACCCCCCTTGTAAATGTTTGCATCCTACTAAACATTGTCCCAATACCCCCCTTGTAAATGTTTGCATTCTGACTAAACATTGTCCCAATACCCCCTTGTAAATGTTTGCATCCGACTAAACATTGTCCCAATACCCCTTGTAAATGTTTGCATCCTACTAAACATTGTCCCAATACCCCTTGTAAATGTTTGCATCCGACTAAACATTGTCCCAATACCCCCTGTAAATGTTTGCATCCGACTAAACATTGTCCCAATACCCCTTGTAAATGTTTGCATGCAATTTGGTACGGCTATGCATCTCTTGCTGGTTTGTATTACCAATTACATAAACAAATTCTAAAATTATGTGATTACAACACGTGTGTCGGGAATAAATATTTACCGTTATATCTCGCCTTTTGCACCCGCACATACTTATTTTCCGGACTAATCAATATTAACGACAGTATCACACGATCACCTTCGCTGTAGTAGTACAATTGAATAATAAGCAAGTATCCCAACCGGGTCGTGCTCACCGATTCAGAAATTCCTAGGGTCACTTGCGGGTTTGTAGAGTGCATAAAGCTCATCATTTTCTGATGAACATTAATTATTTTATCATTAAGAAGAATGTTTAGTTGCAATGTTATTTATATGTGAAACCCCAGAGTATTTAATTTTGCGATATAATATCGCTTTAATACATGCACCAGAGATTAACATATGTCTGAGACCATAGATTGAGGTATTAATCCTAAGAGCTTTAGAACGTTGGGTTAATCACTCTCGAGACCTCATTCCTGGTGGAATCCATCGCCACAAGGGAGAGAAGAGCCAATGTATAATTTAAATGCCTTGCCTACGGGCCTTTTACACCTGAAGCGAACGCATTACCACTGTGCTACCACAGCTTTAGCTTTAACTGAATAATGGCTACAGATGTTGGAACTTGATAAGCAGTTACTGAAATACAGTACTACAAATGTACAAACTATTGAACAGTGACCTACAACTGAATATTTCTAGAAATAGGTATACTATTTTACATGTATAAAGTGCAACAATCATTCATAACAAATGTGATGATTTTATGTTATCTGCTTGAATTTAAAGTTAGTATCATGCCGTATCTAAAATCGTGGATCGTGCACTATCTAAAATCGTGTATCGTGCACTATCTAAAATCGTGTAACAACAAATGTTAGGAAATGTCCTTTTATAATACACGGGTAGCTGCTTACAGCGATACTTGGTTTAACACTAATACCCTGCCTGAAAGGATGGACCTAAGCAATCTAATAAGGTAAGATTTTCGATCTTTTATAATACTATAGCATGCAAGACTGGTGATGAGACAATTTCTTTATGGTGCATAATGTAGTGTGTATGTGTCCAGTGAATACTATGGAGATAAATCACTGGTATATATATATATGGATGGAGGTCCACCTCCGTGGTCGAGTGGTTACGGTCACTGACTTGTATACCACTGTAACCTATCATCACTGACGGTCACGGGTTCGAGCCCCGCTCGGGTCGTGTCTCATTTATATGAAAAAGTTGGCAGTTTCTTACGGGGGTTGGTGTACCCAAGTACTGGTTAACCGCTGGAGTCTGCCTAGGAAAGGTGTTGTTAGGTTAGGTAAACTGCCTGCCGGCAATATAGCCCGAAATGGTGCTGATGCAGGCGTAAAACCCGAAATATAAATTCACTGGATGGCAATTGTTTTAGAAAAAATATAACTTCCAAAGTATGTTGCTAAAATATACTGTTTACTGCTCAATAACTGGTTGTACATGGAGGGATTTGGAAATGACATTAATTTACGCTATACAGTAATGACTGGTTTCCTAAAATTTGACATTTCTGGTGTAGTAACTTCGTTATACATGGAAGGAAAATAACTTTCGTCATGAACGACGACCAGATCTTGTGCTTCAAGGTCATAGTTATTAAAAACAGAACCATGTTTAACACATAATTGTCATTATAAGGACTTAGCCCTTGGAAATACTGAAGGAATGTGCAAATAACAAAGATGTTTATCAGGATCTATGTTTTGCTATTCAGCCAAGTGTATTAGCTCCCACTATCCGTATAGGCAACGGCATAGAGTCTGATCTGGCTCTGTTTGCAAAATCGAATATGCTCGTTTCCAGCACGGTACGGGTTAAGTGGTGATATGGGTAACAGTGGCCGATTAGTTATCTGCTATCCCAATTCAAAGTTGATCGGAGCAGCTGCATCCTGTTCATGTATTCCATGTTCATATACTCTACCAGTTTACGAGGAGTACAAATCTATCGTCTACATTCATTGCTTTGTTTAAGACTAACTACACAACCAAGAACAAGGATCAAGAACAGAAATGACGTAAGAGTGGAATTCGTTTTTATCTGTTTGTGTAAATGGCACACTGCTTAATATTACAGGTTGAGTTGGCCTTATGGGATACTGCTGGACAGGAAGATTACGACAGACTACGGCCGCTGTCGTATCCCGACACCGACGTCATCCTCATGTGCTTCTCCATCGACAGTCCCGACAGCTTGGAGAACATCCCGGAGAAGTGGACGCCCGAGGTGAAACACTTCTGTCCCAATGTTCCCATCATACTCGTCGGAAACAAGAAAGATACGCGCAATGATGAAAACACAAAGAGGGAGCTCATGAAAATGAAACAAGAACCAGTACGGCCCGAGGAAGGTAGGGCGATGTCGGAAAAAATTAATGCTTTCAGTTATTTGGAATGTTCAGCCAAAACCAAAGAGGGTGTGAGGGAGGTGTTTGAAACGGCCACCAGGGCAGCCCTGCAGGTGAAGAAAAAGAAAGGCGGAAAATGCAGCCTGTTATAATGTTTGGAAGAAAGTATAACTTTTTAAGCGAATTTGAATGGTTGAGTGGAATGACTCGTTTAGTATGTATATTCTGTACATCAACGTTGTTCAATACACAGTACTTGCAATGTGTTTTTCATTATCGTATACTCGTGTATTTGGACATTATATCTATACACTTTTTGCCCAGTCAATTCCATGCAGGAATCTATTTGTCACTTAGCATCACATGAAAATATGTCTTGACAATTATAAATGTGTTATTTTGTATTTTAATTTAACTTATGTTCTTTGCACATGTATTAAATTATGATAACATTTTGAAAGATTGACGTAAATAATTGGTAGATTACTAATTTATATACACATTGTTGTGTTAACCCTTTCAACACTACAGACCTAAATATGCTTACAAAAAGTGTAGATCCAGATGAGCCATCTGCACTGTTTGCCCAGTCATATTACTACTATCATGGTAAATGAACCGGTCCAAATATTATTTTTTACGTATTTATCATCTCGTGCCCATATGAGCGAAGCTTCCTGAAGAGATTAGTCATTTTTGGAGGATAGTGCAATAATACAGACGGACCCCTTCCAAAGTCTCCTCTGGTTCTTTTACGTGCATGATGTAAAGCACCGACACGAGACCTCGGATTAAAGTACCATCTGAAAGCCTTAATTTTATTATGGTCAGACCGGGGATCGAACCTGCGATCCCTGGATTACCAGCCTGTGTTGACCACTACTACAGATCCGTCTGGTCCAAATGTAATTTTCTTATTAATTTATTGTACTAAAAATATCGTACACCAGTCCATGTCAGTTACTTAGTGTTGGAGGGGTTAACAGGCTTTGCTCATATGTTCAGGTATATCTATTCCAACATGCCTAGAGAGTTAAATAAATGAATATCGGGCAATATGTGTAGAAGTTTCGAATACTAATTTATGTTTAATTTTTTCTGTAATTTTGTTCTTATTAATTATCGACTGTTCATTTTGTACATGGACATTATGTGTATTCTGTCAATTTTTGTTCAGTATATAGACAATTAGAGAATGTTTGGGGTTACATTGTGTTGTTGTCACATTTTGAATTGGCAGTATATTAACAATTGGACGATATGGTTGATCATTTTTAATTTGGGATATCCATTTTTGATTTCAGTATTTTTATGAAAGAATTGCTTAATTTTCAATAGCACATTGTAAATCTTCTGGAAATAATTGAAACTCAATTGTCTAACTAAATAATATTTATAATTAACTTGCTATAATATATATTCTATATATTCACTATATTAAATATAATGAACTGGCCTAGCTTAATGTTACTTTTGCGGTTGTTGAATGCTCGGCGGCAGTATTCTAGTTATCTAGCCACCCACGTATGCAGTGATTTAAGCCAATTCTTGTGAACATGTCTTATTGGATGATTGGTATACCCAGTTATACGCAATGAATCCGCCATAGTGTAAGGGATATAGTGGCCACCTCATTGAGCCACGGTGGTTGTCCTTGGTCAAGATATAAATCCACATGGAGATGGATTCCATTGGGAATGAGGTTTCGAGAGCGATTAAACTAATGTTGTAAGAACTTACTTAGCAACCAAACTAAAATAAACTATTATGATACCTCTGTACCAGTATTCGTGTGTGCACAGTAAGATCATGAGTGTTTGTAGACAATGTTTCCATGTTGAAGGTTTGTACACAATAGAGGGGTGACCAGTATCAGCAATACAAGTCGAGTCAAAAGATAAGCATCCAATCGCCACCAAGGCATTTTCAATTTTGTTTACCATACCATTTTAGTTTAATCTTGTGTTGATTGATGTCAATACAATGACAAACGAGTCGGACCACCAACAGTATTAATTACATTACAGCCCTAACCAAAACTGAAGGCCGAGTGGTTAATGTCGTTTACTATAATCACCTGTCTCTCACTGCTGTAGGTTCGAATCCCACTGAGGTGTAGAATTATTTCATGTGAGGAAGCTATCGGAAGTCCGGTGGTTCGACTATGTACAAATAGTACAATTCGCTTATGCTCCATCGTGCCATGTCTGCATGAATAAGATAACATTGCGAGTGTTTAGTATGATTGTTGTTTGTGATGGAGATAACGTCGTTCTTTCGCTTTGCAGATGAAGCTTGTGCTATTTCCGATACAAAATTTTGCTGTTGTGGATTTAGATTTACTTGTGAAATGTTCACTACAGTAATTATAAGATGTATGTGTGATAGGGCCATAGGCTAGTTGCTGTGTGACATAGTGTGTGTGTGTGTGTGTGTGTGTGTGTGTGTGTATGTGTTGGAGATAAGTGTTCAGCGTCATTCTGCTAAAACATAGGCCTCAAATGGGAACAAAATATGTGGGAATAGCTGTCTTTTATGGAATATTCGATTGTTATATGGACTTGCTGCTCCTGTATTCTCCTTCTGGTCACCGTGTACAGCGGCGTAGCTTGGCTGAAAATGATGTGCAGGCAGAATTCTAGAGGGTATGGGGCCATTCGTCTCCCATAAATATGTTTACAGCTAGATTGTCGCAAGTGTTTTTTTGGCATTATATTGGCTATATTTCGTACTAAGAACATCGATATGCTTACATTTTTAGCTTAGATTGATATGTTATGCGTATTGTAATATTGGCCTCTGACTGCTTACAATTTCAAAAGTAAGATGCCCCACCCTACTTGATCTAATTATAGCGACGTCAAAGTGGGAACTGTACGAAATTGAACATAATACATGGAACATCATTGTGTGGCATGCATAAATTGTTTTAAAAGGAAAGCAAATACGTTTACTATTTGTTAATGTCTTTGTCATATTTAAGCATATTTCCTTGGCTCCGATTTTTATTGCAGTTTTGAGTTCAATTGTTCTGCAAAAGGTGTCCATTGGAAGCTACGCCACTGTTAGCGTATGTCATAGATTGGTGTAAGTTACATTTGACATTATGTCCGACACATTCTGACCACTCATTTAATTGAACTGACTTCCTGAACAGGAAAAGGTATGAATGTTGTCTTCAGTTCCTACAGGGATGTAATGCGACAATCCTTAACTGCAACACACAAAACAAACATATTTAACCCATTGCACGCTAGCACCAGATAAAATCACTTGCAAACAGGATAGAGCCAGATTAGATGGCCAAGAATGTGCTGTCTGATCAGGCTCTTTGCTGTTCGTATAGTGGAGCTAAAGCACTAGGCTGTATAACAAACAACATAGATCATGATCAGAGGCGGCGTTCCACAGCTGATCTGGATCTATGTTTGCAAATGTGATTTTATTTACTCCGCAGGCAAATATGATGATGTTTGAGGAGATATTTGAAATTTAGAATGCATGTTAACAAATAGAGACAATTATTGCCTTTATTATCCAATGGCTTAATTGGCAATTAATAACTGGTATCGTGGAAAGTGGAAGTCATGATAGCGCAGTGGATGCGCTTTCTCTTCAGGTGCGAACGGTCCGGAGTTTGAGCACCGCCGGAGCCATTACGATTGTGCCCTTTAGGCAATGCATTTAAATTCCACGTTGCCTCTTAAAACAATCTCCCTCATGGCGATGGATTCCATCAGGAATGAGGTCTCGAGAGCGATTGGTATAAGTTGTAGGAACTTGTTTCGCAATCGAGCTAACATAAATTTGTATAGAATAACTGGTATTCCACAAAATGAGTTTTGACTCACTGGCTGCAAGTGTTTGAAACTGTGACATATCCCATTACATGATTATTTACTTGCTGACTGTTGCTGTGTTCAGATAACTTTGTGCAACGGTAGTCGTACCGTAGGAGTTTAAATGTTTTCCATGTACTATGTTTTATTCCGGTATGAATGGAGTATGAGGGTGCGTGGGGCAAATGAAGTCCTTGTGGATGTTGTAAACTGGGTAGTTGTTACTAGTTTTATATTCCTTGTTTGTGGCCACTCACAGTACATGTTTTTTGTGCTAGCATCGTGTATTGTTAGCATAGAGTTGTGGAGAAAGAGTTGGGGTTACTCGTCTTACTTGAATTTTTATTTCGGCGGCATAAATGATATGTGAAACCAAACTTGTATTTCCTGTTGGGCACATGTTCAACCTGAATTTTGTTGCAAAACCATTTGTAAAATCAAACTTGCCCACAAAACTAAGATATTATAGGCGTATTCCAATACTCTGAAATACAAGCCGTTAAATTAAGGTGTGTTCTGGTAACCGGCACATTTGACAGTGCTCATGTGTCCGTGACGTACGGTAGTCGACTGCTGGATCCGTGTGCTCGAATCTAGCTCCACTAGTCTACCAACATGAACACCTGAATTGTTGTTTTATTAAATTGTGATTTCAAACAGTTATTCCCATTACAAGAGTAAAATATTGATATTTAATGATGTTTGAGGTGCATTTGTTTATTGATTTAATGTAATATTTATATTGTATACTGTGGTGCGTGTAGTCGGGAACATAAAGATCCGCGTGTAGTTGATATCAAAATAAATTGCTGATTTTTGTCTCTCAACATACTCCATTCTGCACCGCAATCAGATGGAAACCTGTTTACAAAAATGTTTTGGTGATATAGTTGTCCGATATGTTACAGCTGCACGCACATCACATCCAATGTAGACATACACCTTGCCAACTGATTGCTCTGCTGCTCTGTTTGACCTGTATCTTGCTGCCGCTAGTTCTAATTGGTTATTAGACATGTTAGAAAATTTGATTATTTGCAGTACAGTTGTGTCTGTTGTGAATAAGAAAAACAGAGTTTAGGTTTCCGCTTCAGTTGAATTATCTGAAAGAGAAAGTTGAAAGGAATTGTATAAAAATTTGTATTTTCTATTTTATGCAAAGTAGCTCATTAAATAAAGTCTCCTATCATCTTGCATCTTGCGTCTTATTTTTAGTTCACGTGATCGTGGCATGGTTATTAGTATAGGCAGACATGGCAAGGTCTCACTCTGGCATCCACCATCGGAGTCTCGGCGTATGTTGCAGCCCTCTTTGATATATTCTGTACATTGTCATAAGAACAGCCAACCTGGGTGTGAACACTGCCTTGCATTTACATTGTCATATGAACGGCCACCATGGGTGTGAACACTACCTTGTCTGTACATTGTCATAAGAACAGCCAACATGGGTGTGAACACTACCTTGTCTGTACATTGTCATAAGAACAGCCAACCTGGGTGTGAACACTGCCTTGCCTGTACATTGTCATAAAAACAGCCAACATGGGTGTGAACACTGACTTGCCTATACATTGTCATAAGAACAGCCAACATGGGTGTGAACACTGCCTTGTATGTACATTGTCATAAGAACAGCCAACATTGGTGTGAACACTGCCTTGTCTGTACATTGTCATAAGAACAGACAACATGGGTGTGAACACTGCCTTGCATGTACATTGTCATAAGAACAGCCAACATGGGTGTGAACACTGCCTTGTCTGTACATTGTCATAAGAACAGTCAACATGGGTGTGAACACTGCCTTGTTTGTACATTGTCATAAGAACAGACAACATGGGTGTGAACACTGCCTTGTCTGTACATTGTCATAAGAACAGTGAACACTGCCTTGCATTTACATTGTCATAAGAACAGTCAACATGGGTGTGAACACTGCCTTGCATTTACATTGTCATAAGAACAGCCAGCATGGGTGTGAACACTGCTTTGCCTATACATTGTCATAAGAACAGCCAACATGGGTGTGAACACTGCCTTGCATGTACATTGTCATAAGAACAGCCAACATGGGTGTGAACACTGCCTTGTTTGTACATTGTCATAAGAACAGACAACATGGGTGTGAACACTGCCTTGTTTGTACATTGTCATAAGAACAGCCAACATGGGTGTGAACACTGCTTTGCCTGTACATTTGTCATAAGAACAGTCAACATGGGTGTGAACACTGCCTTGCATTTACATTGTCATAAGAACAGCCAACATGGGTGTGAACACTGCCTTGCCTGTACATTGTCATAAGAACAGCCAACATGGGTGTGAACACTGCCTTGCCTGTACATTGTCATAAGAACGACACCCTTAAGTCATCACTGGAGTAACCTATCGTGCCTTTGTTTAGAAGTTTAATCACAGTTTAATCAATATCTCGTCCTGGTTTGGGAGCCAGTTCTACCTCAAGCATTTTAATAACAAGTGAGCTCCTCTGGACCATGTCAATGGTCCTCTTGTTTCTGTTGCAACAAACTTCGTTGTAATGATATAGCGGATTCATCCGGTATTTGTAGCAGTGCTAACAACTGAACATCACACAAGATAACTTCCGTAGGCAAGTACCTACAGAGCCAACACGTAAAACTACAACCGACACTCTGATCTCTACACATTTGTTACGGAGGTTGTTGCACCAAGTACTGGTTAACCACTTGAGCGTATCCATGTAACATGTTAGGTAAACTGCCCGCCGGCGATATAGCACAAAATGGCGCTGATACATGCGTAAAAACCCAATCAAACCTCTACAAACAATGATAACCATCACAGACCCAGGTCTAATGTTATTCCAGGAATCTGAAATTGATGTAGTATACATTGAGTCCACATATTCCAACTTTTTCTAAGAGCGAAATGGCAGGGCTCCCGACCCTTTTGGTATTTTTAAAAAAATGTTTTTTCCTTTATATAGGCCTCGACAGGTTAGTGACTTCGGACGGGCAGACATATATAACGTAGAACTTGTAGACATATATAACGTAGACATATATAATGTAGAACTCGTAGACATATATAACGTAGAACTCGTAGACATATATAACGTAGAACTGGTAGACATATATAACGTAGAACTTGTAGACATATATAACGTAGAACTAGTAGACATATATAACGTAGAACTGGTAGACATAAAACGTAGAACTGGTAGACATATATAACGTAGAACTGGTAGACATATATAACGTAGAACTGGTAGACATATATAACGTAGAACTCGTAGACATATATAACGTAGAACTCGTAGACATATATAACGTAGAACTGGTAGACATATATAACGTAGAACTCGTAGACATATATAACGTAGAACTCGTAGACATATATAACGTAGAACTCGTAGACATGTAGAACTCGTAGACATATATAACGTAGAACTCGTAGACATATATAACGTAGAACTCGTAGACATATATAACGTAGAACTCGTAGACATATATAACGTGGAACTCGTAGACATATATAACGTAGAACTCATAGACATATATAACGTAGAACTAGTAGACATATATAACGTAGAACTCGTAGACATATAACGTAGAACTTGTATAACCGCCGCCCTTTTCACCAATATGTACTGCCTCTTTTATCAATCACCTTAAGTTAGCAAAATGTTCTAGGGGCTAACCCCTAAATACCCCTTCCCGCACCTCATCGGTGCTCAAAATCAAACCCCCCCCCATGCCCCTTTGTTTACCCACCCTGCCCCTTTTCCACTTAGAATAAACCCTACTTTCAATGCAAGAATGCCAATACATGATACAAACGGCGCTGTGGGTGTATACTTCACTACCTGAACATGTCCAAGGACTGTCCCATATCCATATGGTAGAGGGATAACTAATTTATTCGTGACCCTGCTGTATGCTTGCTTCAACTATTAGCTGTACATACGACTGAGATGTTGTTGCTGCAGGGAAACTGTCGAAGGTTTCGCTACATGAGGTTGTGCTATCATGGCAGCATTGACCTGTTTTCCTGCGAGCGATGATGTCCATGATGGTGGCATTGGACGGCACGTTTTAACAACGGTGTGCTAGACAACTCGGCCACGGAGGATATAATTAAACTAGCAGTAAGCATTACTGGAAACCGACTAGTAATAACGCTGATATCCCACACATCTCAACAAAGGTTTCCTGTATTGAGACACTTCCTAGCAACCCGTGGATAAAACTGCATGTAAATCATAATAGTATTTGCCCTACAAAGTATGTCACATCTGTCTTATCATTTTTTTATTGGAGACAATGTCCAATGTTATGATCGACTACCATACACAGCAAGAAAAATACTCCTGCCTAACCCCGCCTAGGCCCCAGGCCACTAGACCTGCATTCAAGATTAAATGTTGAAAGTGAAGGTTTTCTAAGTGATTCTCACTGTATGTAGTATTTGTTCACGTATTGGTGCCACGCCTCGACGCTTCGCTCCCTATGTTGTTTCAGCATACCGAACATGTTTTGGAACGGGATGTTCTGGAATATATCTGCTTCCAGGCCGGTTGATTGAGAACGGGCTAGTGGGCGGTGCATAGTTGCACTGTACTTTCACCGTCATTTCATCGATCTATCGTCAGTTATGCAGATATGTCAAGTAAAGTGGTATACAGGTTGGTAACATTTGAACAGTTTTCTATTTATTTCAATTTGGTTGGGTTGTAATGCCTGGTGTTGTAACCATAATTTCCTAGTTTGTACAATATTGTATTAGTTTTCGGATTCTATAATATTCGGATAAATGTATGGGTATTAAACATTCTCGGTAACATTTACACTGTTATATATACTGATCTACTTTGTAATATCATTATTTTCTATTAACTTGGTAGCCGACTTCAAATCACTTACCCCTCCCCGCTGCTGGTTCGAATCCCACTGGGGTGTCAAATTATTTCATGTGACCATGCATTTTAACCATTTACCTCAGAGACATTTAGGCTGATATACTACCAGGCCTGTATGCAGATGGGTGCCCACTAAATTTGCAGAGGTTCGCTTGTTGTCGAGAAATTTATTAAAAATTTAAATGTGAAATTTCCGTAGACCCAATATGTGATTGTAGCCTAGTTTTGTATATATTCAATTTAAATTCAATCTATATATACACACAAAAATGTGTGCATCAAATGTGCACAGGCATTGATGTTTTAAAAAGTCTTGGGTGAGAACCACCAATCCCCATGGCAAGTGATGCGGGTCGCACTACACACTTGTGTTTGGACTCACACCCCTGAAAAAATTACACAGCCCCTATGAGAAACCCTACTTATATCTTCATACATGTGACAGCTATCCAGGGATCATTCTAGAGGGCGATGTGGGCGAAATAGTCGCCCTAGGGACCCTGACTTCGCCTCTGGGGGCCCCACTTCTCCGTACAAAAAAAAATGTTTTTTTGGTTTTTATGATTTTCAAGCAAAACGTTGTCTAGTAAGATACACTGGCCCATTATAAAGCACTCCTATTCAAATGTTGTACTTAATGGTTGTACTGTGCATTTTAACCCTATTTTGCAGAAGTAAATTAAAGAACACCATTTAAGGAAGCGATCACGCGCTTTCTCACTTCTCCCAAAAATTCTGACCTAGAATGAACCCTGGAGCCTAGTGGATAAGCAGCCAGCGCATCAACCCCACCTACATAAATATTACTGGGATTACATGTTATATTCACTGCTAGCATGCAAAGAGTTAATAGATAAAATAATTTTGTCATACAGTTGGTTCCATTATCAAAACGTGCATGTTTCAGTGACCTGGATAGCTATGGGTTCAAACGGATGGAGGATTTTGACCATCCTGAGTATGACGCATTTATGACGGCATATCTTCCTGTGCTGACCAGAAGAGCACTAAGATGGAACCAGATAATGGGAAACAACGACAAAGTTAGCAAATCAAGAACTGGTATATTCAATTCAATTCTATATATTTATTGCATTAAATATGATAACATATTTATAGCAAACAATACATAAACAAAGGAGAATGGAAAGGCATGGATACATTTTCAGAAGAGTATAAATGGTTGTGGTGTCTAGAATTGTTAATTTCTTGCTAATATATAAAGTTATGCTTACAATTTTACCTAAATGCTAAATGAAGTGTGAATTGTAAAATAATTAATATACAGTCAAACCTGTGTTAGTTGTCACCTCTATTAAGCAGCCAACCTGTATTAAGCAGCCAGTTTCCAGATTTCCAATATGTTGTTTTAGTATACATTTGACAGTTATTCTATTAAGCAGCCACCTGTGCTAAGCAGCCACTTTCTGTGATTCCCTTGGCTGGCTGCTTAAGACAGGTTTGACTGTATACATGGTATAACAGCATTTCCTGATCAGATCACAGTGGTTTGGCTCAGTGTCCCGAAACCATATTAATAATGATTAAAAACATGTCTGATTAGCGCAGTGGTTAGCATGCTCATTTCTCATCAATGCAACGCAGGTTTGATCCTCAGATTGGCAACTATGTGAGATGGTGCAGTAGTCGCTAGATCGGACTGGCGGGTTTTCTTCGGGTACTCCTGTTTCCTCCCACATGGATGACCACATTTACTCTTTTATCTGCGCCAACGAGAGTGATTAACATAAGTTGTTTAAGCTTGTTTCACAATTGTAAAATAATTGACTAGTATTGAAAGACTGTAAATGTCTGTGTGACTTTACTCCATCCCCCTACAAAAACTAAACATAAGCAACATGCTGGTGGTCACTATTGTTAATAAGGCTAGACTTGCTTGCTGTTTATTTCACCAGAGTTCAGTATGCCTTGAATGCTAACTTAATATATAGATGGTGAACTAATTACGTAAAGGAATCTTGCCTTGGCGGATTCAATTATAAATGATAATAATTGATTTGTTATACAGAACAAAGAACACTTATTTTAATTTTTTTTTTTACGTTTATTTATCGTCACTACCGGTTGCTCATATGAGCGACGCCTCCTGAAGATATTAGTCATTTTAGATTTTGGAGGATAGTGCAATGATACAGACAGAGACCCATTCCAGAGTCTCCTCTGGTTCTTTTACGTGCACGGTGTAAAGCACCGACACGAGACCTCGGTTTAACGTCCCATCTGAAAGACTGTTAATTTTATTATGGTCAGATGGGGGATCGAACCTGCGATCCCTGGATTACCAGTCCAGTGTGTTACCACTGGACTACAGAACCGTCTGTACTTATTTTAAATAACAGGACAGCAATTTTATAAGTTGCCATGAGAGCAGGATCTGGTACAGGGTAGTTGTGTACAAGTGAAGTGGCTTTATCTAATCTAATGATTTATCACCAGTTGCAGAATACCGATACCTCATTGAATACCTGTACCTCCTGTGTTAGCATAGCACGCTATAAATGTACCATAGTCCTGACACAATGTCCTGGTGACAGTTCTTATTGATCTGGAAATAGTTGTAGAGAATTAATGAGAATGTCAGATGGTGTATACTTTATTATTTAGATGTGATTGGATTACAGGTTTGTTCACAGGGGGTTGGAGGGTGTAATATAATTACCGGCTTGTTCACAGGGGGTTGTGTGTGTAATAAAATTGCAGGTTTGTTTACAGGAGCTGGGGATGTGCAATATAATTACCTGTTTGTTCACAGGGGGTTGTGTGTGCAATATAAATATCGGTTTGTTCACAGGGGGGGGGGTGTGTGTGTGTGGTGGTGTGGTGTGGTGTGGTGTGGTGTGTGTGGTGTGTGTGTGTGGTGTGGTGTGTGTGTGGTGTGTGTGTGGTGTGGTGTGTGTGTGTGTGGTGTGGTGTGTGTGTGTGGTGTGTGTGTGGTGTGGTGTGTGTGGTGGTGTGTGTGGTGTGTGTGGTGTGGTGTGTGTGTGTGTGTGGTGTGGTGTGTGGGGTGTGTGTGGTGTGGTGTGTGTGTGGTGTGTGTGTGTGGTGTGGTGTGTGTGTGTGGTGTGTGTGTGTGGTGTGTGTGTGTGGTGTGTGTGGTGTGTGTGTGGTGTGTGGTGTGTGGTGTGTGGTGTGTGTGGTGTGGTGTGGTGTGTGTGAGCGCGCGCGCAGGTTTGTTTACAGGGACTGGGGATGTGTAATATAATTACCGATTTGTTCACAGGGGTTGTGTGTGCATTATAATTACAGGTTTGTTCATAGGGGGTTGTGTGTGCAGTATTAATACCAGTTTTTTTCACAGGTGATTGTGTGTGCATTATAATTACAGGTTTGTTCACAGGGGGTTGTGTGTGCATTATAATTACCAGTTTATTCACAGGGGGTTGTGTGTGCAGTATTATTACCAGTTTGTTCACAGGGGGTTGTGTGTGTAATATAAATATCTGTTTGTTCACAGGGGGTTGTGTGTGCAATATAATTACACATTTGTTCACAGGGGGTTGTGTGTGTAATATAATTGCAGGTTTGTTCACAGGGAGTTGTATGTGCAATATTATTACCTGTTTGTTCACAGTGGGTTGTGTGTGCAATATAATTACAGGTTTGTTCACAGGAGGTTGTGTGTGCAATATAATTACACGTTTGTTCACAGGGCGTTGTGTGTGCAATATAATTACACGTTTGTTCACAGGAGGTTGTGTGTGCAATATAATTACACATTTGTTCACAGGGGGTTGTGTGTGCAATATAATTACACATTTGTTCACAGGGGGTTGTATGTGCAATATAATTACACATTTGTTCACAGGGGGTTGTGTGTGTAATATAATTACAAGTTTGTTCACAGAGGGTTGACAATGAAATAAAATTACCGGTTTGTTCACAGGGTTTGGTTGGGTTGTGTGCAATATATTATTACAGGTTTACTCACAGGGGTTTGTGTGTGCCATGTGGTTACATGCTTTTTCACAGGGGGATTGTGTGTGCAATATGCAAGTTTTATTCAAAATTGGTTGAGGTATATAATATGATTGAAGGTTTGTACAGATCGTGTTTTAGTGGGTTGATATTTCACAACCCATGGAACAAAATTTAATGTCATAACCAATTTACGAAAGTTGTGTTTCATTTTATCGATTAGGGGGGAGTTAATTAGTTTATAGCAATGTGGAATTTAAATGCCTTGTCTAAGGGCACAATCGTAATGACTATAACTGGCCGCAAACTTGATGCATTTCTGATCACTGTGTTCCAGATACTAAGTGAATGTAACTTTGTTTTTGTAAATGTTACATGCACAATGTGTTGGTGAAGTAATTTATTAGCAGTTTATTATTTGAATGGGATGTTGAATCATGCTAGAAGTTGGAGCATAATATGTGACGCGATTTACCAAAAGGGACCCGCTGGGTGGATGACGTTACGTCGAGAAATGACGTCTAAAGTTACGTCACACAATCGCGCTGTTAATTGAAGATGTAAATCTATAGTCGTGTGGGAGATGATGATGATGTGCTTATTTAACCTCGTCTCCTGCGAACCATATGGATGAACGGTCGTGTGGGAGACAGATTGACGATGGATTTTATAAATACGTTACGTTTGACGCAAGTAAGTTTAAAATTCATATTTAGAACAAATAATCTAAACGGAATTACCTTAAATGTTGAAAATTGCTTAAGGAAATGACTGAAAAACATAATTCTGGGAGAAAAAACCTTTTTGAAAATTTCACCCAGTGGGTCGGTCCCTTTTGATAAATTGCGTCACATATTCTTGTTATTATATTATAGCCTTAAAAAATGTCTTTGTTTTTGTTGACTCAATTTTGTTGATGTTTTTCAGTAAAAAGATTTTGTAGAAAAGGGATCCCAGCAGCTCTGCGCCCACTGGTAAAGTATTCACAATTATTGTTTAGTTATATAGATTGACAAACAAGTTCTTACTACTTATATTAATTACTCTCGAGACATCATTCCTGAGGCAGGCTCCAGCGGTTAACCAGTGCTTGGTGCACCAACCTCCGTAAGAAACTGCTAACTTTTTCATATCAAGAGACACAATCTGAGCGGGGCTCGAACCAATGACCATCAGTGATGGTAGGTTACAGTGATATACTTATACAAGTCAGCGACAGTACCTACTCGGCCACGATTAAACCACTAAATGTGTGTTGTAAGTTATGTATCGATCGATATAGCTTGACACACAAGATGGCGGACAGGTCAATCAATAACCCTTGTGTCATCATCTGAAATCCATGTAATACATAGGGTTCAGGTCAGAAATGTTGGGAGAAGTGAGAAAGTGCGTGATCGCATCCTTAAATGGTGTTATTTAATAAATTTCAACAAAATATGGTTAAAATTCACAGTATGACCATTAAATACAACATTTGAAAAGAAGGAGTGCTTTATAATGGATCAGTGTATCTTACTGAAAATTGTAAAAAAAGAAAATATTTTAGGGAGAAGTGGGGCCCCCAGAGGGCGATGTCAGGGTCCCTAGGGTGACTATTTCTCCCACATCGCCCACTAACATGATCCTTGAATTATTTCAGTTTACTTACATTCTAATCCCGTTCAGTCTACTGCTGTTAAATAATGTGTAAAATGTTCATTTCTTGATTAAATGTAAAAATACTGAAATAAATAATGTTGATGCTAAATACCACATGACGTTCCAATGGAGTCGCCATCTTGTGGGTCATATGTGTAGAAAACAATAACCCAGATGCTTGTGATGTCATCTGAAATGTATGTATAGTCAGTTAGGATATGTAGAAAACAATAACCCAGATGCTTGTGATGTCATCTGAAATGTATGTATAGTCAGTTAGGATGAACTTTATCACTCCAGCAGTTTGCACAATGAGAGACATCGGTCAGTTACTGCCCCTGAATACTCCCTAAAAGTAGATAGGTCCTATTAAATGTTTTCCTCTGTTTTTATCGTTGTTTCCTTTGCACAACATGCTAGCAATGTTATCCCACTATCGCTTCTTGTGATTATTAAATTACTATATCTCAACAGATCTCCCACAGTATATGCAATGAGTACTTATTTGTAAAATAATGTTATCACTTAATTAACACATTTTTGATAAAATCATATTTATCATACCGCAACATCTGGTTAGGGCACAACAGTAAAAACAAAGGATTCTAACTAAAAGGACCTATTCACATATTGGAATAAATCAGAATTTATCTGCCAAGGGAGGTAATAGAAAATTAGAGATGTCTCTTATTAGGTTAAAAGGAAGTTATTACATGTATTCATTGTAAGGTGGAAAAGGGATAAAGGGATGCTCTTCAACCCCTACCTGACCTATGACAAGGTAAATAAATGGTGTCACACTGAAAAGGGGCCTGAAAATAACCAATTACATATCCTCACCTTAATATTGATTATGTCATTCGCTCCGGTAAGGTCTGTGGTTGAGGTAACTTCACCACCAGCTGCGAAAATTACAGATGTCTCTCATTAGGCGCTTATTACAGGCATGGATGTGCTTGAGTGGAGCCGATGCAAGGATGAGGACCAATCCACATCTGTACAAGCAAATGCTGACAGCAGACCACAATAAGGACCTCCTAGAGACCATAAACATGGGTATACTATAAACTATCATTTCATAATCTTAGCTCTCTGCACTTTAGCGGTGAAAATAACAAATAACAGTTAAATTCATTAGAATTGTGTCCTATAAATGATCGTTATGACACAATTCTAATGAAAATTCCATGACATAATTATTTCCAAAGTTTTCAGTTACAAATAAGAAAAACACAATTAATGAACTCAGTAGCTGTGTCTGTGTTTTACGTTAATTTATCGTCGCTACCGATTGCTCATATGAGCGACACCTCCTGAAGAGATTAGTCATTTTAGAATTTTGGAGGATTGTGCAATGATACAGACATAACCCCATTCCAGAGTCTCCTCTGGTTCCTGTATGTGCACAGTGTAAAGCACCGACACGAGACCTTGGTTTAAAGTCCCATCTGAAAGACTGTTCATTTTATTAGGATCAGACAGGGGATCGAACCTGTGATCCCTGGATTACCAGTCTAGCGTGTTGCCACTGGTCTACAGATCCATCTGTAGCTCAGTAGCTAGGATTGTTTGAACTATTTATAGCCATTGCTTTTCCCAGCATGCAAAGAGTAAAACATATCTATTAAATTATTAATTGGAATTGTATTGTGTCACAGAGGAAATTGAGTAATGTAAGATTATTTTGTTAGTACATGTATTATTATTCAAAAACATGTGGCAGATATAACTCTTTATTTGGCTGTGTTTATTTATAGTCGCTCCCTTGTTAATCGGGGGGGGTCTGCCTCCGTGGTCGAGTGGTTACGGTCGCTGACTTGTATACCACTGTAACCTATCATCACTGATGGTCACAGGTTCGAGCCCCGCTCAGGCCGTGTCTCATTTATATGAAAAAGTTGGCAGTTTCTTACGGAGGTTGGTGCACCCAAGTACTGGTTAACCGCTGGATCCTGCCCAGGAAAGGTGTTGTTAGGTAAACTGCCCGCCGGCGATATAGCCCAAAATGGTGCTGATGCAGGCGTAAAACCCGAAATATAATAATAATAATTGTTAATCGGGGCAATGTCCCCTGATGCAGGAGTAGCTCCAGAAGTTTTGATAAGTTGTTCTCAATGCCCCTAACACGCCCCATCCCAAGATTGACCTTGAACATAAACATTGGCAAAATAATGTTGTTGTTTTCAGAAATATTTGATCAGGCTCTATGCTGTTTGCTATTCGGATAGAGGAGCTAAACATTTGATTGAATAGCAAACAACATAGATCCTGATTAGATGTGGCATTCTCAACACCCACAGTAAGTCCCATTCCAAGAGGGACCTTGAACTTTAGCCAGAATTTTTATTATTTCTCAAAAACAGCCAATGGTATTGCTTTGAAAATTTGCATGCACATCCAATGACTGAATCTCAAAGTCCACAGTAAATTCCCACCCTACAAGTGACCTTCAACTTGAAATTTGGCAATTTCTTGGAAAGCGTAAAAGAAAGATTTTATTTCGGTGCGATAGCCTTGTTTATTATATTATATTAAATTTTACAGATATTCATCGAACTTTCCCTGATAATATGTACTTTGTCGCCGAAAATGATAGTAGAAGTTTACGGAAACCCATGTGTAATGTACTGACTGCGATTGGTCATCGGAACAGAACCATAGGTTACTGTCAGGTAATCGACTCTATGCACCATAGCAATGAAAATAACAATGTCACTGAATTTCATTACGACTCAATTCTAAGGAAATTCCAAAACATAAGTTTATGTCCAGTTTTCAGTAACAAATAAGAAACACACGTTAATGTTATATCAACTAGAATTATTGGAACTATTCATGGTCGTTATTTTACCCAGCATGCTAAGATGAACTAATTGCTGGATTCTCATCCTTGCCAATTTCGTCGACTGAACAAAACAGAGAAACAACGTGGAAAACGTAGGAAATCTGGATTATCTGCTCTCTACCACAGCAGACTGCAGGACCTCAAGACCTCAGTTTAAAGTCCCATCTGAAAGACTGTTAATTTTATTAGGGTCAAATGGGGGATCGAACCAACATGTTAACCACTGGACTACTTATCAGTCTGTATGCAGGAATCATAATGTGTATTTATACATATTGTAATCTCAGTCCAGTTTGATGATTGGTCCGCCTCCGTGGTCGAGTTGTTAAGGACCCTGACTAGTATACCACTGTAACCTATCATCACGGATGGTCACGGGTTCGAGCCCCGCTCAGGCCGTGTCTCATTTATAGGAAAAAGTTGGAAGTTTCTTACAGAGGTTTGTGCATCAAGTACGGATTAACCGCTGGAGCCTGCCCAGGAAAGGTGTTGTTAGTAAACTGCCCGCCGGCGATATAGCCCAAAATGGTGCTGATGCAGGCGTAAAACCCGAAATATAACATACGTTTGATGATTGTTAGTAGAATTATGGCCGTTTCAATATTTTTATAATACAATGCTTGTTTGTGCTTCATCTCTAAACACGACGTTAGATTTTCATCAAACTTCACAAGAAGCATCAGTATGTCTAGTTGTGAATATTGTAGTCCCGGATTAGTTCAAACTTCACAAGAAGCATCAGTATGTCTAGTTGTGAATATTGTAGTCCCGGATTAGTTCAAACTTCACAAGAAGCATCAGTATGTCTAGTTGTGAATATTGTAGTCCCGGATTAGTTGAATGATTCTTAGATAGTGTTTATTCTAGAGAGAAAAAATGGCAGGGTTGGATCAGAAATTGGGCACGGAGTGTTTCTAGTTAAAAACCTGTTTTGTACACTAATAATTCGAGAAATTGTGGGTATGTATTCGTATGAAAAAATAATTTCTAGTTAAAATCTGTACTTTTTCAATAAGTAGCAATTAAAACATGTCTACACCATTACCTCATTGTGGACAACCTCGCTGAACATGAGAATCCAGCAATTAATTTATAACAACCGTTCAGTAGATATTAAAAAATAAATATTTTAAATCCAAAATGTTTATTATAAACCTTGTAAATATTTCCAATATTTCCTAGAATGTAATGAAAAGTATCAGTGTATACGTGGCGATTCAGGAAAGTCATAATATCTCTTACAGTTTCTTACATTCAGTTTGTTATGTGGCATAAAACACAGTTTACTGAAGGAAACTAATGATTCCGGTTATAAAGGAAGAATGTGTGTTAGCATTGCTTCCTTATAAATGTGTGGTAGCATTGCTTCCTTATAAATGTGTGGTAGCATTGCTTCCTTATAAATGTGTGGTAGCATTGCTTCCTTGTAAATGTGTGGTAGCATTGCTTCCTTGTAAATGTGTGGTAGCATTGCTTCCTTGTAAATGTGTGGTAGCATTGCTTCCTTGTAAATGTGTGGTAGCATTGCTTCCTTGTAAATGTGTGGTAGCATTGCTTCCTTGTAAATGTGTGGTAGCATTGCTTCCTTGTAAATGTGTGGTAGCATTGCTTCCTTGTAAATGTGTGGTAGCATTGCTTCCTTCTAAAT
>CM026398.1:30797677-30820349 GCA_014843695.1 Archivesica marissinica
TGTACACTAATAATTCGAGAAATTGTGGGTATGTATTCGTATGAAAAAATAATTTCTAGTTAAAATCTGTACTTTTTCAATAAGTAGCAATTAAAACATGTCTACACCATTACCTCATTGTGGACAACCTCGCTGAACATGAGAATCCAGCAATTAATTTATAACAACCGTTCAGTAGATATTAAAAAATAAATATTTTAAATCCAAAATGTTTATTATAAACCTTGTAAATATTTCCAATATTTCCTAGAATGTAATGAAAAGTATCAGTGTATACGTGGCGATTCAGGAAAGTCATAATATCTCTTACAGTTTCTTACATTCAGTTTGTTATGTGGCATAAAACACAGTTTACTGAAGGAAACTAATGATTCCGGTTATAAAGGAAGAATGTGTGTTAGCATTGCTTCCTTATAAATGTGTGGTAGCATTGCTTCCTTATAAATGTGTGGTAGCATTGCTTCCTTATAAATGTGTGGTAGCATTGCTTCCTTGTAAATGTGTGGTAGCATTGCTTCCTTGTAAATGTGTGGTAGCATTGCTTCCTTGTAAATGTGTGGTAGCATTGCTTCCTTGTAAATGTGTGGTAGCATTGCTTCCTTGTAAATGTGTGGTAGCATTGCTTCCTTGTAAATGTGTGGTAGCATTGCTTCCTTGTAAATGTGTGGTAGCATTGCTTCCTTGTAAATGTGTGGTAGCATTGCTTCCTTCTAAATGTGTGGTAGCATTGCTTCCTTGTAAATGTGTGGTAGCATTGCTTCCTTGTAAATGTGTGGTAGCATTGCTTCCTTGTAAATGTGTGGTAGCATTGCTTCCTTGTAAATGTGGGTAATGTGTGGTAGCATTGCTTCCTTGTAAATGTGTGGTAGCATTGCTTCCTTGTAAATGTGTGGTAGCATTGCTTCCTTGTAAATGTGTGGTAGCATTGCTTCCTTGTAAATGTGTGGTAGCATTGCTTCCTTGTAAATGTGTGGTAGCATTGCTTCCTTATAAATGTGTGGTAGCATTGCTTCCTTATAAATGTGAGTTTTTGTTTATATTTTATACAGGGCATGAATTTTGTGGTCGGTATATTGTTGTTGATCATGAAAGGTGAAGATAATTATGAGGAACAGGTTTTCTGGCTGATGGACACGTTAATAAACAATATACTGCCAGGTAATGTAGGACACGTTAATAAACAATATACTGCCATGTAATGTAGGACATGTTAATAAACAATATACTGCCATGTAATGTAGGGTAGGACACGTTAATAAACAATATACTGCCAGATAATGTAGGACATGTTAATAAACAATATACTGCCATGTAATGTAGGGTAGGACACGTTAATAAACAATATACTGCCAGGTAATGTAGGACATGTTAATAAACAATATACTGCCATGTAATGTAGGGTAGGACACGTTAATAAACAATATACTGCCAGGTAATGTAGGACAACAATATACTGCCAGGTAATGTAGGACACATTAATAAACAATATACTGCCAGGTAATGTAGGACACGTTAATAAACAATATACTGCCAGGTAATGTAGGACACATTAATAAACAATATACTGCCAGGTAATGTAGGACACATTAATAAACAATATACTGCCATGTAATGTAGGACATGTTAATAAACAATATACTGCCAGGTAATGTAGGACACATTAATAAACAATATACTGCCAGGTAATGTAGGACACGTTAATAAACAATATACTGCTAGGTAATATAGGACACATTTATAAACAATATACTGCCAGGTAATGTAGGACACATTAATAAACAATATACTGCCAGGTAATGTAGGACACATTAATAAACAATATACTGCCATGTAATGTAGGACACATTAATAAACAATATATTGCCAGGTAATGTAGGACACGTTAATAAACAATATACTGCCACGTAATGTAGGACACGTTAATAAACAATATATTGCCAGGTAATGTAGGACATGTTAATAAACAATATATTGCCAGGTAATGTAGGACACATTAATAAACAATATACTGCCATGTAATGTAGGACACGTTAATAAACAATATAATGCCAGGTAATGTAGGACACGTTAATAAACAATATACTGCCACATAATGTAGGACACGTTAATAAACAATATATTGCCAGGTAATGTAGGACACGTTAATAAACAATATACTGCCATGTAATGTAGGACATGTTAATAAACAATATACTGCCAGGTAATGTAGGACACATTAATAAACAATATACTGCCATGTAATGTAGGACACGTTAATAAACAATATACTGCCAGGTAATGTAGGACACGTTAATAAACAATATACTGCCACGTAATGTAGGACACGTTAATAAACAATATATTGCCAGGTAATGTAGGACACGTTAATAAACAATATATTGCCATGTAATGTAGGACACGTTAATAAACTGCCAGGTAATGTAGGGTAGGACACATTAATAAACAATATACTGCCATGTAATGTAGGACATGTTAATAAACAATATACTGCCAGGTAATGTAGGACACATTAATAAACAATATACTGCCATGTAATGTAGGACATGTTAATAAACAATATACTGCCAGGTAATGTAGGACACATTAATAAACAATATATTGCCAGGTAATGTAGGACATGTTAATAAACAATATACTGCCAGGTAATGTAGGACATGTTAATAAACAATATACTGCCAGGTAATGTAGGACACATTAATAAACAATATACTGCCATGTAATGTAGGACATGTTAATAAACAATATATTGCCAGGTAATGTAGGACACAATAATAACCCGCTCAGGCCGTGTCTCATTTATATGAAAAAGTTGGCAGTTTCTTACGGAGGTTGGTGCACCCAAGTACTGGTTAACCGCTGGAGCCTGCCCAGGAAAGGTGTTGTTAAGTAAACTGCCCGCCGGCGATATAGCCCAAAATGGTGCTGATGCAGGTGTAAAACCCGAAATATAACATAACATAACACATTAATAAACAATATACTGCCAGGTAATGTAGGACACGTTAATAAACAATATACTGCCAGATAATGTAGGACACGTTAATAAACAATATACTGCCAGGTAATGTACGACACATTAATAAACAATATACTGCCAGGTAATGTAGGACACATTAATAAACAATATACTGCCAGGTAATGTAGGACACGTTAATAAACAATATACTGCCAGGTAATGTAGGACACGTTAATAAACAATATACTGCCAGGTAATGTAGGACACGTTAATAAACAATATACTGCCAGGTAATGTACGACACATTAATAAACAATATACTGCCAGGTAATGTAGGGTAGGACACGTTAATAAACAAATACTGCCAGGTAATGTAGGGTAGGACACGTTAATAAACAAATACTGCCAGGTAATGTAGGGTAGGACACGTTAATAAACAAATACTGCCAGGTAATGTAGGACATGTTAATAAACAATATACTGCCAGGTAATGTAGGACATGTTAATAAACAATATACTGCCAGGTAATGTAGGACATGTTAATAAACAATATACTGCCAGGTAATGTAGGACATGTTAATAAACAATATACTGCCAGGTAATGTAGGACACATTAATAAACAATATACTGCCAGGTAATGTAGGACACGTTAATAAACAATATATTGCCAGGTAATGTAGGACACGTTAATAACAATATATTGCCAGGTAATGTAGGACATGTTAATAAACAATATATTGCCAGGTAATGTAGGGTAGGACACGTTAATACTGTTGACCCGTAAATAATGGCGGCCAATTATAAAGTTTTATCAACATTGCAGTGCCTCGCTTTCGATTCAAGTACGTCATTAATTAAGTCACGTGCTAATATGCCTATTAATAGGATTAATCCGAGTCAATAATTACACGGACAATCCCCCACTTTTCCCCAGGCGTTGATATGATCAGAAACTCAATACGGCCCAATTAATAGTCTCGGTGTTAAAATATATTTATTTGACTGACCAGGCAAAATATATCGACGCCTGTTCCCAGGCTACCATATCCTGCCAACCACAACAAGTCGCTTTTGCAAACGTCATTAGCTCTATGCTGTTTGCTATTCGGATAGTGAAGCTAAAAGACTTGTCTCAATAGCAAACAACATAGATCCTGATCAAATGTGGCGTCTGATCTGGATCTATGTTGTTTGCAACTTCCGTCCAATTTATTCGGCAAGGTAAGGGTTAATGTTTTGAATGTATGTGTACTCATGCGGCTCTTTCCGTAGCTCTGTTTGTATGTAACAATTCATCATAGCAAAGATATGTAATGTGCTTAAATCACTTTTAACATGGTTTATTAAAATTTCTGTCATAAAAAATGGGACACTCGCATACAATGTAATTACATTTTTTGGAACAGAAATTTAGAGACTTTAATGATTTTGGATAGTTATAGGTGCCTTTAATATAAACTGGAAATCGTGATAGCGCAGTGGTAGCGTGTTCGCTTCGGGTGTGAGATGCCCGGTATTCACGCCCAGCTTGTGCCCTAATTGTGCCCTTAGGCAAGGCATTTAAATTCCACATTGCCTCATCTCATCCGCATTGCGATGGATTCCATCAGGAATGAGGTCTCTAGAACGATTAAACTAATGTTGTATGATCTTGTTTCGCAATCGAGCTAAAATCAATTTCGTTTTATTCAACCATATTTTATTGCAAATCAATATTACATATGTCATACACGTAAAGATACAATACATAGCGTGAAAATACAAATGGTTTGGGCAAGTTTTAACAACATTTGTATAGACTAATATCAACTGAATCTGTTTCTTTGCCAAACTTGTTGTTGTTTGAATGTTTCAGAGTACTATCACCCTGATATGCATGCTGTACAACTGGAGCAAGAAGTTCTCGGTGAACTTGTGCGGTAATATATTTCATTTTGTGTGAATACAAGCTAGATATATGTCAATTCCGAGGCCTCTGTGTCCGAGTGCTCTAGGTCGTTTGACTTCAAATCACTTGCCGTTCACCGCTGTAGGTTCGAATCCCACTGGGAGTGTCGAATTCTTCATGTGAGGAAGCTATCCAGATGGCTTGCAGAAGGTGGGTGGTTCTACCCAGGTGCACGTTCGTGTGAAATATTGCTAGGACGAGCACCAGGGGTCTTCCTCCACCAATAAACACTGGAGAGTCGCTATATGGCCTAGCTGTTGGTGCGACTTTAAAACCACAAAAAGAAAGAAACAAATACCTCTAATTCAGTTACCTCCGTCAAAAACAATCTAAATTTTGGATCAATTTAAAATCTAGATAGATCTGATGTATTTATGTAGTAAACCGATGTATCCCATACCTCCCTGTTGAACATAGACATAACTCCCTGTTGAACATAGATATCACTGTCTCTACAAGTGAACATACCTCTAGCAGTGCAGCATCTAATTCTTTGTGGAAGTCGTGATAGCTCAGTGGATGCGCGTTCGCTTCAGGTGCGAAAGGTCCGGAGTTCGAGCCCCGCTGGAGCCATTACGATTGTGCCCTTAGGCAAGGCATTTAAATTCCACGTTGCCTCTTCTCTCTCCCTCGTGGCGATGGATTCCATCAGGAATGAGGTCTCGAGAGTGATTAATATAAGTTATAAGAACTTGTTTCGCAATCGAGCTAAAATAAATTTGTATAAACTATAAACTAATTCTTTGTCTTATATTGTTTAGTTTAAACATGATTTATTTCAGTATTTTACATGTACATAATAGAATTAACATTATATATTTAAATTAACAGCAATAGACTGAAAGGGATTAGAATAAAAGAAACATTCTATATTTCTCCTCCCTAAAATATTTGTGGAAGTCGTGATAGTGCAATGGATGCGCGTTCGCTTCAGGTGTGAAAGGTCCGGAGTTCGAGCCCCGCTGGAGCCGTTACGATTGTGCCCTTAGGCAAGGCATTTAAATTCCACGTTGCCTCTTCTCTCTCCCTCGTGGCGTATTCATATCTATATGTACATGTATTCATATCTATATGTACATGTATTCATCTATTTATGTATGTATATTTCTGTAGATGGAAAGCCCCGGAGATTTTCACACATCTTGAGAGTCTTGGTTTGTCATGGTGCCTTATTGGGATGAAATGGTTCATTTGTCTGTTTGCCGATGTCTTACCTGTAGACGTACGTAATCTATTTATGCAGAGTCATGAAGGTTGGTTATAAGGCACATTGTCCATGTCAGGGGTATTTCCCTTCCAGTACCCATCCATTTTCATTTACTATTCATCGTCGCATCCACAACTTCGGGGCGACATCTCCAGAAGTATATTATTCTTGTTGTTTTAGAGGGTAGTGCAAGCAAGATACAGACGCCGTCATTCCAGAAGCATCCCTGGTTCATGTACCTGCAATACATCTTATCTTCGTAGCATAGTCCGATCCGTAAGACAGTTAATATTATTATGGTGGGACAGTAGATCGATCTCACGTCCACTTGATTCGCAGTCCAATGTGTTAAGTATGTGACAACTTAACCGTTGCTTCACCACTCCTCTCCCCGATCCAGTAGAGCTTATTTCAAGTCGCCACTGCCAAGGAATATTGGCAATTGAATCAACTAAGTATCGGTAGTGTATTTATCGTCTGTTGCGCGTGTCTAGCTGATGTCCAGGAGAGGCTTTTCCGTTGTCTAATAGATGTGACATATAGACGGATCTGTAGTCCAGTTGTAACACACTGGACTGGTAATCCAGGTTCGAGTCCCACTTCTGACACTAATAAAATTAACAGTCTTTCAAATGGGACTTTAAACCGAGGTCTTGTGTCGGTTCTGTACACCGTGCACGTAAAAGTACCACAGGAGACTCTGGAATGGGTCTCTGTCTGTATCATTGCACTATCCTCCAAAATCTAAAAGGACTAATCTCTTCAGGAGGCATCGCTCATATGGGCAACCGGTAGCGACGATAAATAAACGTAATACACAGATGTGACAGAACATCAAGAGTATCTCTATCTGAACGGCGAGTATTAAGGGTCACACTCTCCACATTTGCCATCCCTCAGCAACAGAAACCGCCAGCATCTGTCCTGTAGCAGGATCTTGGAGACGTCACCGAATACCTTGTCGACTCCAAATTTGAACCATCACCGCTTCAATTATTAAGACTATGTAAAAATGTGTCAGCTGCTTCATAGGTCACAACGTACACGTTGTGGAAGCTTGACCTAGTCACCACCAATGGCATCTGGATGGCTTTTTATACAACAATCATATTTGAGTCGCCCATCTGTACCACATTAGTTAGTAATCAGTAATGTAAACTTACTATATGACCATAGGGCAAAAATGTCTTGTGTCCTCAAATTATTCTCTTGTGTGACAAAGCTAACGTATTTCATCTTTTGCACATTATACACACTCACCACTGGTCTGTCACAGACTGCCCATCGATTCAAATACATGTCTTGATCTTTGACAGGGTGGAATTAGATTAGATCTTATGTCATACACATGAAAGTGATTCATATTTTGCTGAATTGTTCTGCAAACTATTAGAGGCATTACTTTTCAACATAATATCTGATGACCTTGGCCTCTATGTGGGTCAATGTTGATCTATGTTAGGGCTAAGGTTGACCTCTGTTAGACTGTCCGATTAGCGCAGTGGTTAGCGCTCATGTTTCTCACCAATGCAACCCGGGTTTGATGTAAAATGGTACGGTAGTCGCCAGATCGGACAGCTGTGTTTTCTCCGGGTACTCCGGTTTCCTCCCACATGAATATCCACATATACGCTTTCATCCGCGCCAACGAGAGTGATTAGTATGAGTTGTTAGAACTTGCTTAAATAAAGTTTAAACTTTAAAATCTGTCACGGTAAGGTTGTTACAATTGCTGTTCAGAATATACATGTTATCATTATAGGCTCGTTTTCATCAAATGCTCGTTTTCTGAAACGGTTCCCATTGTGTCCTATTCAGTAATGACATTCTCAACTTGGTGTAGGTTGGAGTCCCCATTATCATACAATCTGGCCTTTTGCATAATTAGACTCTTTTTGCAAATGGATTATGGTTCTTTGCCCTATGCAGGCTTTATATCTTCTTCTTCTTCTTGTCGTTCGCGAATCACATGGACAAGCCGGCAGCAAACACGAAATGGGCCGTCTTCCTCAGATCCTCCCGGCAGCCATGTAACTTCGTCTGGAGAGAAGTATCTGTTGGCCAGGTTGTTTTCCTCAGCCCATGAAGATTGGGACACTCCTGGAGGATGTGTTCTGCAGTCTGGTCCCCTACGTTGCAGCTGCAGGCAGTTGATGGAGCTAGTCCAAGCTTCCGACACATATGGAAGTTCAGGCGGTTATGCCCTGTTCTAAGCCGGAATATCGTGACTTGCTCCTGTCTGGTGAGAAGGTGGTAGTCATCCTTCTCGACTGTTGGCTTTGATGCAGATTTGATTATGGTGCATTTCTCCTTGTAAGTCAAATCTTTGTCTGGTTGCCTCTCGGTAGAACCTTGCTTGGCAAGCTGGTCAGCGGCTTCATTGCCCGGGATGCCTATGTGTGCAGGTACCCACTGGAGGACAGTTCTTTTAGTTACGCTGACTGTTCGAAGGGCTTCCATCAGGTGGGGTTCTTTGTTGTTAGACAGGGCATCCAGAACTGAGAGTGCATCAGTCAGGAAGACAACCTGGGCACACTCCACAGTGTTGTGTACTAGAGATGCTGCTGTTTCAAGGGCCTGTACTTCTGCCCCATAGTTGCTGCAGTGTACTCCAGTAGGTAGAGCAACTGACTCTGTGTGTCCATCTGGGTGTCGGACATACACTCCTACTCCTCCGTTTGTTACTGCTTTTGTGGCTGAACCATCTGTGTAGACTTGTATCCATGCTTCTCCAGGATAACTCTTGTCGATGTGTGCTAGTGTGAGGGCACGTTTGACGTCATCATGTTGTCTATCTCTGGATGTCATGGATGGGATTGTACTGCAGATGGTTACCTTGGATTCATCGCTAGTCAACCATGGCTTGGATAGAAATGGCGTTGGAGGCAATGTCTTGGCTGGGAGATGGCTGGTGTGCTTTCGAGCAAGCTTCTTGGACTGGTGGATGAAACTGCTGCGCTTTAGACGATTCTTCGTTAGTGCCTCAACTCTCTGCTTCATCGGTTGTTCTTCCTGACATCGAAACTTCTCGGTCTGTAGGAGAATTCTTGTGTCACGACGTTCTTGCAGTGGCTGGATGGAAGTAATTTTCTCCATGGCCTTGATTGGAGTGCTCTTCATTGCACCTGTGATCAGCCTGAGAGCCTTGTTCTGAACCTTGTCAAGTGTCTGTTGGTTGGTCTTGGCTGATGTTGTCCAGGCGGTGGATCCATATTCCAGGTGAGGCCTGACCACACCTTGGTAAATAGTCTTCAAGATGTGATCATTGGCACCCCATGTGGTGCCAGCAAGCTTCCGAAGGATTGCAAGCTTGCGCTTGGCTTTGGCCTCAGCTTTCTGGATATGTGACTTCCATGTCTGCCGTCTGTCAAATGTCACCCCCAAGTATGTTGGCTCGTTGTCCGCCTTCAAGGCAGTTCCACCAACTTTGATGGTTTCCAGCTTTCTGTTTGGTGGAAAGTGTGAAGAGTGTGGTTGACGACTTCTCCTTATTAATAGAGATGCACCAGTCTTCTGCCCATGCTGTGAGCTTGTCTGCGGCTATCTGCATTCTGTATGTGGCAGTCGTTGCATGTTCTTCAACACACCACATGACCAAGTCGTCAGCATAGAGTGCTGCTTTGATACCATGTGGCAGCTCTGCCAGCAAGTCATCGATGAAGATGAGGAACAGCGTAGGCGAGTTCACTCCTCCTTGAGGAACACCGTGTCGGATGAGGAATTTCTTGCTCTTCTGGTTGTCAACAAGTACTCTGGCTCTGCGATTGTGTAGGAAGGATTTGGTCCATCGGAGCATCTTGTCGGCAATTCCACATCGTTGCATCTTGACCAGCAGCCCATCAGTCCAGACTTTGTCAAAAGCCTTCTGGAGGTCTATCCAGGTTGCAAAAACTACCTTCCGGTCTTGGAATGCATCTTCAACTTCCTGAGCGAGGTATGTTGCTGGTCCTCTGTGCATCTGAACTGTCGGAATCCTGCTTGTTCTTTGGATAGGAGGTTTTCTGTCTCAAGGTACCACATGAGTCTCTTGTTAACTATCCTCTCCATTGTCTTGACCACACAGCTAGTGAGACTAATAGGGCGATAGCTGGAAGCTCTCTTTCTATCCTTGCCGTTCTTGTAGATTGGGATAACGGTGGCTTCCTTCCAGATCTGCGGAACTATGCCTTATTCCCAGCTAAGATTGAAGATGTCAAGAAGTTTCAGCATGGCTGAGCATCCAAGATGAGTTAGCATCTCATTGGAGATTCCATCTGGTCCTGGTGACTTCCTCTTCTTCAGTTGTCTGTGTACAGTATGAATCACAATGACAGGCTTTATATTATGCCGTCCGTCTCACACTCGGGGTTCATTCTAGCTCAGAATTTTTGGGAGAAGTGAGAAAGCACTTGCTTAAATGGTGTTCTTTAATATACTTCTGCAAAATAGGGTTAAAATGCACAGTACAACCATTAAATACAACATTTGAATAGAAGGAGTGCTTTATAATGGGTCATAATACTCAGTAAAAAGGAGAAATGGGGCCCCCAGAGGGTGAAGTCAGAGTCCCCAGAGCGACAATTTTGCCCACATCGCCCTCTAGAATGATCCCTGCACACTCTGTCAACCCATCAGTCTAGTGTTACAGTGTTCTCGCCCCTCCAGTTTCCTACTTGGAATAAAAAGAAACTTTATTTATTTTACAACGATTGCGAAACAAGCTTTAACAACTTATATTATTATGTGGTCATTCGTGTCGGAGGAAACCGGAGTTCCCTGAGAAAACCCACCTGTCCGATTTGGCAACCACGTAAAACCTCACATCCTGATCCAAGAATCGAACCCGGGATTCATTGGTGAGAAACCATGCTACTATTGCGCTAAATGGAGAACCTACATACACATAGTCATGCTCAAATATTGTTTGCAATGTTCAGATGACCGTAAGATTGCAAAAATGATTTGTTCTAGCTGTAAAATGTTTAAGAAATAATATTTGTATTTATGTTATTTATAGTCTAATAAAACATGCGTTTGAGGTGTGACGTATAGGAATTAACCATGCAGGCATACCGAACGGCAAACCATGTTTTATTCGACTACAATTAACGCAAATAAAAATATTATTTTAGTTCTAGCATGATCAAATTATCAAAAAAGCTCAAAAATAGTTGGTGTTATCTTAGTGTTCATAAAGGACGTCCCGGGTTCGATCCTCGGACAGGGAAGTATGTGAGATGGTACGATGGTCGCCAGATCGGACAGGTGGGTTTTCTCCGGGTACTCCGGTTTCCTCCCACATGCATGACCACATATACGCTTTCATCCGAGCCAACGAGAGTGATTAATATAAGTTGTTAAAACTTGCTTCGCAATCGTTGTAAAATAAATAAAAAATATAAAAAAAGGACGTCGCAAAACTACAGAAATGCTAGTAAAATGATGGTGAATTCCTTCTTTGAGAATATAGACAAAATGCTAAGCCGTGTTAGAAATAGTAATACGTTACTAAGGTCCTATATATTGAACCTTGCTTTGATTGTTTGTTTTGTTATTTCAGACAGTTTTGCGGATTTGGGATTGCTTGTTTAACGAGGGAGCAAAGATTTTGATGAGAGCGTCTCTAGTCATAATACTCAGCAACAAGGAAAAAATCCTGCGGTGCTCGGACTTCACCCAAGTAACGCAACTGTTTAAAGAAACGGTTATAGGCGAGGAAAGTCTATATTGTCACTTATTCCTACAGGTAGGTTGATATTTATCCTGTCAATGTATATGTTCTATCTAGCTGGGAACCAGCCGGACACAAGTTTTTACAGGGTGAGTATAGATCTCTGAATCCGCTGTGTCAATTTTTAAGAAACATGGTGTGGAGCATCGGGGATACTCGAAGGTCATATGTAACTCAAATCATTCTGATCCGAAGTTCACAATGGCTGACACGGCGGCCATCTTGAAATCTATTTTCTACTTCTCCTAAACCGTTAATTCAGTTTTAGTGATAGCACAGTGGTAGCGCATTCGCTTCAGATACGAAAGGCCCGGAGTTTGAGCCCCGCTGGAGCCGTTACAATTGTGCCCTTGGGCAAGGCATTTAAATTCCACATTACCTCTTATCTTTCCCTCGTGGCGATGGATTCCATCAGGAAAAAGGTCTCGATAGTGATAAGTTGTAATAACCTGTTTCGCAATCGAGGTAAAATAAATTTGTATAAAATAAGTCAGTTTAGATGAAACTTGGTATTGAGCATCAGACCAGCCAGTTGATTAAATATAGCTAAAATTGTGCCAATCTAAAATCCAAATGGCCACCGCAACGGAAATCTTGAAAATCTGTTTTAGTCTTCTTCAAACCATTGCGTGATGTGACTTAAATTTATTACTGGAGCATTTTTTTAAATCATACAATATTTTTTTAAGCTCAAACACAAGGTCACACATACCCATCAAAGGTCAGAAATTGGTGCAATGTTTTTCGTGTCTTCTGCATATCTTTTAAAATGTAGGGTACAATACTGAAAAGTAGTTTACACCCATATAATTTAGTTTATGCAAATTTATTTGAGCTCAATTGCGAAACAAGTTCTTACAATATTAGTTTAATCGCGCTTCAGACCTTATTCCATCGCCATGTCCTGTTTGTATCTATTCTTGTATGAATTTCCTCACTAATGATATGCAGCTGACATGCACACTCGAAGACACTTGCATGAGCATTCACAGTGTTTGGCAGTGTTTCTTTGATATTAAAGGCATGTCTTACACCTTACGCTGTTCCAAGGATGATCTAATGACCAGGTCTGTCACACGGTAAGTCGCAAATCTGGACTAAATACATTTTAAATACAATGTGTAATATTTTTGTCTTTGTGTCTTTGAAAAGGTTAAATAGTGTAAGTGTAAGTAATGAATCGTGGCTAAATATATCATAATATCCATCGGGGTATGAACTTCATTGCCTTCAGCCTCCACAGACTCTATACATGCCAAATGTAGTTCATACCTCAATGGATAGTAATCCGCGATTCATTCCTTAATTGAATCATAACCTATTAGAACTATTCATGCTAAAAATACTGTTTACTTCAGAGCATGTTTAAAGATGTCGGATCATTACCCGTGGCACGAATCGACCGACTGAGACACCAGTGCGAAGGTCAAGTCTCGTGAAAGCACGTGCGTTAGCGGGACGTGACATTTGTCATAGGCTACTGTCCTCATACATCTTAATCTCTAGTCTTTACAACTGTATACAATAGGAGCAATGTAACTGCTTAACTTTTCTTTTGTTAACCTTTAACCCATTCAACAACCAAGTAACTGACATGGACTGTTGCATCATATTTTTACCAAACATTGTTACAAATGTAAATTGCTTTATAATGCTATGCTATATAAAGCGTTTCTTTTTTAGACCAATAAGTTATTAAGCAAATTATATTTGGACCAGTTCATTTATCAAAATGGGTAATTTTGTCTAAAAATAGTAATACTACTTGCACAAAGTG
Organism: Archivesica marissinica; assembly: GCA_014843695.1. Classification (NCBI taxonomy): domain Eukaryota; kingdom Metazoa; phylum Mollusca; class Bivalvia; order Venerida; family Vesicomyidae; genus Archivesica; species Archivesica marissinica. Next base: position 30,811,277 of record CM026398.1, read on the forward strand.
CAGATCCTGATGAGATGGCTTGTCACAAGCCGGCTCATATGGATCTACACTTTTGTAAGCCTATTGAGGTCTGTAGTGTTAAAAGGATTAACCTGCCGAATATATTTGAAAGAATGTACAAAGAACATAAATCCAGATCAGGGTCTATGTTCTTTGCTATTTGTTTTAGTTCCATTATCCGAATAGTAAATAAATGTAGCATAGAACCTGATCAGACAGCACAGAACTTGTCGTCTGATCAGGCTCTATGCTATTTGCTATACGGATAGTGGAACTAAAACACTTGGCTGAATAGCAAACAGCATAGAATTTGATCAGGTGTGACCATATGCCGCTGCTGATCTGGATCTATGTTGTTTGCACATTCCTTCAAATTTACTCAACAGGTTACGGGTTAATCCTGTTGAATAGAGAAGCTAACAATTAGTGATCCTGTTGAATAGAGAAGCTAACAATTAGTGATCCTGTTGAATAGAGAAGCTAACAATTAGTGATCCTGTTGAATAGAGAAGCTAACAATTAGTGATCCTGTTGAATAGAGAAGCTAACAATTAGTGATCCTGTTGAATAGAGAAGCTAACAATTAGTGATCCTGTTGAATAGAGAAGCTAACAATTAGTGATCCTGTTGAATAGAGAAGCTAACAATTAGTGAACCTGTTGAATAGAGAAGCTAACAATTAGTGATCCTGTTGAATAGAGAAGCTAACAATTAGTGAACCTGTTGAATAGAGAAGCTAACAATTAGTGAACCTGTTGAATAGAGAAGCTAACAATTAGTGAACCTGTTGAATAGAGAAGCTAACAATTAGTGAACCTGTTGAATAGAGAAGCTAACAATTAGTGAACCTGTTGAATAGAGAAGCTAACAATTAGTGATCCTGTTGAATAGAGAAGCTAACAATTAGTGATCCTGTTGAATAGAGAAGCTAACAATTAGTGATCCTGTTGAATAGAGAAGCTAACAATTAGTGATCCTGTTGAATAGAGAAGCTAACAATTAGTGATCCTGTTGAATAGAGAAGCTAACAATTAGTGATCCTGTTGAATAGAGAAGCTAACAATTAGTGATCCTGTTCGTTACAAATGTGCTTGTTTTAATTGAATATTGAAGCACGTGTTAAGGTCTCAAACAACGAGGCCTCGAGATTATTAAACTTTTCTCCAGTCTCACACTCAGTCTCAACCTTTCTGATTGCTTAGTTTATACAAATTTAGTTTAGCTCGATTGCGAAACAAGTTCTTTTAACTTATATTAATCACTCTCGAGACCTCATTCCTGATGGAATCCATCGCCATGAAGGAGAGAGAAGAGGCAACGTGGAATTTAAATGCCTTGCCTAAGGGCACAATCGTAACGGCTCCAGTGGGGCTCGAACTCCAGACCTTTCGCACCTGAAGCGAACGCGCATCCACTGAGCTATCACGACTTCCTGGTCTGATTGCTTGAGCTGCAAGCAAATCTCAAATCCAACCAATGATCTCACTTGAGCTCTAGTTTGAGACTTGAAAAAAAAGATTTATAATCTCTGACCCAGTTCAAATATGTTTATTTCCATATTGGTCTCCTGCAGCCATATGGTCGCCGGTGGCCATATGGTCTGCCAGTGGTCATATGGTTTGCTGAGTGGTCATATGGTTTGCCCAGTACTCAAATGGTTAGCCAGTAGTCATATGGTTTTACTTGTGGTCATATGATTCGTGTGTGATCATATGGTTCACAAGTGGTCATGTGGTTCATCTATGATCATATGGTTCGCAAGTGGTCATATTGTACGTTGATGGTCATATGGTTTGCCAGTGTTCATATGGTTTGCCAGTGTTCATATGGTTTGCCAGTGGTCATATGGTTTGCCAGTGTTCATATGGTTTGCCAGTGGTCATATGGTTTGCCAGTGGTCATATGGTTTGCTGGTGGTCATGGTTCGCCAGTGTTCATATGGTTCGCCAGTGGTCATATGGTTCGCCAGTGGTCATATGGTTTGCCAGTGGTCATATGGTTCACCAGTGGTCATATGGTTCGCCAGTGTTCATATGGTTCGCCAGTGTTCATATGGTTCGCCAGTGGTCATATGGTTCGCCAGTGTTCATATGGTTCGCCAGTGTTCATATGGTTCGCCAGTGTTCATATGGTTCGCCAGTGGTCATATGGTTTGCCAGTGTTCATATGGTTCGCCAGTGTTCATATGGTTCGCCAGTGTTCATATGGTTCGCCAGTGGTCATATGGTTCGCCAGTGTTCATATGGTTCGCCAGTGTTCATATGGTTTGCCAGTGTTCATATGGTTCGCCAGTGGTCATATGGTTTGCCAGTGTTCATATGGTTTGCCAGTGTTCATATGGTTTGCCAGTGTTCATATGGTTCGCCAGTATTCATATGGTTCGCCAGTGGTCATATGGTTCGCCAGTGTTCATATGGTTCGCCAGTGGTCATATGGTTCGCCAGTGTTCATATGGTTCGCCAGTGGTCATATGGTTTGCCAGTGTTCATATGGTTCGCCAGTGTTCATATGGTTCGCCAGTGTTCATATGGTTTGCCAGTGGTCATATGGTTTGCCAGTGTTCATATGGTTTGCCAGTGTTCATATGGTTTGCCAGTGTTCATATGGTTTGCCAGTGTTCATATGGTTTGCCAGTGTTCATATGGTTTGCCAGTGGTCATATGGTTTGCCAGTGGTCATATGGTTCGCCAGTGGTCATATGGTTTGCCAGTGGTCATATGGTTTGCTGGTGGTCATATGGTTTGCCAGTGTTCATATGGTTTGCTGGTGGTCATATGGTTTGCCAGTGTTCATATGGTTTGCCAGTGGCCATATGGTTCACCAGTGGCCATATGGTTCACCAGTGTTCATATGGTTTGCTTGTGGCCATATGGTTCGCTAGTAGTCATATGGTTCGCTAGTGGTCATATGGTTCACCAGTGTTCATATGGTTTGCCAGTGTTCATATGGTTCACCAGTTGTCATATGGTTAAGTTAAGTATAAATATCAGACCCAACCAATCATATATCACTTGAGTTTGAGATTTGAGAAAAGTTTTGTAACCTCCGACCCTGAATGTAAGTGCCGTAAATAAAAACATGTAAATCAGGCCTCGAGGTTATAAAACTTTTCTCCTATCTCAAACTCAGTCTCAAGCTTCTGATTGGTTCAGCTGGCAGTAAAACTCAGAATCAACCAATCAAATCATTTGAGCTTGAGTTTAGGGGAAGTGTGAAAGCGCACAAAAGCATCCTTGTTTTAGCTTTATTTCGAAGCAAGTTTTAACAACTTATATTAATCACTCTTGTTGGCTCGGATGAAAGCGTTAATGTAGTCATTCATGTGGGAGGAAACCGGAGTATCCGGAGAAAACCCACCTATCCGATCTGGCGACCATCGTACCATCTCGCATACTTCCCGGTCTGAGGATTGAACCCGGGTCGCATTGGTGAGAAGCGAGCGCGCTATCCACTGCTCTAAGCGTCCTTAAATTGTGTTATTTAATCAATGTCAAGCAAATACAGTTAAAATACACAATACGACCATCAAATAAAACATCTGAATGGTAGGAGTGCTTTATAATGGACCAATGTTTCATACTGGACAAAATTGTGTATTTTTAACCCAAAAAATAGTTTTTTAGTGAGAACACCCAGGGGGCAAATTCAGGGTCCCTATGGCGACTATTTCGCCCAAGTCGCCCTCTAGAATGAGCCCTTGTACATATTGCATTTTACAAGATTGAACATATCAACCTGTTAGCATATGGCTATGTTTTATGCAATAAATGTATTGTTGTTGTTGTTATATGTAGTATTATAGTACGTTTAGGGTAACTTGACAGTGACGTCACTCAATATATACTCCCGTTGGCTATGTCCACAACACAAGACAGGTAAATCGGCTTAAAATCAGTAAGCGGTATTTCGGATTAAAAATTAAAATTACCTGTACTGATAGGTATAGCCCTTGTACGTCACTGTCAAGTTATCCTAAACGTACAGTAGTCTTTGACTTTTTCAAAGAAATGACTTTGTCTCGTAAACCACCTACAGTAATGTTGCTACATGTTTAGTCTGTAGCATCTATATCATGCTTATTTTAGATATGGTAACTGGTATATCAATGCTTGTTCCATTATGGTAACTGGTATATCATGCTTGTTCCATTATGGTAACTGGGGTAAAGAATTAGGTCACTAGGTCAACATAACAGAAAACCTCGTCCTATTAACAATTGTAGAAAAGATGCAAAATCTTGTCAATAACATATCCTTACCACCTCTACCAATTGCGTTCAAATGACATCATCACTGGGTCATCAACTTGATTACTACGGTCAGCTTAATGCATTCAACACCAAGTAACTAACATGGACTGGTGCATGATATTTTTAGACCAATAAATTAATAAGAAAATTACATTTGGACCAGTTCAATTATCAAAATGGGTAATTTTGTCTAAAAATAGTAATATTACTGGCAAAAAGTTACGAGCCGTCTCGCCTGGATCTACACTTTTTGTAAGCCTATTTAGAGGTATGTGGTGTTGAAAGTGTTAAAGGAAAATCACATAGGGACAAATTATAGGAATTTTGCCAAATATGGCATGTATTATGTATCCGTGCAATAACAGTTTGTTGACCTAGGGTCACCCATACAAAGATCAGGTAAGTGGTTTAGGGTTGCTAGGCCCTCAGGTTTATTTTGTTTTTAAGTATATACTCCTATTGATACTGGTATTCTGACATGTAAAACAATGTGTGCTTCTCTTGTTGTTCACACCTTCATTTCCCTGCTGATCCTCTTTGCATGCTGGGTAAAATAAAGGCTAAATTAGGTCAAATAATTGATGATTGAGCTTATTTACCTTGGCCTCCGGCGTACCATACGGGCGAGCGGCAAATAATTGTAGCAGACGACTATTCATTAATCCATTTCATTCCTGATATATTTAAAGGCTTTTGCGAACAACATAGATCCAGATCAGCCGCAGCGTGATGCTGCATGCTGATCAGAATCTATGTTGTTTGCTACATAGCCAAGCGTCTTAGTAAGATCATCTGAATAGCAAACAGCCTAGAGCCTGATCAGACGGAACGTTCCGTGGCGGCTGATCTGGCTCTATGTTATTTGCAAATACTGTTTGAATGGTATCCAGAATGAAATGGGTAAATGTGTTTTTCTTATTGTAACTGAAAACCATGGAAATATGTCATAGAATTTAGATAGATGGAATTTCATTAGAATTGTGTTGTTGTTGCATTCCACAATCACATTCCATGACAATAATATTATTTGATTATTTTCACCAGAGGCGTTAACTTTCACCACAAAGAGTTACGCTACAATAAAACAGCCGTTTTTCATTGCATTAAATTTAGACTTTCAGTGAGCTTCCAGACTGTTCTGTTTTTAAAACTTTGAGATATGGAACACAATCTCAAACCTGCTGCCATCACATAGGAGTGGGACCGTGTCTAGGTAGCTGTTCTGATCATGTAATGAAATGGTGCCAATTCTAAATGTGACTAGTATTCGTCCTGTTCCGTGCTGTTTAAGCTCAACTTTGTTGATATGCCGAAAAATCCAACAACAACCATTAGAAGCACACATGTTAGCATCATGTACTTGCGTTATTTCATTTTCGATACGTCTCTTTTTCTAATTTTAATATAATGTTGTTGCCTTAGTTTTAATTTTCTTACATTTTTGGATAATTTTCTCCGAACACAATAATGCACAACGTCACGCGCTTTGCATTACGGCATTTAGAGAAACTATCAAAATTTGAGATTTTAACATCAAGTCATTTTACATTATGGCCTAAGGCAGAACATATCGTTTTAACTTTATTATGGTTTATACAAATTTATTTTAGCTTGATTGTGAAACAAGTTCTTACGATATTAGTTTACTAGTATTCACTCTCGATGCCTCATTCCTGATGGAATACATCGCCATTAGGAAGAGGCAACGTGGATCAAGAGTCTTGCATAAGGATATGACCACCATGGTTTTGGCGGGATTCGAATTCAATACCTCTTGATTACGCGGCAGACACGATCCATCTCACCACCAAGGCTCCATATGTATTATAAGTTGTTACGGTTGCCGACTTTAAATTACTTACCCCTCAGCGCTGTAGGTCTGAATCCCAATGTGGGCGTCAAATTCTTTCATGTGACGAAGCTATCCAGCGGGCTTGCCAAAGGTTGTTGGTTCTACCCTGCACTCACTTATGGGTACTTATGTATACTTATGTAGATCTATTGTCTAATGGTCTAATGACCACATTTACGCTTTCATCCGCGCTAACGAGAGTGATTAATATAAGTTGTTTGAACTTGTTTGAATCATAAAATAGTGTGTGTGTGTGTGTGTGTTTGTTTATTATAGTGTCACCCCTATTTAAAGGGCCAGCCATTTCTGACTTATGAAACACCTCTTTTTTATGAACATCAGTACTTCCCGAATCCTATGATTGTGTGCCAGACGTCAGGCTGGTAGGCAATCGGTAACCATTATTTAACTAGCTGGCGGCTCACCAACGGCCATATCAGAATGAACCCCTGACGAGATTCAAACCTTCGACCTCCCGCTCTGTAGCTGGGCTACGGAGTTTACGGTTTAAACTTTTTTTTTTTTAATGGTCTAGGTATTAGCTGCCATGTGGCTATAACAAGTTGTATATGTGGCTAATAGGAGAGAACAATTGGTAGCCGCGTAAGTACTGATTTGTGATGCCATCCACGTTCTTGTCCGTGCCTGAAATACGTCTCGGAGGAGCACCCGGAGTCTTCCACCACCAATAAAAATAGTTTAAGGTCAAACTTTATTTTTATTTTACAACGATTGCGAAGCAATTTTAACAACTTGAATCACTCTTGTTGGCGCGGATGAAAGTGTAAATGTTGTCATTAGTGTGGTAGGGAACCGGAGTACCTGGAGAAAACCCACCTGTCCGATCTGGCGACCACTGTACCATCTTGTATACTTCCCAGTCCGATGATCGAACCCGGGTTGTATTGGTGAGAAGCGAGCACGCTAACCACAGCGCTAATCGGACAGCTGGAGAGTCGGTATAATTGTGACCTAGCATGTTTGTGCACTTGTAAACCTCAACAACAACAAACAGACAATTATGCAATACATACAGTACATACAGTACACATATTCATGTACATAATGATTCTCCGACATATCTTTTTAACCAATGTGATCCACGAAAAAAACTGGTACAATTTCTAAACGTTTGACCCACAAGATGGTGGCGTCACATTATTGCAATCTATTTAGTGATTATGTTAGAAGTTGTTGTATGAAATCACTGTATGTGCTCGGAACTCAAATGTCTCATAATAATTCTGATTTTATGTTCCCGTGTCTCATTATATGAAAAAGTTGGCAGTTTCTTACGGAGGTTGGTGCACACAAGTACTGGTTAACCGCTGGAGCCTGCCCAGGAAAGGTAAAGGGTAAACTGCCCGCCAGCGATATAGCCCAAAATGGTGCTGATGCAGGCGTAAAAACCCGAAATATATATAAATACTGATTTTATGTACAATAAAAATTATTTTACTGATTTATTGATCAAAATGCGTTGTGTTTTTTTTTAGCTAGCTTACCTCTATGCATGCTGGGTAAAATAAAAGCTATAAATAGTTCAAAGAATTGTAGCAGACGACAATTCATTAATGTGTTTTTCTTTTTTGAAGTTGAATTTGGAATTTCATATAGAATTGCGTCGTGACACAATTCTAATGACGGCGTCGGTGTGGCACAATTCTAATGACGGCGTCGGTGTGGCACAATTCTAAATGACGGCGTCGTTGTGACAATTCTAATGACGGCATCATTGCGGCACAATTCTAATGACGGCGTCGTTGCGGCACAATTCTAATGACGGCGTCGGTGTGGCACAATTCTAATGACGGCATCATTGCGGCACAATTCTAATGGCGTCGGTGTGGCACAATTCTAAATGACGGCGTCGTTGTGACACAATTCTAATGACGGCGTCGTTGTGGCACAATTCTAATGACGGCGTCGTTGTGACACAATTCTAATGACGACGTCGTTGTGGCACAATTCTAAATGACGGCGTCATTGCGGCACAATTCTAATGACGGCATCATTGCGGCACAATTCTAATGACAGCGTCGTTGTGGCACAATTCTAATGACGGCGTCGTTGCGGCACAATTCTAATGACGGCGTCGTTGTGGCACAATTCTAATGACGGCGTCGTTGTGGCACAATTCTAATGACGGCGTCGTTGTGGCACAATTCTAATGACGGCGTCGTTACGACACAATTCTAATGACGGTGTTGTTGTGGCACAATTCTAAATGACGGCATCGTCGTGACACAATTCTAAATGACGGTGTCGTTGTGGCACAATTCTAATGACGGCGTCGTTGTGGCACTATTCTAATGACGGTGTTGTTGTGACACAATTCTAATGACGGCGTTGTTGAGGCACAATTCTAATGAAAGTCAATGATCTATTTCATTGTTATTTTCACCGCTAGCATGTGGATAGTTGAGCATGAAGTGTTCAAGGTGGGTTATTATGATCAGCCAGCGTCTGGTCAATAATCTACCGAAACCAATCATGTACATTTGAACCCTTTACTCCGGTCGTTGACTTCAAATCACTTGCCCCTTACTGTTGTAGGTTCGAACCCCAATGGGATGTAAACTTCTTTATAGTGAGGAAGATATCCAGCTGGCTTGTGGTAGGTCGGTGGTTCTACCCATGTGCCCGTCCATGCCTGAAATACTGCTCAGAGTGGAACCCGGGATCTTCCTTCACCAATAATAACTGGTGAGTCGCCATATGATGTAAACGGTTGGTCCGACGTTTAACTCCCAAATCAAACGAACATTAACCATTTATTCCACAACAGAATAGATTATCTCCATACTGTCGATAAGCTGGCCTGGGATCAGGCGTCGATAAGCTGGCGTGGGATCAGGCGTCGATAAGCTGGCGTGGGATCAGGCGTCGATAAGCTGGCGTGGGATCAGGCGTCGATAAGCTGGCCTGGGATCAGGCGTCGATAAGCTGGAGTGGGATCAGGCGTCGATAAG
>CM026398.1:30821349-30874776 GCA_014843695.1 Archivesica marissinica
CGGTGTGGCACAATTCTAAATGACGGCGTCGTTGTGACACAATTCTAATGACGGCGTCGTTGTGGCACAATTCTAATGACGGCGTCGTTGTGGCACAATTCTAATGACGGCGTCGTTGTGGCACAATTCTAATGACAGCGTCGTTGTGGCACAATTCTAATGACGGCGTCGTTGTGGCACAATTCTAATGACGGCGTCGTTGTGGCACAATTCTAATGACGGCGTCGTTACGACACAATTCTAATGACGGTGTTGTTGTGGCACAATTCTAAATGACGGCATCGTCGTGACACAATTCTAAATGACGGTGTCGTTGTGGCACAATTCTAATGACGGCGTCGTTGTGGCACTATTCTAATGACGGTGTTGTTGTGACACAATTCTAATGACGGCGTTGTTGAGGCACAATTCTAATGAAAGTCAATGATCTATTTCATTGTTATTTTCACCGCTAGCATGTGGATAGTTGAGCATGAAGTGTTCAAGGTGGGTTATTATGATCAGCCAGCGTCTGGTCAATAATCTACCGAAACCAATCATGTACATTTGAACCCTTTACTCCGGTCGTTGACTTCAAATCACTTGCCCCTTACTGTTGTAGGTTCGAACCCCAATGGGATGTAAACTTCTTTATAGTGAGGAAGATATCCAGCTGGCTTGTGGTAGGTCGGTGGTTCTACCCATGTGCCCGTCCATGCCTGAAATACTGCTCAGAGTGGAACCCGGGATCTTCCTTCACCAATAATAACTGGTGAGTCGCCATATGATGTAAACGGTTGGTCCGACGTTTAACTCCCAAATCAAACGAACATTAACCATTTATTCCACAACAGAATAGATTATCTCCATACTGTCGATAAGCTGGCCTGGGATCAGGCGTCGATAAGCTGGCGTGGGATCAGGCGTCGATAAGCTGGCGTGGGATCAGGCGTCGATAAGCTGGCGTGGGATCAGGCGTCGATAAGCTGGCCTGGGATCAGGCGTCGATAAGCTGGAGTGGGATCAGGCGTCGATAAGCTGGCCTGGGATCAGGCGTCGATAAGCTGGCGTGGGATCAGGCGTCGATAAGCTGGCCTGGGATCAGGCGTCGATAAGCTGGCCTGGGATCAGGCGTCGATAAGCTGGCATGGGATCAGGCGTCGATAAGCTGGCCTGGGATCAGGCGTCGATAAGCTGGCCTGGGATCAGGCGTCGATAAGCTGGCGTGGGATCAGGCGTCGATAAGCTGGCCTGGGATCAGGCGTCGATAAGCTGGCCTGGGATCAGGCGTCGATAAGCTGGCCTGGGATCAGGCGTCGATAAGCTGGCGTGGGATCAAGGGTCGATAAGCTGGCGTGGGATCAGGCGTCGATAAGCTGGCCTGGGATCAGGCGTCGATAAGCTGGCCTGGGATCAGGCGTCGATAAGCTGGCCTGGGATCAGGCGTCGATAAGCTGGCCTGGGATCAGGCGTCGATAAGCTGGCGTGGGATCAGGCGTCGATAAGCTGGCGTGGGATCAGGCGTCGATAAGCTGGCGTGGGATCAGGCGTCGATAAGCTGGCCTGGGATCAGGCGTCGATAAGCTGGCGTGGGATCAGGCGTCGATAAGCTGGCCTGGGATCAGGCGTCGATAAGCTGGCGTGGGATCAGGCGTCGATAAGCTGGCCTGGGATCAGGCGTCGATAAGCTGGCCTGGGATCAGGCGTCGATAAGCTGGCGTGGGATCAGGCGTCGATAAGCTGGCCTGGGATCAGGCGTCGATAAGCTGGCGTGGGATCAGGCGTCGATAAGCTGGCCTGGGATCAGGTGTCGATAAGCTGGCCTGGGATCAGGTGTCGATAAGCTGGCCTGGGATCAGGCGTCGATAAGCTGGCGTGGGATCAGGCGTCGATAAGCTGGCCTGGGATCAGGCGTCGATAAGCTGGCATGGGATCAGGCGTCGATAAGCTGGCCTGGGATCAGGCGTCGATAAGCTGGCCTGGGATCAGGCGTCGATAAGCTGGCCTGGGATCAGGCGTCGATAAGCTGGTCTGGGATCAGGCGTCGATAAGCTGGCCTGGGATCAGGCGTCGATAAGCTGGCCTGGGATCAGGCGTCGATAAGCTGGCCTGGGATCAGGCGTCGATAAGCTGGCCTGGGATCAGGCGTCGATAAGCTGGCGTGGGATCAGGCGTCGATAAGCTGGCCTGGGATCAGGCGTCGATAAGCTGGCCTGGGATCAGGCGTCGATAAGCTGGCCTGGGATCAGGCGTCGATAAGCTGGCGTGGGATCAGGCGTCGATAATCTGGCGTGGGATCAGGCGTCGATAAGCTGGCGTGGGATCAGGCGTCGATAAGCTGGCGTGGGATCAGGCGTCGATAAGCTGGCCTGGGATCAGGCGTTGATAAGCTGGCGTGGGATCAGGCGTCGATAAGCTGGCGTGGGATCAGGCGTCGATAAGCTGGCCTGGGATCAGGCGTCGATAAGCTGGCGTGGGATCAGGCGTCGATATATTTTAACACCGAGACTATTAATTTATTGAGGGCCGTATTGAGCTTCTGATAATATCAATTTGCCAGAAGTTAAAAAGTGAAAAATCGACAGACTCGACATTAAACACAGTATACTACATACTTAATATCTATGGGAATAGATAACCGCGCAGAATTGTGGTTATATGTGGGAAGTGATAAAGGAGATCTAAGGCGTTTATGTGTAGTAAAGGATTTACCCAAACTTGCTCAGAAATTCCTTGCTATAATCTCTGCCAAATTTGTTCAAATTATGTAAATCCGTCAACGTCATTTTATTACAACTCATTTTGTCCGTAACCTCCCAGTTACGGAACTAAGTTTGGTTATTTGTATGAAGTTTGATGATATTCTCCAACAGAGAGTTATTAGTCCCCTATCGGACGTCTGCTACCAAACATATTTTTTTTAACAAATTGTGCTCTTCCGATAGTCCTCATGATCGTGTCTAGCCTGGGAACAGGCGTCGATATATTTTGCCTGGTCAGTCAATTAAATATATTTTAACACCGAGACTAGTATCATTTTGCCATAAGTTAAAAAGTGAAATATCGACAGACTTTTTACAATTACTATTGTGCATAATATAGTACTATGGGTGAGTGATAGTAAGCGATGGTCAAGCAAGTCAGGTGTGTGAACGAGTGAATTCCTAACATGATACATAATTAGGTATGTGCACTTCCCGCTTAGTTATGTAGGACCCTAACATTTCTTCTTCAATAGTCAACAGACTAAATAAATAAAGTAAATAACTTACATAGTCTACATATATACATTGTAGATGTTAGTATTTATTGAAACTGCCACAGAGACTCGTAATGTATGGTTTTTTATTATTATTTTACGTTTTAAATATGTATATTTGCAATGCTTGAAATGTGTATTTAACTGAAATTGTAAGTACCACGATATGTAAAGTATTGTATATGTATTATTTTAATTATTGACTCTTTTTGAATATATAGATTGATATAAGGAACTTGTGAGTTCGTTCTAACTGTGAACCCCAGGTGACAAATAGAATAGCATCAACTTTTAGTCTCCGTACCCACATATAAGTGACTATTGAGTGTGTGTGTTTTACGTTTATTTATCGTCGCTACCGGTTGCCCATATCAGCGATGCCTCCTGAAGAGATTAGTCATTTTCGATTTTTGGAGGATAGTGCAATGATAGACATAGAACCATTTCAGAGTCTCCTCTGGTTCTTTTACGTGCACGGTGTACAGCACCGACACGAGATCTCGGTTTAAAGTCCCATCTGAAAGACTGTTAATTTTAATAGTGTCAGACGAGGGATCGAACCTGCGATCCCTGGATTACCAGTCCAGCGTGCTACCACTGGACTACAGATCCGTCTGTAAGTGACTATTGACGCCATTACCAGTCATTACCAATATCACTTCAATTGACAATGTAGTAGAACAAGCCTTGCTCTGTATATGCATCCTCGAATCATATGGGAACCAATTATTGTTTTGATGAATTTCAACTGCGTAAATAATTTTCTGGATTCCAGCTCAAGCCGTATACATTTCTATGCGCACACCAGTGAAAGCTTGGAACTAGTTCACTGAAATAGCTGGACTCTTGTAATATGTATAATTTTTAAACAATTTTTTTTTTAAATTAATACTACCATACGAATACATGAGAGTAATTCTTGTCACATACATTCCCATTCGTCCAGAAAATAACTAACAGTCATAATAAAGGCCTGACTTTCTTGTAACCTTATAACATATATTATATGGACGTGGGGTAGATATGCAAGATGCTTGTCCATTGATTGGGTAGATATGCTGAATATTTAGTCTATCCAAAATTATTTTAGATCGATTGAGAAACAAGTTCTTACTTACCTACTAATCACTCTCGAGACCTCATTCCTGGTGGAATCCATCGCCATGAGGGAGAGAGAAAAGGTCTCGATAGTTATTTATATAAGTTGTAAGAACTTACTTCCCATGTACATATTATGTATACTAGACTATGTATATTCAAAGAAATAAATATTGTTTAAACTAAGTTACTTCCCACTAGAGCTAAATAAATTTCCTACCTAAGACAATTATGCCAGTAATAATACATATACTGGTGTAACCTATGCAAGAAATGTTCTATGTTTGAGAGTGTTCGTTGAATCTTTGTTCCAGGAATTAATAACCTTTCAACCACATACTGTATCAGGTTGAAACGATCTGAAATATCAAGCTGCCAATGTTGTGTTACGCAACTTGGATGTACTACAAGATTGGCAACGTATCAGTACAAATGAACCCGGATTTCCACAGATATTACCGTACTCCCATTGGTTAAGATTACAACAGGCAATCTTGCTGGCAGCGGACAAACACAACGAATAACAAACAATCCTTTGTAAACATCGCTACATGTTGTTCACAATATATCGGAAACAGACTTGGATGTTTTTAAGCGGTGTGCATGTTTATAATTCAAAGGACTGTGCGTAGTTCGGGATATGCGCAAAATGTTCGGGGTTAGTGAAGGGGCGATTCTGGTCCTTGCGATTGTTAGCTTTCCCAGAAATGACGCAGGACAAGTAATATATCAGGTATGAATACTTAGATACATGTTCAGTTGGTGTGAGCGAGTATTCGAATGTACAGTTGGTGTGAGCGAGTATTCGAATGTTCAGTTGGTGTGAGTGAGTATTCGAATGTTCAGTTGGTGTGAGCGAGTATTCGAATGTTCAGTTGGTGTGAGCGAGTAATCGAATGTTTAGTTGGTGTAGGCGAGTATTCGAATGTTCAGTTGGTGTAAGCGAGTATTCGAATGTTCAGTTGGTGTGAGCGAGTATTCGAATGTTCAGTTGGTGTGAGCAAGTATTCGAATGTTCAGTTGGTGTGAGCGAGTATTCGAATGTTCAGTTGGTGTGAGCGAGTATTCGAATGTTCAGTTGGTGTGAGCGAGTATTCGAAAGACTTAGATAGGGGTGTTCACTTTCAATGTGTGTGTTTTACGTTTATTTGTCGTCGCTACCGATTGCCCATATGAGCGACACCTCCTGAAGAGATTAGTCGTTTTAGAATTTTGGAGGATAGTGAAATGATACAGACAGAGACCCATTCCAGAGTCGCTGATTTGACGCTGGGGTTCATTTTTTCCAGATCCCAATAGACTGTGGTGGTTGTACAGTTTTAGGTTAAACATTATATATTTCAGTATTTTTACATGTAATCAAGAAATGAACATTTTATATATTTAACAGCAGTAGACTGAAAGGGATTATAGCGAAAGAAAACGTATATAGTTATTCTCCCTATCAATTGATTGATATTCAATAGGCAGGAAAATAATATATATAACAATGAAAATACGTGAAATCTATTCTTGGCTAAAGAATTTCCGAAGTTAGTGTATTCGTGAGTAAATAGTTTTGGATGCTAAAAAGAAAATGATATAAATTTAAATGAGTATTTGAAGAAATTACAACATTTAAATGAGTATTTGAAGAAAGTACAGCATTTAAATGAGTATTTGAAGAAAGTACAGCATTTAAATTAGTATTTGAAGAAAGTACAGCATTTAAATGAGTATTTGCAGAAAGTACAACATTTAAATGAGTATTTGAAGAAAGTTCAAGAATATAAAATATCAAATCGGAGCACGAAAAGAAGATATAATTTAACGAAAAGTTAGTTGAATAAAACCGGTTGCTATGCCAATAACGACAGCATTCGGATTGGAATCCGCCTTGTGGACATTTTAGAAAGCGCCCATCTTCTCAGAACCGTTCACTTCCAATAATGTATTCGTGTACTGCAAAGGAAATTACGTTGTTGGTTGCACAGTCTTTATAAGTGTCACCGAGAAGGCCGCGAGTGTGTTTTACGTTTATTTATCGTCGCTACCGGTTGCCCATATGAGCGACGCCTCCTGAAGAGATTAGTCATTATAGAATTTTGGAGGATTAGGGTCAGCCGGGGGATCGAACCTGCGATCCCTGGAATACCAGTCCAGCGTGTTACCACTGGACTGCAGATCCGTCTGTAGAAGGCCGCGACCGAGTGGTTGCCGTCTTTGGCTTTTAAATCACCGCTGTAGGTTCGAATACCACAAGTTTATTATAGTATTATTTCAAGTGAATAAATACTGCCCGGAGGCACACACATCCCGCGCATACCCCGGACCCCCAGGGTTACTACATCCCAGGAGGATGTTGCAACCCAACATACATTGTAGCATTAATCAAATAGCATTCTCTGAACAATATTTTGTTGAATACAAACATTGGATGACATTCACCAAGAGCTGTCGGAAAACAACACTTGAGTGTTCAGTATGATAATTGTGTGGTGTGTTGAGTGTTTTTTGACAAATGAACAAACCGATATACAACGTATATAGCAATACATGTATGTATATACGCTTTCTTTTTCTTAATGAAATAGTCTATGCAGTATTTATAAATAGTGTTTCCTCCAGTGCTGTTAGATGATGTAGCAAGTCTATGCAGTATTTATAAATAGTGTTTCCTCCAGTGCTGTTTGATGATGAAGCAAGACTGCTAATGTGTCAATGTATGTCGCATTTGGTAATGTTGCCGAGGGGCGTTTCTATATCGGAACTGGTTACGCTGCCGCCCAAATGCATAACAGAGGTCGTCAAAAGTATGTTTACCCGTAACCTGCCAATCTCGACTGAAGTCGCTTTTGCAAACAGCATAGAGCCATATCAGACGACACAGAACGTGCCGTCTGGTCAGGCTCTATGTTGTTTGCTATTCGGATAGCAAACAACCTAGATCCTGATTAGACGCGGCTGATCTGGACCTATGTTGTTTGCACATTCCGTCCAATTTATTCGGTAGGTTACGGGTTAATAATGAAATGTAAATGTTGTCTCTATTTAGAAACCGAAGATACAGTCTCTATACATCCATTCGGACATTACATATCGTTTTGCTACAACAACGGTGTCCAGTCGATTAAAGAACACCCACAGCAAATCAACAGAGGCGGTATTGGATGTCACTCTTCCAAACGAGGCTTTCATCACAAATTTTACCCTGTAAGCATACTGCACACGTCATTTGTAAAGCATCGTTTATTGTCAATAGAAAATCTGCACTTAGCCCATCTCCACATCTTCTCTAAGAAGAAGAGAGAGGGGTGTGGTGCGATTGTTGCGTTTTAGAATGAAGCAAGCGCCTGTACCAATAAGGGCATGGGTGAGTGGAAGTCGTGATAGCGCAGTGGTAGCGTGTTCGCTTCAGGTATGAAAGGCCCAAAGTTCGAGCTCTGCTGGAGCCGTTACGATTATGCCCTTAGGCAAGGCATTTAAAGTGCACGTTTCCCCTTCTCTCTCTCTCTCTCTCTCTCTCTCTCTCCCTCTCTCTCTATCTCTCCCTATCTCGCTCGCTCGCGCACTCGCTCTCTCTCTCTCTCTCTCTCTCTCTCTCGTGGTGATGGATTCCATCAGGAATGAGGTCTCGAAAGTGATTAATATAAGTTGTCAGAACTTGTTTAGCAATCGAGCAAAAATAAATTTGTATAGACTAAGGGCATGGGTTGTAGTTCCTCCTGGAACTAGCTGAAGACATTTTATGCTCAGAGAGTTAAGTACTAGTAAGGCACTGAGAGGAACTGCTCACAGCCCCTCTGGCCCTGGGGTGTGTTACCATTGTCACAACTAGCCGGCGCATTCAGTTATGGCTTCATCTGAATTTAATAAAATTGCAGTTTGTACAGAGTAATGTTTATCTTAGTATTCGACTATCTTATATATAAAACATACATATACTATGATATGTTTATTTTCACCATATGAACTATTATAGCTGCTACAGCATATCGATTGTCGCCATTGTCTGTGGGTCGTAGATACTGTAGCATGTCGATTGTCGCCATTGTCTGTGGGTCATAGATACTGTAGCATGTCGATTGTCGCCATTGTATGTGGGTCATAGATACTGCAGCATGTCGATTGTCGCCATTGTCTGTGGGCCATAGCTACTGTAGCATGTCGATTGTCGCCATTGTCTGTGGGTCATAGATACTGCAGCATGTCGATTGTCGCCATTGTCTGTGGGTCATAGATACTGTAGCATGTCGATTGTCGCCATTGTCTGTGGGCCATAGATACTGCAGCATATCGCTTGTCGCCATTGTCTGTGGGTCATAGATACTGTAGCATGTCGATTGTCGCCATTGTCTGTGGGCAATAGAGACTGCAGCATATCGATTGTCGCCATTGTCTGTGGGTCATAGATACTGTAGCATATCGATTGTCGCCATTGTCTGTGGGTCATATATACTGCAGCATATCGAGTGTCGCCATTGTCTGTGGGTCATAGATACTGTAGCATATCGAGTGTCGCCATTGTCTGTGGGTCATATATACTGCAGCATATCGAGTGTCGCCATTGTCTGTGGGTCATAGATGCTGAAGCATATCGATTGTCGCCATTGTCTGTGGGTCATAGATACTGTAGCATGTCGCCATTGTATGTGGGTCATAGATGCTGTAGCAAGTCGATTGTCGCCATTGTCTGTGGGTCATAGATACTGCAGCATATCGAGTGTCGCCATTGTCTGTGGGTCATAGATGCTGTAGCAAGTCGATTGTCGCCATAGTCTGTAGGTCAAAGATACTGTAGCATATCGAGTGTCGCCATTGTCTGTGGGTCATAGATACTGCAGCATGTCGATTGTCGCCATTGTCTGTGGGTCATAGATACTGCAGCATATCGATTGTCGCCATTGTCTGTGCGCCATAGATACTGCAGCATGTCGATTGTCGCCATTGTCTGTGGGCCATAGATACTGCAGCATGTCGATTGTCGCCATTGTCTGTGGGTCATAGATACTGCAGCATATCGATTGTCGCCATTGTCTGTGGGCCATAGATACTGCAGCATGTCGATTGTCGCCATTGTCTGTGGGCCATAGATACTGCAGCATGTCGATTGTCGCCATTGTCTGTGGGTCATAGATACTGCAGCATATCGAGTGTCGCCATTGTCTGTGGGTCATATATACTGTAGCATATCGAGTGTCGCCATTGTCTGTGGGTCATAGATACTGTAGCATGTCGATTGTCGCCATTGTCTGTGGGCCATAGATACTGCAGCATATCGAGTGTCGCCATTGTCTGTGGGTCATAGATAATGCAGCATATCGATTGTCGCCATTGTCTGTGGGTCATATATACTGCAGCAGGTCGATTGTCGCCATTGTCTGTGGGCCATAGATACTGCAGCATATCGATTGTCGCCATTGTCTGTGGGTCATAGATACTGTAGCATATCGATTGTCGCCATTGTCTGTGGGTCATAGATACTGTAGCATATCGATTGTCGCCATTGTCTGTGGGTCATAGATACTATTAGTATATCGAGTGTCGCCATTGTCTGTGGGTCATATATACTGTAGCATATCGAGTGTCGCCATTGTATGTGGGCCATAGATACTGTAGCATATCGATTGTCGCCATTGTCTGTGGGTCATAGATACTGCAGCATATCGATTGTAGGAAAAGATCATGGTTATAAGTCAAATAGTTTATGTTCGTCTCTTGATATGTACCACATTATATAAAACAAGTACATACAACGTTCTTAACAGAAATTTAAGAGACGGTAAAATATATCACATGAATCATATGAGCTGTGTTATATGACAACCAACAATGGGATAATAACGTCACAGCGCCACAGCCAGGACGACATATATAGTGTCATATGACATGACCCACATAGCAATTTTAATTTATTTACAAGCTATAACTTAGTAGGTGTTAACAGAAAGCGGATACTATGTATCGATCTGCTTCTAGAAGTTATAATATCTTTATAACCAGAGGAAGATAAAAACTGCTCTAAAACTACAGGAATAAGATTATTAAATATTAAAACAGGATTTGGCTGTAAATGTTGCTATGTTATCGTATATGTATACTATAATGCAACCTGTTATAACATCCAACTGATACAGACGAGGAACACCGAATGGTAAGTTGATTTGTTTTTATATCGTTGCATAAATAGTTCACAGTTACAACGTTGTATCAGGTGACAGAGGCGTATCCAGGGGTTGCTCATCGGACTCGAGCACCCCCTTAATTTCCAGAATGATGGTTTTTCATCTCATTAATTTCTTATAAAATCGATTCACCAGCACCTGTTCTCCTTTTTATACCACAGTTACCAATATATTGCACCATTTGTTCTTCAGTTTTTAAAAATATTCCAGGTGGAACATGCCAGGACCACCCTAAGATGGGCCAACTGCAGCGGTCAGGCCAGCTTTGCTGCCAGGGTCTGGTGTTACTAACTTAGCACCCCCTTAATATTTTCATGGATACGCCTCTAGGTGGCATATGGTTGCTATTTTAAATTAGTTGTCTGTGCTTAATTTTTACAAACAAAAAAGAAATATCGTTGATTATTTTTAAAATATCTTTTCTAATGTTGTAGAGAAATTGATGGCAATGTTATTATCGGCGAGATCAAGGAAAAAGAGGTTGCTAGGAAACAATATGTGGCAGCCCAGCGAAGGGGAGAAAGTGCGGGATATATCGGAACAAAGTATGTGCAAACCCATTGGAGAATCCACAGGCATACGGTGCATAACCTGAACCCCCGGGTTACTACATCACAGGACCAAAATACATAGATTACTAAAAAAACAAAAATTCAGAAAATGGGTGTTTTTGTCTAGAATGATATTTGATGTTAAAATGCATTTTGGGTTGTAATCTGGTCATGGGATTTAGTACTGCCGATCCGGCTTTTATGTTTTGTTGGGTCTACGGTTTGGTTCTGTTGTAGTGTATGTAGTTTGTTTGGGGAACTCGCTTGGCGTGAGGTACCGGGGCGGGTCGGGCTATAATTAAAAGATCCAATTCACAATTTAAATTTTACGAAAAGTTTTAATTCTGATTTATTTAACGTGTTTCAGATTCTGGATTAATGCGTCCAGAATCTCGGGGGTATATCAGCTAGTGCTGGATGGATCTGCGCGTGAGCAGTTCGATCGCACACCTACCCAGGTTGGACAGACAATGGGTGAATTTTGAAAGATTGGTCGACACTTTTATTATGTACCCAAATATGCAACAGAACAAATAATTAATGTTTAATCTACTCTGACACTAATCTCCTGTCATCATATTGCGCAGACGAGTAATATAGATGTTGCATAATAACTATCTAGTGTGAATGGCAGTAATTATCTGTGTAAAGATATGAAATATTTGATGTGATTTATTGTAACGAACAAAAATTCTAAATTCTAAATGTATAAACTCTTCAAAATTTAGTAAGGTTGAAAACAGTTACTTATTAGTTATGAAATTGAAGTCTCTATAAATAAATTGACTCCCTTATTGTATATACAAAATGTACATCTAATAGGAATGAACAGGCTATGAAATGAACGGGCTATGCTATGAAATGAACCGGCTATGAAATGAACCGGCTATGCTATGAACCGGCTATCTATTTGAGCTTGATAGCAGTACCCAGGGAGGAGATCCAGATTATGAACTGAATGCTTGTGGGAGCATCTAGAATATTAAGTCGCCATATCGGACAAGTGGGTTTTCTCCGGGTACTCCGGTTTACCCCCACATTAATTATCACGTTTACGCTTTCATCCGCGCCAACGATAGTGATTAATATAAGTTGTTACAGCTTGTTTCGCAATCGTTGTAAAATAAATAAAGTTTGAACTAAATGAGCTAGTTTCACTGGATATCAAAAGGAGGCTGGTTCGAAACCTTAGACTCCTTGGTCATTATCATGTATCGATCACAAACATGTCATGTACTGACGTATGTATGGTTTGTCATAACCAGCAATATTTGCAAAACAATATTATATTCCGCTTAGCAGAGTAGGATTTTCAAATGTGTTTATAACTTAAATGGGGACGTTTGTCGAACATTTTACGCTATTGTTGTGTACAAGTAAGCATTCCAAAAGGCTGAATGCGCTTCACCATTCACCAAGTACATCGGTTTATAGTAGAATAATGACCTCCATCCTCAATACATATAGATATATGTCTCTATCCACCGTTAGCCCACCCCCACTCGCCAACCATACGCTTCACTATTCACCAAGTACATCGGTTTATAGTAGAATAATGACTTCCGTCCTCAATACATATAGATACATATCTCTATCCACCGTTAGCCCACACCCACTCGCCAACCATACGCTTCACCATTCACCAAGTACATCGGTTTATAGTAGAATAATGATCTCCATCCTCAATACCTCATGTTATCTTTATATATAGATACATATCTTTATCCACCGATTACCCCACCCCTCCCGCCAACCATACATTCGCCATTCAATAGTGTGTTTTATCACCAGGCACAGAGAGACCAATAAGTTTAGCCTGACTGTAACGGTGGCTGCACAGAGTAAGGTCTCCTTCAACCTCACCTACCAGGAGCTGCTGAAACGCAAGCACGCACATTATGAACAGGTAACCATTCTTAGCACCCAGCTGTAACCACTGTGATAACACTACAACGCATCCAGCTGTAACTGCTATGGTAGCACTACTTTGTACCCAGCTGTAACCGCTACGATACCACTACTTCGTACCCAGCTGTAACCGCTACGATAACACTACTACACTACCAGCTGTAACCGCTACGATAACAATACTTCACTCCCTGCTGTAACCGCTACGATCCCACTACTTCACTCCCAGCTGTAACCGCTACGATACCACTACTTCATACCCAGCTGTAGCCGCTACGATAACACTACTTCACTCCCAGCTGTAACCGCTACAATAACACTACTTCACTCCCAACTGTAACCGCTATTATAACACTACTTCACTCCCAGCTGTAACCGCTACAATAACACTACTTCATACCCAGCTGTAACCGCTAGAATAACACTACTTCACTCCCAGCTGTAACCGCTAGAATAACACTACTTCGTACCCAGCTGAAACTGATACGATAGCACTACTTCACTACCAGCTGTAGCCGCTACAATAACACTACTTCGTACCCAGCTGTAAATGCTACGATAACACTACTTCGTACCCAGCTGTAGCCACTACGATAACACTACTTCCCTCCCAGCTGTATCCGCTACGATAACACTACTTCACTCCCAGCTGTAAACGATACGATAACACTACTTCACTCCCAGCTGTAACCGCTACGATAACACTACTTCATACCCAGCTGTAACCGATACGATAGCACTACTTCACTCCCAGCTTTAACGACTACGATAACACTACTTCACTCCCAGCTGTATCCAATACGATAACACTACTCCGTATCCAGCTGTAACCACTACGATAACACTACTTCACTCCCAGCTGTAACCACTATAATAACACTACTTCACTCCCAGCTGTAACTGCTACGATAACACTACTTTACTCCCAGCTGTAACCGCTACGATAACACTACTTCACTCCCAGCTGTAACTGCTACGATAACACTACTTCACTCCCAGCTGTAATCGCTACGATAACACTACTTCGTACCCAGCTGTAATCGCTACGATAACACTACTTCGTACCCAGCTGTAACCGCTACGATAACACTACTTCGTACCCAGCTGCAACCGCTACGATAACACTACTTCGTACCCAGCTGTAACTGATACGATAACACTACTTCGTACCCAGCTGTAACCGCTACGATAACAATGCTTCACTCCCAGCTGATGCCGCTATGATAGCAATGCTTCGTACCCAGCAGTAACCGCTACGATAACACTAGTTCATACCCAGCTGTAACCGCTACGATAACACTACTTCACTCCCAGCTGTTACCGCTACGATAACACTACTTCACTCCCAGCTGTAACCGCTACGATAACACTACTTCACTCCCAGCTGTAACCGCTATGATAACACTACTTCACTCCCAGCTGTAACCGCTACGATATCACTACTTCACTCACAGCAGTAACCGCTACGATAACACTACTTCATACCCAGCTGTAACCGCTACGATAACACTACTTCACTCCCAGCTGTAACCACTACGATAACACTACTTCGTACCCAGCTGTAACCGCTACGATAACTCTACTTCACTCCCAGCTGTAACCGCTACGATAACACTACTTCGTACCCAGCTGTAACCGCTACGATAACACTACTTCACTCCCAGCTGTAGCCGCTACGATAACACTACTTCATTCCAAGCTGTAACTGCTACGATAACACTACTTCGTACCCAGCTGTAACCACTACGATAACACTACTTCACTCCCAGCTGTGACTGCTACGATAACACTACTGCACTCCCAGCTGTAACCGCTACGATAACACTACTTCGTACCCAGCTGCAACCGCTACGATAACACTACTTCGTACCCAGCTGTAACTGATACGATAACACTACTTCGTACCCAGCTGTAACCGCTACGATAACACTACTTCATTCCCAGCTGTAACCGCTACGATAGCAATGCTTCGTACCCAGCTGTAACCGCTATGATAACAATGCTTCACTCCCAGCTGATGCCGCTATGATAGCAATGCTTCGTACCCAGCAGTAACCACTACGATAACACTAGTTCATACCCAGCTGTAACCGCTACGATAACACTACTTCACTCCCAGCTGTAACCGCTACGATAACACTACTTCACTCCCAGCTGTTACCGCTACGATAACACTACTTCACTCCCAGCTGTAACCGCTACGATAACACTACTTCGTACCCAGCTGTAACCGCTACGATAACACTACTTCACTCCCAGCTGTGACCGCTACGATAACACTACTGCACTCCCAGCTGTAACCGCTACGATAACACTACTTCGTACCCAGCTGCAACCGCTACGATAACACTACTTCGTACCCAGCTGTAACCGATACGATAACACTACTTCTTACCCAGCTGTAACCGCTACGATAACACTACTTCATTCCCAGTGGTAACCGCTACGATAGCAATGCTTCGTACCAAGCTGTAACCGCTACGATAACAATGCTTTACTCCCAGCTGATGCCGCTATGATAGCAATGCTTCGTACCCAGCAGTAACCGCTACGATAACACTAGTTCATACCTAGCTGTAACCGCTATGATAACACTACTTCACTCCCAGCTGTAACCCCTACGATAACACTGCTTCGTACCCAGCTGTAACCGCTACGATAACACTACTTCACTCCCAGCTGTTACTGCTACGATAACACTACTTCACTCCCAGCTGTAACTGCTATGATAACACTACTTCGTACCCAGCTGTAACCGCTACGATAACACTACTTCACTCCCAGCCGTAATGGCTACGATACCACTACTTCACTCCCAGCTGTAACCGCTACGATAACACTACTTCATACCCAGCTGTAACCACTACGATAACACTACTTCACTCCCAGCTGTAACCGCTACGATACCACTACTTCCCTCCCAGCTGTAACCGCTACGATAACACTACTTCACTCCCAGCTGTAACCGCTACGATAACACTACTTCACTCCCAGCTGTAACCGCTACGATAACACTTCTTCACTCCCAGCTGTAATCGCTACGATAACACTACTTCGTACCCAGCTGTAATCGCTACGATAACACTACTTCACTCACAGCTGTAACCACTACGATAACACTACTTCACTCCCAGCTGTAACCGCTACGATAACACTACTTCACTCCCAGCTGTGACCGCTACGATAACACTACTGCACTCCCAGCTGTAACCGCTATGATAACACTACTTCGTACCCAGCTGCAACCGCTACGATAACACTACTTCGTACCCAGCTGTAACCGATACGATAACACTACTTCTTACCCAGCTGTAACCGCTACGATAACACTACTTCATTCCCAGTGGTAACCGCTACGATAGCAATGCTTCGTACCAAGCTGTAACCGCTACGATAACAATGCTTTACTCCCAGCTGATGCCGCTATGATAGCAATGCTTCGTACCCAGCAGTAACCGCTACGATAACACTAGTTCATACCTAGCTGTAACCGCTATGATAACACTACTTCACTCCCAGCTGTAACCCCTACGATAACACTACTTCGTACCCAGCTGTAACCGCTACGATAACACTACTTCACTCCCAGCTGTTACCGCTACGATAACACTACTTCACTCCCAGCTGTAACTGCTATGATAACACTACTTCGTACCCAGCTGTAACCGCTACGATAACACTACTTCACTCCCAGCCGTAACGGCTACGATACCACTACTTCACTCCCAGCTGTAACCGCTACGATAACACTACTTCATACCCAGCTGTAACCACTACGATAACACTACTTCACTCCCAGCTGTAACCGCTACGATACCACTACTTCCCTCCCAGCTGTAACCGCTACGATAACACTACTTCACTCCCAGCTGTAACCGCTACGATAACACTACTTCACTCCCAGCTGTAACCGCTACGATAACACTACTTCACTCCCAGCTGTAACCGCTACGATAACACTACTTTACTCCCAGCTGTAACCGCTACGATAACACTACTTCACTCACAGCTGTAACCACTACGATAACACTACTTCACTCCCAGCTGTAACCGCTACGATAACACTACTTCACTCCCAGCTGTGACCGCTACGATAACACTACTGCACTCCCAGCTGTAACCGCTACGATAACACTACTTCGTACCCAGCTGCAACCGCTACGATAACACTACTTCGTACCCAGCTGTAACTAATACGATAACACTACTTCGTACCCAGCTGTAACCGCTACGATAACACTACTTCATTCCCAGCTGTAACCGCTACGATAGCAATGCTTCGTACCCAGCCGTAACCGCTACGATAACAATGCTTCACTCCCAGCTGATGCCGCTATGATAGCAATGCTTCGTACCCAGCAGTAACCGCTACGATAACACTAGTTCATACCCAGCTGTAACCGCTACGATAACACTACTTCACTCCCAGCTGTAACCGCTACGATAACACTACTTCACTCCCAGCTGTAACCGCTACGATAACACTACTTCACTCCCAGCTGTAACCGCTACGATAACACTACTTCACTCCCAGCTGTAACCGCTACGATAACACTACTTCACTCCCAGCTGTAACCGCTACGATAACACTACTTCACTCCCAGCTGTAACCGCTACGATAACACTACTTCACACCCAGCTGTAACCGCTACGATAACACTACTTCACTCCCAGCGTACAAACATCTTCGTACCCAGCTGTAACCGCTACGATAACTCTACTTCACTCCCAGCTGTAACCGCTACGATAACACTACTTCGTACCCAGCTGTAACCGCTACGATAACACTACTTCACTCCCAGCTGTAACCGCTACGATAACACTACTTCGTACCCAGCTGTAACCGCTACGATAACACTACTTCACTCCCAGCTGTAACCACTACGATAACACTACTTCACTCCCAGCTGTAACCGCTACGATAACACTACTTCACTCCCAGCTGTAACCGCTACGATAACACTACTTCACTCCCAGCTGTAACCGCTACGATAACACTACTTCACTCCCAGCTGTAACCGCTACGATAACACTACTTCACTCCCAGCTGTAACGCTACGATAACACTACTTCGTACCCAGCTGTAACCGCTACGATAACACTACTTCACCCCAGCTGTAACCGCTACGATAACACTACTTCACTCCCAGCTGTAACCGCTACGATAACACTACTTCACTCCCAGCTGTAACCGCTACGATAACACTACTTCACTCCCAGCTGTAACCGCTACGATAACACTACTTCGTACCCAGCTGTAACCGCTACGATAACACTACTTCACTCCCAGCTGTAACCGCTACGATAACACTACTTCATTCCCAGCTGTAACCGCTACGATAACACTACTTCGTACCCAGCTGTAACCGCTACGATAACACTACTTCACTCCCAGCTGTGACCGCTACGATAACACTACTGCACTCCCAGCTGTAACCGCTACGATAACACTACTTCGTACCCAGCTGCAACCGCTACGATAACACTACTTCGTACCCAGCTGTAACGATACGATAACACTACTTCGTACCCAGCTGTAACCGCTACGATAACACTACTTCATTCCCAGCTGTAACCGCTACGATAGCAATGCTTCGTACCCAGCTGTAACCGCTACGATAACACTACTTCACTCCCAGCTACCGCTACGATACACTATCTCCAGCTGTAACCGCTACGATAACACTACTTCACTCCCAGCTGTAACCGCTACGATAACACTACTTCACTCCCAGCTGTAACCGCTACGATAACAATGCTTCACTCCCAGCTGATCGCTATGATAGCAATGCTTCGTACCCAGCAGTAACCGCTACGATAACACTACTTCATACCCAGCTGTAACCACTACGATAACACTACTTCACTCCCAGCTGTAACCGCTACGATAACACTACTTCACTCCCAGCTGTTACCGCTACGATAACACTACTTCACTCCCAGCTGTAACCGCTACGATAACACTACTTCACTCCCAGCTGTAATCGCTGCGATAATACTACTTCACTCCCAGCTGTAACCGCTACGATATCACTACTTCGTACCCAGCTGTAACCGCTACGATAACACTACTTCACTCCCAGCTGTAGCCGCTACGATAACACTACTTCATTCCCAGCTGTAACCGCTACGATAACACTACTTCGTACCCAGCTGTAACCGCTACGATAACACTACTTCACTCCCAGCTGTGACCGCTACGATAACACTACTGCACTCCCAGCTGTAACCGCTACGATAACACTACTTCGTACCCAGCTGCAACCGCTACGATAACACTACTTCGTACCCAGCTGTAACCGATACGATAACACTACTTCTTACCCAGCTGTAACCGCTACGATAACACTACTTCATTCCCAGCGGTAACCGCTACGATAGCAATGCTTCGTACCAAGCTGTAACCGCTACGATAACAATGCTTCACTCCCAGCTGATGCCGCTATGATAGCAATGCTTCGTACCCAGCAGTAACCGCTACGATAACACTAGTTCATACCTAGCTGTAACCGCTATGATAACACTACTTCACTCCCAGCTGTAACCCCTACGATAACACTACTTCGTACCCAGCTGTAACCGCTACGATAACACTACTTCACTCCCAGCTGTTACCGCTACGATAACACTACTTCACTCCCAGCTGTAACCGCTACGATAACACTACTTCGTACCCAGCTGTAACCGCTACGATAACACTACTTCACTCCCAGCTGTAACGGCTACGATACCACTACTTCACTCCCAGCTGTAACCGCTACGATAACACTACTTCATACCCAGCTGTAACCGCTACGATAACACTACTTCACTCCCAGCTGTAACCGCTACGATAACACTACTTCGTACCCAGCTGTAACCGCTACGATAACACTACTTCACTCCCAGCTGTTACCGCTACGATAACACTACTTCACTCCCAGCTGTAACCGCTACGATAACACTACTTCGTACCCAGCTGTAACCGCTACGATAACACTACTTCACTCCCAGCTGTAACCGCTACGATAACACTACTTCACTCCCAGCTGTAACCGCTACGATAACACTACTTCACTCCCAGCTGTAACCGCTACGATAACACTACTTCACTCCCAGCTGTAACCGCTACGATAACACTACTTCACTCCCAGCTGTAACCGCTACGATAACACTACTTCACTCCCAGCTGTAACCGCTACGATAACACTACTTCATACCCAGCTGTAACCGCTACGATAACACTACTTCACTCCCAGCTGTAACCGCTACGATAACACTACTTCGTACCCAGCTGTAACCGCTACGATAACACTACTTCACTCCCAGCTGTAACCGCTACGATAACACTACTTCGTACCCAGCTGTAACCGCTACGATAACACTACTTCACTCCCAGCTGTAACCGCTACGATAACACTACTTCATTCCCAGCTGTAACCGCTACGATAACACTACTTCGTACCCAGCTGTAACCGCTACGATAACACTACTTCACTCCCAGCTGTAACCGCTATGATAACACTACTTCACTCCCAGCAGTAACCGCTACGATAACACTAGTTCATACCAGCTGTAACCGCTAGATAACACTACTTCACTCCCAGCTGTAACCCCTACGATAACACTACTTCGTACCCAGCTGTAACCGCTACGATAACACTACTTCACTCCCAGCTGTTACCGCTACGATAACACTACTTCATTCCCAGCTGTAACCGCTACGATAACACTACTTCGTACCCAGCTGTAACCGCTACGATAACACTACTTCACTCCCAGCTGTAACCGCTATGATACCACTACTTCACTCCCAGCAGTAACCGCTACGATAACACTAGTTCATACCCAGCTGTAACCGCTATGATAACACTACTTCACTCCCAGCTGTAACCCCTACGATAACACTACTTCGTACCCAGCTGTAACCGCTACGATAACACTACTTCACTCCCAGCTGTAACCGCTACGATAACACTACTTCACTCCCAGCTGTAACCGCTACGATAACACTACTTCGTACCCAGCTGTAACCGCTACGATAACACTACTTCACTCCCAGCTGTAGCCGCTACGATAACACTACTTCATTCCCAGCTGTAACCGCTACGATAACACTACTTCGTACCCAGCTGTAACCGCTACGATAACACTACTTCACTCCCAGCTGTGACCGCTACGATAACACTACTGCACTCCCAGCTGTAACCGCTACGATAACACTACTTCGTACCCAGCTGCAACCGCTACGATAACACTACTTCTTACCCAGCTGTAACCGCTACGATAACACTACTTCATTCCCAGCGGTAACCGCTACGATAGCAATGCTTCGTACCAAGCTGTAACCGCTACGATAACAATGCTTTACTCCCAGATGATGCCGCTATGATAGCAATGCTTCGTACCCAGCAGTAACCGCTACGATAACACTAGTTCATACCTAGCTGTAACCGCTATGATAACACTACTTCACTCCCAGCTGTAACCCCTACGATAACACTACTTCGTACCCAGCTGTAACCGCTACGATAACACTACTTCACTCCCAGCTGTTACCGCTACGATAACACTACTTCACTCCCAGCTGTAACCGCTACGATAACACTACTTCGTACCCAGCTGTAACCGCTACGATAACACTACTTCACTCCCATCTGTAACGGCTACGATACCACTACTTCACTCCCAGCTGTAACCGCTACGATAACACTACTTCATACCCAACTGTAACCACTACGATAACACTACTTCACTCCCAGCTGTAACCGCTACGATACCACTACTTCCCTCCCAGCTGTTACCGCTACGATAACACTACATCACTCCCAGCTGTAACCGCTACGATAACAATACTTCACTCCCAGCTGTAATCGCTGCGATAATACTACTTCACTCCCAGCTGTAACCGCTACGATATCACTACCTCGTACCCAGCTGTAACCGCTACGATAACACTACTTCACTCCCAGCTGTAGCCGCTACGATAACACTACTTCATTCCCAGCTGTAACCGCTACGATAACACTACTTCGTACCCAGCTGTAACCGCTACGATAACACTACTTCACTCCCAGCTGTGACCGCTACGATAACACTACTGCACTCCCAGCTGTAACCGCTACGATAACACTACCTCGTACCCAGCTGCAACCGCTACGATAACACTACTTCGTACCCAGCTGTAACCGATACGATAACACTATTTCTTACCCAGCTGTAACCGCTATGATAACACTACTTCATTCCCAGCGGTAACCGCTACGATAGCAATGCTTCGTACCAAGCTGTAACCGCTACGATAACAATGCTTCACTCCCAGCTGATGCCGCTATGATAGCAATGCTTCGTACCCAGCAGTAACCGCTACGATAACACTAGTTCATACCTAGCTGTAACCGCTATGATAACACTACTTCACTCCCAGCTGTAACCCCTACGATAACATTACTTCGTACCCAGCTGTAACCGCTACGATAACACTACTTCACTCCCAGCTGTTACCGCTACGATAACACTACTTCACTCCCAGCTGTAACCGCTACGATAACACTACTTCGTACCCAGCTGTAACCGCTACGATAACACTACTTCACTCCCAGCTGTAACGGCTATGATACCACTACTTCACTCCCAGCTGTAACCGCTACGATAACACTACTTCATACCCAGCTGTAACCACTACGATAACACTACTTCACTCCCAGCTGTAACCGCTACGATACCACTACTTCCCTCCCAGCTGTAACCGCTACGATAACACTACTTCACTCCCAGCTGTAACCGCTACAATAACACTACTTCACTCCCAGCTGTAACCGCTATGATAACACTTCTTCACTCCCAGCTGTAATCGCTACGATAACACTACTTCGTACCCAGCTGTAATCGCTACGATAACACTACTTCACTACCAGCTGTAACCACTACGATAACACTACTTCACTCCCAGCTGTAACCGCTACGATAACACTACTTCACTCCCAGCTGTAATCGCTACGATAATACTACTTCATTCCCAGCTGTAACCGCTACGATATGACTACTTCGTACCCAGCTGTAACCGCTACGATAACACTACTTCACTCCCAGCTGTAGCCGCTACGATAACACTACTTCATTCCCAGCTGTAACCGCTACGATAACACTACTTCGTACCCAGCTGTAACCGCTACGATAACATTACTTCACTCCCAGCTGTGACCGCTACGATAACACTACTGCACTCCCAGCTGTAACCGCTACGATAACACTACTTCGTACCCAGCTACAACCGCTACGATAACACTACTTCGTACCCAGCTGTAACCGATACGATAACACTACTTCGTACCCAGCTGTAACCGCTACGATAACACTACTTCATTCCCAGCTGTAACCGCTACGATAGCAATGCTTCGTACCAAGCTGTAACCGCTACGATAACAATGCTTCACTCCCAGCTGATGCCGCTATCATAGCAATGCTTCGTACCCAGCAGTAACCGCTACGATGACACTAGTTCATACCTAGCTGTAACCGCTACGATAACACTACTTCACTCCCAGCTGTAACCGCTACGTTAACACTACTTCACTTGCAGCTGTAACTGCTACGATAACACTACTTCACTCCCAGCTGTAATCGCTACAATAACACTACTTCGTACCCAGCTGTAATCGCTACGATAACACTACTTCACTCCCAGCTGTAACCGCTACGATAACACTACTTCACTCCCAGCTGTAACCGCTACGATAACACTACTTCACTCCCAGCTGTAATCGCTACGATAATACTACTTCACTCCCAGCTGTAACCGCTACGATATCACTACTTCGTACCCAGCTGTAACCGCTACGATAACACTACATCACTCCCAGCTGTAACCACTACGATAACAATACTTCACTCCCAGCTGTAATCGCTGCGATAATACTACTTCACTCCCAGCTGTAACCGCTACGATATCACTACCTCGTACCCAGCTGTAACTGCTACGATAACACTACTTCACTCCCAGCTGTAGCCGCTACGATAACACTACTTCATTCCCAGCTGTAACCGCTACGATAACACTACTTCGTACCCAGCTGTAACCGCTACGATAACACTACTTCACTCCCAGCTGTGACCGCTACGATAACACTACTGCACTCCCAGCTGTAACCGCTACGATAACACTACCTCGTACCCAGCTGCAACCGCTACGATAACACTACTTCGTACCCAGCTGTAACCGATACGATAACACTATTTCTTACCCAGCTGTAACCGCTACGATAACACTACTTCATTCCCAGCGGTAACCGCTACGATAGCAATGCTTCGTACCAAGCTGTAACCGCTACGATAACAATGCTTCACTCCCAGCTGATGCCGCTATGATAGCAATGCTTCGTACCCAGCAGTAACCGCTACGATAACACTAGTTCATACCTAGCTGTAACCGCTATGATAACACTACTTCACTCCCAGCTGTAACCCCTACGATAACATTACTTCGTACCCAGCTGTAACCGCTACGATAACACTACTTCACTCCCAGCTGTTACCGCTACGATAACACTACTTCATTCCCAGCTGTAACCGCTACGATAACACTACTTCGTACCCAGCTGTAACCGCTACGATAACACTACTTCACTCCCAGCTGTAACGGCTATGATACCACTACTTCACTCCCAGCAGTAACCGCTACGATAACACTAGTTCATACCTAGCTGTAACCGCTATGATAACACTACTTCACTCCCAGCTGTAACCCCTACGATAACATTACTTCGTACCCAGCTGTAACCGCTACGATAACACTACTTCACTCCCAGCTGTTACCGCTACGATAACACTACTTCATTCCCAGCTGTAACCGCTACGATAACACTACTTCGTACCCAGCTGTAACCGCTACGATAACACTACTTCACTCCCAGCTGTAACGGCTATGATACCACTACTTCACTCCCAGCTGTAACCGCTACGATAACACTACTTCATACCCAGCTGTAACCACTACGATAACACTACTTCACTCCCAGCTGTAACCGCTACGATACACTACTTCCCTCCCAGCTGTAACCGCTACGATAACACTACTTCACTCCCAGCTGTAACCGCTACGATAACACTACTTCACTCCCAGCTGTAACCGCTACGATAACACTTCTTCACTCCCAGCTGTAATCGCTACGATAACACTACTTCGTACCCAGCTGTAATCGCTACGATAACACTACTTCACTACCAGCTGTAACCACTACGATAACACTACTTCACTCCCAGCTGTAACCGCTACGATAACACTACTTCACTCCCAGCTGTAATCGCTACGATAATACTACTTCATTCCCAGCTGTAACCGCTACGATATGACTACTTCGTACCCAGCTGTAACCGCTACGATAACACTACTTCACTCCCAGCTGTAGCCGCTACGATAACACTACTTCATTCCCAGCTGTAACCGCTACGATAACACTACTTCGTACCCAGCTGTAACCGCTACGATAACACTACTTCACTCCCAGCTGTGACCGCTACGATAACACTACTGCACTCCCAGCTGTAACCGCTACGATAACACTACTTCGTACCCAGCTGCAACCGCTACGATAACACTACTTCGTACCCAGCTGTAACTGATACGATAACACTACTTCGTACCCAGCTGTAACCGCTACGATAACACTACTTCATTCCCAGCTGTAACCGCTACGATAGCAATGCTTCGTACCCAGCTGTAACCGCTATGATAACAATGCTTCACTCCCAGCTGATGCCGCTATGATAGCAATGCTTCGTACCCAGCAGTAACCGCTACGATAACACTAGTTCATACCCAGCTGTAACCACTACGATAACACTACTTCACTCCCAGCTGTAACCGCTACGATAACACTACTTCACTCCCAGCTGTTACCGCTACGATAACACTACTTCACTCCCAGCTGTAACCGCTACGATAACACTACTTCACTCCCAGCTGTAATCGCTGCGATAATACTACTTCACTCCCAGCTGTAACCGCTACGATATCACTACTTCGTACCCAGCTGTAACCGCTACGATAACACTACTTCACTCCCAGCTGTAGCCGCTACGATAACACTACTTCATTCCCAGCTGTAACCGCTACGATAACACTACTTCGTACCCAGCTGTAACCGCTACGATAACACTACTTCACTCCCAGCTGTGACCGCTACGATAACACTACTGCACTCCCAGCTGTAACCGCTACGATAACACTACCTCGTACCCAGCTGCAACCGCTACGATAACACTACTTCGTACCCAGCTGTAACCGATACGATAACACTATTTCTTACCCAGCTGTAACCGCTACGATAACACTACTTCATTCCCAGCGGTAACCGCTACGATAGCAATGCTTCGTACCAAGCTGTAACCGCTACGATAACAATGCTTCACTCCCAGCTGATGCCGCTATGATAGCAATGCTTCGTACCCAGCAGTAACCGCTACGATAACACTAGTTCATACCTAGCTGTAACCGCTATGATAACACTACTTCA
Organism: Archivesica marissinica; assembly: GCA_014843695.1. Taxonomy (NCBI): domain Eukaryota; kingdom Metazoa; phylum Mollusca; class Bivalvia; order Venerida; family Vesicomyidae; genus Archivesica; species Archivesica marissinica. The sequence continues at coordinate 30,847,802 of CM026398.1, forward strand.
CTCCCAGCTGTAACCCCTACGATAACATTACTTCGTACCCAGCTGTAACCGCTACGATAACACTACTTCACTCCCAGCTGTTACCGCTACGATAACACTACTTCACTCCCAGCTGTAACCGCTACGATAACACTACTTCGTACCCAGCTGTAACCGCTACGATAACACTACTTCACTCCCAGCTGTAACGGCTATGATACCACTACTTCACTCCCAGCTGTAACCGCTACGATAACACTACTTCATACCCAGCTGTAACCACTACGATAACACTACTTCACTCCCAGCTGTAACCGCTACGATACCACTACTTCCCTCTCAGCTGTAACCGCTACGATAACACTACTTCACTCCCAGCTGTAACCGCTACGATAACACTACTTCACTCCCAGCTGTAACCGCTATGATAACACTTCTTCACTCCCAGCTGTAACCGCTACGATAACACTACTTCACTCCCAGCTGTAATCGCTACGATAATACTACTTCATTCCCAGCTGTAACCGCTACGATATGACTACTTCGTACCCAGCTGTAACCGCTACGATAACACTACTTCACTCCCAGCTGTAGCCGCTACGATAACACTACTTCATTCCCAGCTGTAACCGCTACGATAACACTACTTCGTACCCAGCTGTAACCGCTACGATAACACTACTTCACTCCCAGCTGTGACCGCTACGATAACACTACTTCACTCCCAGCTGTAACCGCTACGATAACACTACTTCACTCCCAGCTGTAATCGCTACGATAATACTACTTCATTCCCAGCTGTAACCGCTACGATATGACTACTTCGTACCCAGCTGTAACCGCTACGATAACACTACTTCACTCCCAGCTGTAGCCGCTACGATAACACTACTTCATTCCCAGCTGTAACCGCTACGATAACACTACTTCGTACCCAGCTGTAACCGCTACGATAACACTACTTCACTCCCAGTTGTAACCGCTACGATAACACTACTTCACTCCCAGCTGTAACCGCTACGATAACACTACTTCACTCCCAGCTGTAATCGCTACGATAACACTACTTCGTACCCAGCTGTAATCGCTACGATAACACTACTTCACTCCCAGCTGTAACCGCTACGATAACACTACTTCACTCCCAGCTGTAACCGCTACGATAACACTACTTCACTCCCAGGTGTAATCGCTACGATAATACTACTTCACTCCCAGCTGTAACCGCTACGATATCACTACTTCGAACCCAGCTGTAACCGCTACGATAACACTACTTCACTCCCAGCTGTAGCCGCTACGATAACACTACTTCATTCCCAGCTGTAACCGCTACGATAACACTACTTCGTACCCAGCTGTAACTGCTACGATAACACTACTTCACTCCCAGCTGTGACCGCTACGATAACACTACTGCACTCCCAGCTGTAACCGCTACGATAACACTACTTCGTACCCAGCTGCAACCGCTACGATAACACTACTTCGTACCCAGCTGTAACTGATACGATAACACTACTTCGTACCCAGCTGTAACCGCTACGATAACACTACTTCATTCCCAGCTGTAACCGCTACGATAGCAATGCTTCGTACCCAGCTGTAACCGCTATGATAACAATGCTTCACTCCCAGCTGATGCCGCTATGATAGCAATGCTTCGTACCCAGCAGTAACCGCTACGATAACACTAGTTCATACCCAGCTGTAACCACTACGATAACACTACTTCACTCCCAGCTGTAACCGCTACGATAACACTACTTCACTCCCAGCTGTTACCGCTACGATAACACTACTTCACTCCCAGCTGTAACCGCTACGATAACACTACTTCACTCCCAGCTGTAATCGCTGCGATAATACTACTTCACTCCCAGCTGTAACCGCTACGATATCACTACTTCGTACCCAGCTGTAACCGCTACGATAACACTACTTCACTCCCAGCTGTAGCCGCTACGATAACACTACTTCATTCCCAGCTGTAACCGCTACGATAACACTACTTCGTACCCAGCTGTAACCGCTACGATAACACTACTTCACTCCCAGCTGTGACCGCTACGATAACACTACTGCACTCCCAGCTGTAACCGCTACAATAACACTACTTCGTACCCAGCTGCAACCGCTACGATAACACTACTTCGTACCAGCTGTAACTGATACGATAACACTACTTCTTACCCAGCTGTAACCGCTACGATAACACTACTTCATTCCCAGCGGTAACCGCTACGATAGCAATGCTTCGTACCAAGCTGTAACCGCTACGATAACAATGCTTCACTCCCAGCTGATGCCGCTATGATAGCAATGCTTCGTACCCAGCAGTAACCGCTACGATAACACTAGTTCATACCTAGCTGTAACCGCTATGATAACACTACTTCACTCCCAGCTGTAACCCCTACGATAACACTACTTCGTACCCAGCTGTAACCGCTACGATAACACTACTTCACTCCCAGCTGTTACCGCTACGATAACACTACTTCACTCCCAGCTGTAACCGCTACGATAACACTACTTCGTACCCAGCTGTAACCGCTACGATAACACTACTTCACTCCCAGCTGTAACGGCTACGATACCACTACTTCACTCCCAGCTGTAACTGCTACGATAACACTACTTCATACCCAGCTGTAACCACTACGATAACACTACTTCACTCCCAGCTGTAACCGCTACGATAACACTACTTCATACCCAGCTGTAACCGATACAATAGCACTACTTCACTCCCAGCTTTAACGACTACGATAACACTACTTCACTCCCAGCTGTATCCAATACGATAACACTACTCCGTACCCAGCTGTAACCGCTACGATAACACTACTTCATTCCCAGCTGTAACCGCTACGATAGCAATGCTTCGTACCCAGCTGTAACCGCTACGATAACAATGCTTCACTCCCAGCTGATGCCGCTATGATAGCAATGCTTCGCACCCAGCAGTAACCGCTACGATAACACTAGTTCATACCCAGCTGTAACCACTACGATAACACTACTTCACTCCCAGCTGTAACCGCTACGATAACACTACTTCACTCCCAGCTGTTACCGCTACGATAACACTACTTCACTCCCAGCTGTAACCGCTACGATAACACTACTTCACTCCCAGCTGTAACCGCAACGATAACACTACTTCACTCCCAGCTGTAACCGCTACGATATCACTACTTCACTCACAGCAGTAACCGCTACGATAACACTACTTCATACCCAGCTGTAACCGCTACGATAACACTACTTCACTCCCAGCTGTAACCACTACGATAACACTACTTCGTACCCAGCTGTAACCGCTACGATAACTCTACTTCACTCCCAGCTGTAACCGCTACGATAACACTACTTCGTACCCAGCTGTAACCGCTACGATAACACTACTTCACTCCCAGCTGTAGCCGCTACGATAACACTACTTCATTCCCAGCTGTAACCGCTACGATAACACTACTTCGTACCCAGCTGTAACCGCTACGATAACACTACTTCACTCCCAGCTGTGACCGCTACGATAACACTACTGCACTCCCAGCTGTAACCGCTACGATAACACTACTTCGTACCCAGCTGCAACCGCTACGATAACACTACTTCGTACCCAGCTGTAACTGATACGATAACACTACTTCGTACCCAGCTGTAACCGCTACGATAACACTACTTCATTCCCAGCTGTAACCGCTACGATAGCAATGCTTCGTACCCAGCTGTAACCGCTATGATAACAATGCTTCACTCCCAGCTGATGCCGCTATGATAGCAATGCTTCGTACCCAGCAGTAACCACTACGATAACACTAGTTCATACCCAGCTGTAACCGCTACGATAACACTACTTCACTCCCAGCTGTAACCGCTACGATAACACTACTTCACTCCCAGCTGTTACCGCTACGATAACACTACTTCACTCCCAGCTGTAACCGCTACGATAACACTACTTCACTCCCAGCTGTAATCGCTGCGATAATACTACTTCACTCCCAGCTGTAACCGCTACGATATCACTACTTCATACCCAGCTGTAACCGCTAGGATAACACTACTTCACTCCCAGCTGTAACCGCTACGATAACACTACTTCGTACCCAGCTGTAACCGCTACGATAACACTACTTCACTCCCAGCTGTGACCGCTACGATAACACTACTGCACTCCCAGCTGTAACCGCTACGATAACACTACTTCGTACCCAGCTGCAACCGCTACGATAACACTACTTCACACCCAGCTGTAACCGCTACGATAACACTACTTCACTCCCAGCTGTAATCGCTACGATAACACTACTTCACTCCCAGCTGTAACCGCTACGATATCACTACTTCGTACCCAGCTGTAACCGCTACGATAACACTACTTCACTCCCAGCTGTAGCCGCTACGATAACACTACTTCATTCCCAGCTGTAACCACTACGATAACACTACTTCGTACCCAGCTGTAACCGCTACGATAACACTACTTCACTCCCAGCTGTGACCGCTACGATAACACTACTGCACTCCCAGCTGTAACCGCTACGATAACACTACTTCGTACCCAGCTGCAACCGCTACGATAACACTACTTCGTACCCAGCTGTAACCGATACGATAACACTACTTCTTACCCAGCTGTAACCGCTACGATAACACTACTTCATTCCCAGCGGTAACCGCTACGATAGCAATGCTTCATACCAAGCTGTAACCGCTACGATAACACTACTTCACTCCCAGCTGTTACCGATAACACTACTTCACTCCCAGCTGTAACCGCTACGATAACACTACTTCACTCCCAGCTGTAATCGCTGCGATAATACTACTTCACTCCCAGCTGTAACCGCTACGATATCACTACTTCGTACTCAGCTGTAACCGCTACGATAACACTACTTCACTCCCAGCTGTAGCCGCTACGATAACACTACTTCATTCCCAGATATAACCGCTACGATAACACTACTTCGTACCCAGCTGTAACCGCTACGATAACACTACTTCACTCCCAGCTGTGACCGCTACGATAACACTACTGCACTCCCAGCTGTAACCGATACGATAACACTACTTCTTACCCAGCTGTAACCGCTACGATAACACTACTTCATTCCCAGCGGTAACCGCTACGATAGCAATGCTTCGTACCAAGCTGTAACCGCTACGATAACAATGCTTCACTCCCAGCTGATGCCGCTATGATAGCAATGCTTCGTACCCAGCAGTAACCTCTACGATAACACTAGTTCATACCTAGCTGTAACCGCTATGATAACACTACTTCACTCCCAGCTGTAACCCCTACGATAACACTACTTCGTACCCAGCTGTAACCGATACGATAACACTACTTCACTCCCAGCTGTTACCGCTACGATAACACAACTTCACTCCCAGCTGTAACCGCTACGATAACACTACTTCGTACCCAGCTGTAACCGCTACGATAACACTACTTCACTCCCAGCTGTAATGGCTACGATATCACTACTTCACTCCCAGCTGTAACCGCTACGATAACACTACTTCATACCCAGCTGTAACCACTACGATAACACTACTTCACTCCCAGCTGTAACCGCTACGATACCACTACTTCCCTCCCAGCTGTAACCGCTACGATAACACTACTTCACTCCCAGCTGTAACCGCTACGATAACACTACTTCACTCCCAGCTGTAACCGCTACGATAACACTACTTCACTCCCAGCTGTAACCGCTACGATAACACTTCTTCACTCCCAGCTGTAATCGCTACGATAACACTACTTCGTACCCAGCTGTAATCGCTACGATAACACTACTTCACTACCAGCTGTAACCACTACGATAACACTACTTCACTCCCAGCTGTAACCGCTACGATAACACTACTTCACTCCCAGCTGTAATCGCTACGATAATACTACTTCATTCCCAGCTGTAACCGCTACGATATGACTACTTCGTACCCAGCTGTAACCGCTACGATAACACTACTTCACTCCCAGCTGTAGCCGCTACGATAACACTACTTCATTCCCAGCTGTAACCGCTACGATAACACTACTTCGTACCCAGCTGTAACCGCTACGATAACATTACTTCACTCCCAGCTGTGACCGCTACGATAACACTACTGCACTCCCAGCTGTAACCGCTACGATAACACTACTTCGTACCCAGCTGCAACCGCTACGATAACACTACTTCGTACCCAGCTGTAACCGATACGATAACACTACTTCGTACCCAGCTGTAACCGCTACGATAACACTACTTCATTCCCAGCTGTAACCGCTACGATAGCAATGCTTCGTACCCAGCTGTAACCGCTACGATAACAATGCTTCACTCCCAGCTGATGCCGCTATGATAGCAATGCTTCGTACCCAGCAGTAACCGCTACGATAACACTAGTTCATACCTAGCTGTAACCGCTACGATAACACTACTTCACTCCCAGCTGTAACCGCTACGATAACACTACTTCACTCGCAGCTGTAACCGCTACGATAACACTACTTCACTCCCAGCTGTAATCGCTACGATAACACTACTTCGTACCCAGCTGTAATCGCTACGATAACACTACTTCACTCCCAGCTGTAACCGCTACGATAACACTACTTCACTCCCAGCTGTAACCGCTACGATAACACTACTTCACTCCCAGCTGTAATCGCTACGATAATACTACTTCACTCCCAGCTGTAACCGCTACGATATCACTACTTCGTACCCAGCTGTAACCGCTACGATAACACTACTTCACTCCCAGCTGTAGCCGCTACGATAACACTACTTCATTCCCAGCTGTAACCGCTACGATAACACTACTTCGTACCCAGCTGTAACCGCTACGATAACACTACTTCACTCCCAGCTGTGACCGCTACGATAACACTACTGCACTCCCAGCTGTAACCGCTACGATAACACTACTTCGTACCCAGCTGCAACCGCTACGATAACACTACTTCGTACCCAGCTGTAACTGATACGATAACACTACTTCGTACCCAGCTGTAACCGCTACGATAACACTACTTCATTCCCAGCTGTAACCGCTACGATAGCAATGCTTCGTACCCAGCTGTAACCGCTATGATAACAATGCTTCACTCCCAGCTGATGCCGCTATGATAGCAATGCTTCGTACCCAGCAGTAACCGCTACGATAACACTAGTTCATACCCAGCTGTAACCGCTACGATAACACTACTTCACTCCCAGCTGTAACCGCTACGATAACACTACTTCACTCCCAGCTGTTACCGCTACGATAACACTACTTCACTCCCAGCTGTAACCGCTACGATAACACTACTTCACTCCCAGCTGTAATCGCTGCGATAATACTACTTCACTCCCAGCTGTAACCGCTACGATATCACTACTTCATACCCAGCTGTAACCGCTACGATAACACTACTTCACTCCCAGCTGTAACCGCTACGATAACACTACTTCATTCCCAGCTGTAACCGCTACGATAACACTACTTCACTCCCAGCTGTAACCGCTACGATAACACTACTTCACTCCCAGCTGTAACCGCTACGATAACACTACTTCACTCCCAGCTGTAACCGCTACGATAACACTACTTCACTCCCAGCTGTAATCGCTACGATAATACTACTTCATTCCCAGCTGTAACCGCTACGATATGACTACTTCGTACCCAGCTGTAACCGCTACGATAACACTACTTCACTCCCAGCTGTAGCCGCTACGATAACACTACTTCGTACCCAGCTGTAACCGCTACGATAACATTACTTCACTCCCAGCTGTGACCGCTACGATAACACTACTGCACTCCCAGCTGTAACCGCTACGATAACACTACTTCGTACCCAGCTGCAACCGCTACGATAACACTACTTCGTACCCAGCTGTAACCGATACGATAACACTACTTCGTACCCAGCTGTAACCGCTACGATAACACTACTTCATTCCCAGCTGTAACCGCTACGATAGCAATGCTTCGTACCCAGCTGTAACCGCTACGATAACAATGCTTCACTCCCAGCTGATGCCGCTATGATAGCAATGCTTCGTACCCAGCAGTAACCGCTACGATAACACTAGTTCATACCTAGCTGTAACCGCTACGATAACACTACTTCACTCCCGGCTGTAACCGCTACGATAACACTACTTCACTCGCAGCTGTAACCGCTACGATAACACTACTTCACTCCCAGCTGTAATCGCTACGATAACACTACTTCGTACCCAGCTGTAATCGCTACGATAACACTACTTCACTCCCAGCTGTAACCGCTACGATAACACTACTTCACTCCCAGCTGTAACCGCTACGATAACACTACTTCACTCCCAGCTGTAATCGCTACGATAATACTACTTCACTCCCAGTTGTAACCGCTACGATATCACTACTTCGTACCCAGCTGTAACCGCTACGATAACACTACTTCACTCCCAGCTGTAGCCGCTACGATAACACTACTTCATTCCCAGCTGTAACCGCTACGATAACACTACTTCGTACCCAGCTGTAACCGCTACGATAACACTACTTCACTCCCAGCTGTGACCGCTACGATAACACTACTGCACTCCCAGCTGTAACCGCTACGATAACACTACTTCGTACCCAGCTGCAACCGCTACGATAACACTACTTCGTACCCAGCTGTAACTGATACGATAACACTACTTCGTACCCAGCTGTAACCGCTACGATAACACTACTTCATTCCCAGCTGTAACCGCTACGATAGCAATGCTTCGTACCCAGCTGTAACCGCTATGATAACAATGCTTCACTCCCAGCTGATGCCGCTATGATAGCAATGCTTCGTACCCAGCAGTAACCGCTACGATAACACTAGTTCATACCCAGCTGTAACCACTACGATAACACTACTTCACTCCCCGCTGTAACCACTACGATAACACTACTTCACTTCCAGCTGTTACCGCTACGATAACACTACTTCACTCCCAGCTGTAACCGCTACGATAACACTACTTCACTCCCAGCTGTAATCGCTGCGATAATACTACTTCACTCCCAGCTGTAACCGCTACGATATCACTACTTCGTACCCAGCTGTAACCGCTACGATAACACTACTTCACTCCCAGCTGTAGCCACTACGATAACACTACTTCATTCCCAGCTGTAACCGCTACGATAACACTACTTCGTACCCAGCTGTAACCGCTACGATAACACTACTTCACTCCCAGCTGTGACCGCTACGATAACACTACTGCACTCCCAGCTGTAACCGCTACGATAACACTACTTCGTACCCAGCTGCAACCGCTACGATAACACTACTTCGTACCCAGCTGTAACCTATACGATAACACTACTTCGTACCCAGCTGTAACCGCTACGATAACACTACTTCATTCCCAGCGGTAACCGCTACGATAGCAATGCTTCGTACCAAGCTGTAACCGCTACGATAACAATGCTTCACTCCCAGCTGATGCCGCTATGATAGCAATGCTTCGTACCCAGCAGTAACCGCTACGATAACACTAGTTCATACCTAGCTGTAACCGCTACGATAACACTACTTCACTCCCAGCTGTAACCGCTACGATAACACTACTTCGTACCCAGCTGTAACCGCTACGATAACACTACTTCACTCCCAGCTGTTACCGCTACGATAACACTACTTCACTCCCAGCTGTAACCGCTACGATAACACTACTTCGTACCCAGCTGTAACCGCTACGATAACACTACTTCACTCCCAGCTGTAACGGCTACGATACCACTACTTCACTCCCAGCTGTAACCACTACGATAACACTACTTCATACCCAGCTGTAACCACTACGATAACACTACTTCACTCCCAGCTGTAACTGCTACGATACCACTACTTCCCTCCCAGCTGTATCCGCTACGATAACACTACTTCACTCCCAGCTGTAACCGCTACGATAACACTACTTCACTCCCAGCTGTAACCGCTACGATAACACTACTTCACTCCCAGCTGTAATCGCTACGATAACACTACTTCGTACCCAGCTGTAATCGCTACGATAACACTACTTCACTCCCAGCTGTAACCACTACGGTAACACTACTTCACTCCCAGCTGTAACCGCTACGATAACACTACTTCACTCCCAGCTGTAATCGCTACGATAATACTACTTCATTCCCAGCTGTAACCGCTACGATATCACTACTTCGTACCCAGCTGTAACCGCTACGATAACACTACTTCACTCCCAGCTGTAGCCGCTACGATAACACTACTTCATTCCCAGCTGTAACTGCTACGATAACACTACTTCGTACCCAGCTGTAACCGCTACGATAACACTACTTCACTCCCAGCTGTGACCGCTACGATAACACTACTGCACTCCCAGCTGTAACCGCTATGATAACACTACTTCATACCCAGCTGCAACCGCTACGATAACAATACTTCGTACCCAGCTGTAACCGCTACGATAACACTACTTCATTCCCAGCTGTAACCGCTACGATAGCAATGCTTCGTACCCAGCTGTAACCGCTACGATAACAATGCTTCACTCCCAGCTGATGCCGCTATGATAGCAATGCTTCGTACCCAGCAGTAACCGCTACGATAACACTAGTTCATACCTAGCTGTAACCGCTACGATAACACTACTTAACTCCCAGCTGTAACCGCTACGATAACACTACTTCGTACCCAGTTGTAACCGCTACGATAACACTACTTCACTCCCAGCTGTTACCGCTACGATAACACTACTTCACTCCCAGCTGTAACCGCTACGATAACACTACTTCACTCCCAGCTGTAACCGCTACGATAACACTACTTCACTCCCAGCTGTAACCGCTACGATATCACTACTTCACTCACAGCAGTAACCGCTACGATAACACTACTTCATTCCCAGCTGTAACTGCTATGATAGCAATGCTTCGTACCCAGCTGTAACCGCTATGATAACAATGCTTCACTCCCAGCTGATGCCGCTATGATAGCAATGCTTCCTACCCAGCAGTAACCGCGACGATAACACTAGTTCATACCTAGCTGTAACCGCTACGATAACACTACTTCACTCCCAGCTGTAACCGCTACGATAACACTACTTCGTACCCAGCTGTAACCGCTACGATAACACTACCTCACTCCCAGCTGTTACCGCTACGATAACACTACTTCACTCCCAGCTGTAACCGCTACGATAACACTACTTCACTCCCAGCTGTAACCGCTACGATAACACTACCTCACTCCCAGCTGTAACCGCTACGATATCACTACTTCACTCACAGCAGTAACCGCTACGATAACACTACTTCATACCCAGCTGTAACCGCTACGATAACACTACTTCACTCCCAGCTGTAACCGCTACGATAACACTACTTCGTACCCAGCTGTAACCGCTACGATAACTCTACTTCACTCCCAGCTGTAACCGCTACGATAACACTACTTCGTACACAGCTGTAACCGCTACGATAACACTACTTCACTCCCAGCTGTAACGGATACGATACCACTACTTCACTCCCAGCTGTAACCGCTACGATAACACTACGTCATACCCAGCTGTAACCGCTACGATAACACAACTTCACTCCCAGCTGTAACCGCTACGATACCACTACTTCCCTCCCAGCTGTAACCGCTACGATAACACTACTTCACTCCCAGCTGTAACCGCTAGAATAACACTAATTCACTCCCAGCTGTAACCGCTACGATAACACTACTTCACTCCCAGCTGTAACCGCTACGATAACACTACTTCACTCCCAGCTGTAACCGCTAGAATAACACTACTTCACTCCCAGCTGTAGCCGTTGTAAAATAAATAAATTAAAAAACAAGCTTTAACAACTTATATTAATCACACTCGTTGACGCGTTTATTTATGTGGTCATTCGTGTGTGAGGAAACTGAAGTCCCCTGAGAAAACCCACCTGTCCGATCTAGCGACCACCGTATCCTCTCACATACTTCCCGGTCCGAGTATCGAACCCGATTTGCATTGGTGAGAAGCGAGCGTGCCAACCACTGCGCTAATCGGACACCCATATAAATAATTCAAATAAGTGCACCAGACGACAATTCATTAATGTGTTTTTCATATTTGTAACTATAAACTCTGAACATGGAATTCATGACGATTGTGCCTCTTCCCTCGTGGTGATGGATTCCATTAGGAATGAGATCTCGAGAGTAGTTAACATTATGGTGTAAGAACTTGTTTCGCAATCAAGATAAATTAAAAAAATGTGTATAAACTAAACTAATACGTGCGTGTAACCTTATTTCTGACAAAAATCCATGTTGTGAACAAACTACCAGACTGTCTAATTCTAATCACATGTCTGTAAATATTGATACGTGTACTATATGCATTGTACACACTGTACACTATTGATACGTGTATTATATGTATTATACAAACTGTACACTATTGATACGTGTATTATATGCATTATACAAACTGTACACTATTGATACGTGTATTATAATGCATTGTACACACTGTACACTATTGATACGTGTATTATATGCATTATACAAACTGTACACTATTGATACGTGTATTATATGCATTATACAAACTGTACACTATTGATACGTGTATTATATGCATTATACAAACTGTACACTATTGATACGTGTATTATATGCATTATACAAACTGTACACTATTGATACGTGTATTATATGCATTATACAAACTGTACACTATTGATACGTGTATTATATGCATTATACAAACTGTACACTATTGATACGTGTATTATATGCATTATACAAACTGTACACTATTGATACGTGTATTATATGCATTATACAAACTGTACACTATTGATACGTGTATTATATGCATTATACAAACTGTACACTATTGATACGTGTATTATATGCATTATACAAACTGTACACTATTGATACGTGTATTATATGCATTATACAAACTGTACACTATTGATACGTGTATTATATGCATTATACAAACTGTACACTATTGATACGTGTATTATATGCATTATACAAACTGTACACTATTGATACGTGTATTATATGCATTATACAAACTGTACACTATTGATACGTGTATTAGAATGCAGTGTACACACTGTACACTATTGATACGTGTATTATATGCATTGTACACACTGTACACTATTGATACGTGTATTATATGCATTGTACAAACTGTACACTATTGATACGTGTATTATATGCATTGTACACACTGTATACTATTGATACGTGTATTATATGCATTATACAAACTGTACACTATTGATACGTGTATTATATGCATCATACGAACTGTACACTATTGATGTGTGTATTATATGCATTGTACACACTGTACACTATTGATACGTGTATTAGAATGCATTGTACACACTGTACACTATTGATACGTGTATTATATGCATTGTACACACTGTACACTATTGATACGTGTATTAGAATGCATTGTACACAATGTACACTATTGATACGTGTATTAGAATGCAGTGTACACACTGTACACTATTGATACGTGTATTAGAATGCATTGTACACACTGTACACTATTGATACGTGTATTAGAATGCAGTGTACACACTGTACACTATTGATACGTGTATTAGAATGCATTGTACACACTGTACACTATTGATACGTGTATTATATGCATTATACAAACTGTACACTATTGATACGTGTATTATATGCATTATACAAACTGTACACTATTGATACGTGTATTATATGCATTATACAAACTGTACACTATTGATACGTGTATTATATGCATTATACACACTGTACACTATTGATACGTGTATTATATGCATTATACAAACTGTACACTATTGATACGTGTATTATATGCATTATACAAACTGTACACTATTGATACGTGTATTAAATGCATTGTACACACTGTACACTATTGATACGTGTATTATATGCATTGTACACACTGTACACTATTGATACGTGTATTATATGCATTGTACAAACTGTACACTATTGATACGTGTATTATATGCATTATACAAACTGTACACTATTGATACGTGTATTAGAATGCATTGTACACACTGTACACTATTGATACGTGTATTATATGCATTGTACACACTGTACACTATTGATACGTGTATTATATGCATTGTACACACTGTACACTATTGATACGTGTATTATATGCATTGTACACACTGTACACTATTGATACGTGTATTATATGCATTACAACTGTACACTATTGATATGTATATATGCATTGTACACACTGTACACTATTGATACGTGTATTAGAATGCATTGTACACACTGTACACTATTGATACGTGTATTATATGCATTGTACACACTGTACACTATTGATACGTGTATTAGAATGCATTGTACACACTGTACACTATTGATACGTGTATTAGAATGCATTGTACACACTGTACACTATTGATACGTGTATTAGAATGCATTGTACACACTGTACACTATTGATACGTGTATTATATGCATTGTACACACTGTACACTATTGATACGTGTATTAGAATGCATTGTACACACTGTACACTATTGATACGTGTATTATATGCATTGTACACACTGTACACTATTGATACGTGTATTATATGCATTGTACACACTGTACACTATTGATACGTGTATTAAATGCATTGTACACACTGTACACTATTGATACGTGTATTATATGCATTGTACACACTGTACACTATTGATACGTGTATTAGAATGCATTGTACACACTGTACACTATTGATACGTGTATTATATGCATTGTACACACTGTACACTATTGATACGTGTATTAGAATGCATTGTACACACTGTACACTATTGATACGTGTATTATATGCATTGTACACACTGTACACTATTGATACGTGTATTAGAATGCATTGTACACACTGTACACTATTGATACGTGTATTATATGCATTGTACACACTGTACACTATTGATACGTGTATTAGAATGCATTGTACACACTGTACACTATTGATACGTGTATTAGAATGCATTGTACACACTGTACACTATTGATACGTGTATTAGAATGCATTGTACACACTGTACACTATTGATACGTGTATTAGAATGCAGTGTACACACTGTACACTATTGATACGTGTATTAGAATGCATTGTACACACTGTACACTATTGATACGTGTATTAGAATGCATTGTACACACTGTACACTATTGATACGTGTATTAGAATGCAGTGTACACACTGTACACTATTGATACGTGTATTAGAATGCATTGTACACACTGTACACTATTGATACGTGTATTAGAATGCAGTGTACACACTGTACACTATTGCTACGTGTATTATATGCATTGTACACACTGTACACTATTGATACGTGTATTATAATGCATTGTACAAACTGTACACTATTGATACGTGTGATATATGCATTGTACACACTGTACACTATTGATACGTGTATTAGAATACATTGTACAAACTGTACACTACTGGGAAATACAATATGTTTAAGCTAATCACACAGGGGACAGACACCCACAATAACCATGGTTCCTGGTCCCCCTATGTACCAACAAATGTCTTACTGGTACATAGCATTATCTGCTCGAAGACAGGGGTATCATTGGGTACCACCAACTCACTGTAGCCAGGTTTTGGATTTACCTTTCGGGTGGAATGCACTTTACCGGTACGCGACATGCTTAGGGTTAGGATTAAGTTTAGGTCTAGCGTTATTGTTAGAGTAAGGGTATCGGGGTTAGTGTTAGAGCAAGGGATATGTTTAGTGTTAAGGTTATAGTGACATGGGTTATTGTTGGGGTAAGGGTTAGGGTTATTGCAATGGTTAGTTTTAGAACTGGGCTTCGCGTTCATTCATCTGTACTAATTGTACGTACCGGTAAAGTTCACCACTTTCAATCAATTGCACAACTCAAGAATATCCCTTAATTGCCCTGTATGGGATACAAGTGTATCGAAAGAGATTGGGCCGGCATTCTGGATAGAACTTGACCATTCAGCCTCTTTCCAGGAACAATGTTTAAATGACGCTCTCTCTCCCTCCCTACCTCTCTCGCACACAAGTAATCACAGTTAACGGAAATTGCCCTGTATGGGATACAAATGTATCGAAAGAGATTGGGCCGGCATCCTTATTAATAGAACTTGACCATTCAGCCTCTTTCCAGGAACAATGTTTAAATGACACTCTCTCTCCCTCCCTACCTCTCTCGCACGCACGCAAGTAATCATATTTAACGGAAATTGCCCTGTATGGGATACAAATGTATCGAAAGAGATTGGACCATCATCCTAATCGATAGAACTTGACCATTCAGCCTCTTTCCAGGAACAATGTTTAAATCACTCTCTCTCTCGCACAAGCATACACATTGAACTGAAATTGCACTGTTATCAATCATGCATGTACCCACATAATATTTACCCGTATATTGGTAAGACTTGCTCCTACAGTCCTATATGTTGTTGCGCCGTCTTTGACACCAACGTACGTAACTAACGTAACTGACGTCACATCCGCAACACGCTGCGCGGAAACTTCAATAATTCACAGAAAGTGTGTTTCTTTGAATACATTTGTTTGGAATTTTCTGAGTGAATGAAATTTCAAATTCTTCTACATCATTTTGAACTTCTGAAATGCAGACAAAATCTTACTAGCTCAATGTAAGCACACTGGTAGTCCTGATCCAGGACACACTTGTGGAAGTCATGATAGCGCAGTGCTAGCACTTTCGCTTCATGTGCGAAAGGCCCGGAGTTCGAGCTCCGCTGGAGCCGTCGCGATTGTGCCCTTTAGACAAGGTATTTAAATTCCACGTTCTCTCTCCCTAGTGGCGATGGATTCCATCATGAATGAGGTCTCGAGAGTGTGATTAATATAAGTTGTAAGAACTTGTTTCGCAATCGAGCTCAAATAAATGTGTATAAACTAAAACAATGAGCTATTAAAATGACCTTGTGTGTTATAAATTAAAGCTGGCCATGTCAGTTAGTTAACTATTTGTGTTTATTAGTGTAAGATAGGATTTTATTTCATCGAAATTTATATTTTGACGAGTGGTGTTAGCTCGCTCTCTCTCTAGCTCTCTCTCCCCTCTCTCCCCTCTCTCCTATATCTCCCTTCTCTCTCTCCTCTCTCCCCTCTCTCCTATCTCTCCCTCCTCTGTCCCCTATCTCTCCTATCTTCCTCTCTCCCCTCTCTATCCTATCTCCCCTCACTCTCCTCTCTCTCCTCTCTCCCCTCTCTCCTCTCTCTCCTCTCTCTCCTCTCCCCCTATCTCTCCTATCTCTCTCCTCTCACTCTCCCCTCTCTCATCTCTCTCTCCTCTCTCTCTCCTCTCTATATCCCCTATCTCCTCTCTCTCCCCCCTCTCTCTCGTCTCTCTGCTCTCGTCTCTCTCCCGCTCTCTCCCCGCTCTATCCCCTCTCTCCTCTCTCTCTCGTCTCTCTCTCTCTCTCTCTCTCTCTCTCCTCGTCTCTCTCCCCTCTATATCCCTCTCTCTCCTCTCTCTCTCCTCTCTCTCTCTCCTCTCTCTCGTCTCTCTCTCTATCTCCCCTCTCTCCCTCCTCTCTCCCCTCTATATCCCCTCTCTCTCTCCTCTCTCTATCTCTCCTATCTCTATCCCCTCTCTCCTCTCTCTCCTCTCTCTCTCTCATCTCTCGTCTCTCTCCACTCTCTCTCCCTCTCCTCTCTCTCTCTCTCTCTGTTTCTCCTATCTCTATCCCTCTCTCCTCTCTCTCGACTCCACTAGAGCCGTTAGGATTGTGCCCTTAGGTAAGGCATTTAAGTTCCACATTCTTCTTCTCTCTCCCTCGTGGCGATGTATTCCATTAGGAATGCGGTCTAGAGAGTGATTAATATAAGTTGTAAGAATTTGTTTCGCAATCGAGCTAAAATAAATTTGTATAAACAATAAACTAAATATTTTAAAACTTGTTTTGTCGCTACGACACAATTCTAATGAAATTGCATGACATATGTGAGTAATATTTTCACCGTTAGCGTGCAACGAGTTAATAAGGACTATTTCAGGTGATTTACATCGACCCTGGTCAACCTGTTCCAGACATGGACATCACAGTGGATATATTAGAGTCACGAGAAATTACTGATCTTAGAGTACCCCCACTGAGGAACGACTTGAATGCTAATTTAGCAGGTACAATATTATAGTTGAACATTTAAACCGTAACCTGCCAATCACTACTAAAGTAGCTTATGCAAATAGCATAGAGCCAGATCAGACGGCACAGAAAGTGCAGTGTGATCAGGCTCTATGCTGTTTGCTATTCGGATAGTGGAGCTAAAACACGTAGCAAATTATAATCAGACGCGGCGTTGCGCAACTCGGCTGCTCTGGATCTATGTTGTTTACGCATTCCGTCCAATTTATTCGACAGGTTAATGGTTAGACCACCATGGAACTTCGAACCGGTATACGCTTATTGCAAATTAAATTCTTCATTCAGGGGGGTATACGCTTATTGCAAATTAAATTCTTCATTCAGGGGGGTATACATGGATTACGAAATATAATATTACTTTATTCAGGGACGTATACCTGGCTTGCAATATAAAAGCTTTATTCAGGGGTGTATATGTGCAGTGCAATAGTTCATGTCCCATGTTTTACTGTCCCCTGCGAGGAGAGGATGAACACAAGTTGGCGCTTCCCGTCGTCTGGATGTTGTCCAGACTAGATGTCTTACAGCCGCTTTACTTACGACCAAGTAAAATAGCACAGTTCCTAAGTATCCGGGTACCTAGGAATGGGTTGAAGAACTTGAAGTGTTGTTGTTGGTATTGAAGCCAAATTGCATCAAGTTTTTTAATGACTGAAAATGAATATTA
Source organism: Archivesica marissinica (assembly GCA_014843695.1). Lineage (NCBI taxonomy): Eukaryota > Metazoa > Mollusca > Bivalvia > Venerida > Vesicomyidae > Archivesica > Archivesica marissinica. Next base: position 30,866,675 of record CM026398.1, read on the forward strand.
GCTTATGGAGTGATCTTAGCTACCATCCGAGCTACGGTCGGTAACTTCAAATCTGTTTAGGTTCGATGTCCGAATTATTTCATGTCAAGAATCTATCCAGCTGACTTGTGGAAGATTTGTGGTTCTACCCAGATGCCCGTTTGTGCCTGAAAATCAGCTCGGAAGGACAGCCGCTGTCTTCCTGTACCAATACTAGCGGGAGAATGGTCTAAGCTGTTTTTGCGACTTTCAACCAAATAAATAAAACACAACAAAATAAACAAATTAATAGTTGTTAACCCTTTCAACACCACATACCTCTATATAGGCTTACAAAAAGTGTAGATCCAGATGAGCCGGCTCGTGATGAGCCGTCTCATCAGGATCTGCACTTTTTGCAAGTAGTATTACTAATTTTAGACAAAATTACCCATCTTGATAAATGAACTGGTCCGAATGTAGTTTTCTTATTCATTTATTGGTCTAAGAATATCATGGACCAGTCCATGTCAGTTACTTGGTGTTGAAAGAGTTAATAGTATGACAATACAGACAAAATAAAGTTTCAACACGTGTAACATATAGCATGTTTTATGGCTCAGATGTGAACACAATCACCGTCATAACCACCCCGACACCAACCACAGCGCACGTGAAACTTGTTCCCAGTATAGAGTATCAGATGGCACAGTCGACTAGCGGAATGGCGGGACAGTTTGTTGTCCAGTACGACGTAGAGAGAGATATGGACATTGGAGATATACTGGTAAAATTGCTCCTAATAAACGCCCCCAGTGCGTAACATTTTCCAAAGGGGGGGGGGCGTTTATTTAATGCCTATACATCATAGATTGAGGAGTGTTGTATTTTTGTGTTTGCTACATGTGTCAGACTGTCCGTCCGTGTTAGTTAACAACTATTGTGATTGCTGTTATTGTGATTATAGTGTAAGCATTCAAGTTTGCGGTACACAGCAATGGATTCATTATTGGATAACTGATGTATAACTTGATTTGATTTTTTGAAATATGGCGATGGGGCGTTTATTGGGAGCAATAGGGTGATATACAAGTGTATTGTGGGAAGCCTTTGAGTTCTTTTTGATAATAGGTAACGAGATTCCAATTTGGGGCAATGACAAGAATATAGAAAATCAACTGGTTCATACTAGATGGTGTACTTTTCTATTGAAAATATTTAAAAGATAAATTACGTACACTGTTTTAATGGTATATATTGCTGGATACCAAATCATATTGGTATTCGTGGCAATGAAATGGCTGATCAAAGTGCAAAAGATTCACTTAAGCTAGACTGTATAAATTCTAAAATGCATGTACCATACACTGATGCTAGGGAATCGATTATTTCCTTCATTACTTCAAAATGGCAAACCACTTGATATAGCATACAATTCAATATATTGCAATTAATGAAACCAAACACTGGTAAATCAGCTTCTGTTTATCACTCCAACCGTAGAGCGGAAACAGTAATGTCACGGCTTTTCGACACCGTCGATTTTAAATACACCGTTGCATTTTTAAAAGAATCACATCTTTTCCATAAATTGTAACGTTTTACTGGTTTATATACAGTTTACAACTGACGTTTTTTTGTCATTACATTTTTACATATTGATAAATGTTGTTTTAATTGACCTTTCGTCATTACAATTCTACTACATACATGTATTGTATCTATATACAGTTTAACTATCTTGTATACAATATACCGAACCCGGCGCGATATAGCCTGAACTGTGCTGATGCGCCATTAAGCCAAATACTCACTCACTCACTCACTCACATGTTTTACTGCTACTCAAATGACATGTTTACTGCTACTCAAATGACATGTTTACTGCTACTCAAATGACATGTTTACTGCTACTCAAATGACATGTTTTACTGCTACTCAAATGACATGTTTACTGCTACTCTAATGACATGTTTACTGATACTCAAATGACATGTTTACTGATACTCAAATGACATGTTTACTGATACTCAAATGACTATAACTGCATGGAAGTAACTTGTATCTGTATATTGTACTAACTCAGTATCGGTATCTAGTTAATGCACAGTGCGGGTATCTAGTTAATGCACAGTGTATGTATCTAGTTAATGCACAGTGCATGTATCTAGTTAATACACAGTTCGGGTATCTAGTTAATGCACAGTTCGGGTATCTAGTTAATGCACAGTGCATGTATCTAGTTAATACATAGTGTGGGTATCTAGTTAATGTACAGTGCGTGTATCTAGTTAATACACAGTTCGGGTATCTAGTTAATGCACAGTTCGGGTATCTAGTTAATGCACAGTGCATGTAACTAGTTAATACACAGTGTGGGTATCTAGTTAATGTACAGTGCGTGTATCTAGTTAATGCACAATGCGGGTATCTAGTTAATGTACAGTGCGTGTATCTAGTTAATACACAGTGCGTGCGTGCATCTAGTTAATATACAGTTCGGGTATCTAGTCAATGCACAGTTCGAGTATCTAGTTAATGTACAGTGCGTGTATCTAGTTAATACACATTGTGTGTATCTAGTTAATGTACAGTGCGTGTATTTAGTTAATGCACAGTGCGGGTATATAGTTAATGTACAGTGTGTGTATCTAGTTAATGCACAGTGCGGGTATCTAGTTAATGCACAGTGCGGGTATCTAGTTAATGCACAGTGCGTGTATATAGGTAATGTACAGTGCGTGTATCTAGTTAATGCACAGTGCGGGTATCTAGTTAATGTACAGTGCGGGTATCTAGTTAATACACAGTGTGGGTATCTAGTTAATGTACAGTGCGTGTATCTAGTTAATACACAGTGCGGGTATCTAGTTAATACACAGTGTGAGTATCTAGTTAATGCACAGTGCGTGTATATGGTTAATGTACAGTGCGTGTATCTAGTTAATGCACAGTGCGGGTATCTAGTTAATGTACAGTGCGGGTATCTAGTTAATGTGCAATGCGTGTATCTAGTTAATACACAGTGCGGGTATCTAGTTAATGTACAGTGCGTGTATCTAGTTAATGCACAGTTCGGGTATCTAGTTAATGTACAGTGCGTGTATCTAGTTAATGCACAGTGCGGGTATCTAGTTAATGTACAGTGCGTGTATCTAGTTAATGTACAGTGCGTGTATCTAGTTAATACACATTGTGTGTATCTAGTTAATGCACAGTGCGTGTATCTAGTTAATGTACAGTGCGTGTATCTAGTTAATGCACAGTGCGGGTATCTAGTTAATGTACAGTGCGTGTATCTAGTTAATACACATTGTGTGTATCTAGTTAATGCACAGTGCGTGTATATGGTTAATGTACAGTGCGTGTATCTAGTCAATACACAGTGTGGGTATCTAGTTAATGTACAGTGCATGTATCTAGTTAATACACAGTGCGGGTATCTAGTTAATGCACAGTGCGTGTATATAGTTAATGTACAGTGCATGTATCTAGTTAATACACAGTGCGGGTATCTAGTTAATGCACAGTGCGGGTATCTAGTTAATGCACAGTGCGGGTATCTAGTTAATGCACAGTTCGGGTATCTAGTTAATGCACAGTTCGGGTATCTAGTTAATGCACAGTGCGGGTATCTAGTTAATATACAGTGCGGGTATCTAGTTAATACACAGTGCGTACGTGCATCTAGTTAATATACAGTTCGGGTATCTAGTCAATGCACAGTTCGAGTATCTAGTTATTGCACAGTGCGGGTATCTAGTTAATACACAGTGCGGGTATCTAGGTAATGCACAGTGCTGATATTCTTTGTTTCTTATCTAGGTTGTGAATGGATATTTTGTGCATTTTTTTGCACCTGAGGGATTCCAGCCTATACCAAATGATGTGCTGTTTATTCTGGATACAAGTGGTTCTATGGTCGGCAAAAAGATGAGCCAGGTAACACCGAGCAAACAAGTCACATCCATGCTTTTATTTTTCCATTAGTTGGAAAAAATTAACATTAATGATGATGAAAATTTATCGCAGTGTTAACTTTCATAAACCAGATAGTAATCACAAGCTGCAAGCATCCAACATTACCTATCCCAATCAGCACTGTGAAGCACGTTGTTAACCAATGAAATTGTGTCTTTCCTGCCACACTGTAGCCACATTGTTAACCAATGAAATTGTGTCTTTCATGCCACACTGTAGCCACATTGTTAACCAATGAAATTGTGTCTTTCATGCCACACTGTAGCCACATTGTTAACCAATGAAATTGTGTCTTTCATGCCACAATGTAGCCACATTGTTAACCAATGATATTGTGTCTTTCCTGCCACACTGTAGCCACATTGTTAACCAATGAAATTGTGTCTTTCATGCCACACTGTAAATACATTGTTAACCAATGATATTGGGGCTTTCACTCCACAATGTAGCCACATTGTTAACCAATGATATTGTGTCTTTCCTGCCACACTGTAGCCACTTTGTTAACCAATGAATTGGGCTTTCACTCCACAATGTAGCCACATTGTTAACCAATGCAATTGGGGCTTTCACTCCACAATGTAGCCACATTGTTAACCAACGCAATTGGGGCTTTCACTCCACAATGTAGCCACATTGTTAACCAATGCAATTGGGGCTTTCACTCCACAATGTAGCCACATTGTTAACCAATGCAATTGGGGCTTTCACTCCACAATGTAGCCACATTGTTAACCAACGCAATTGGGGCTTTCACTCCACAATGTGGCCACATTGTTAACCAACGCAATTGAGGCTTTCACTCCACAATGTAGCCACATTGTTAACCAATGCAATTGGGGCTTTCACTCCACAATGTAGCCACATTGTTAACCAACGCAATTGGGGCTTTCACTCCACAATGTAGCCACATTGTTAACCAATGCAATTGGGGCTTTCACTCCACAATGTAGCCACATTGTTAACCAACGCAATTGGGGCTTTCACTCCACAATGTAGCCACATTGTTAACCAATGATATTGGGGCTTTCACTCCACAATGTAGCCACATTATTAACCAAAGCAATTGGGGCTTTCACTCCACAATGTAGCCACATTGTTAATCAACGCAATTGGGGCTTTCACTCCACAATATAGTCACATTGCTAACCAATGGTATTGGGGCTTTCACTCCACAATGTAGCCACATTGTTAACCACTGCAATTGGGGCTTTCACTCCACAATGTAGCCACATTGTTAACCAACGCAATTGGGGCTTTCACTCCACAATGTAGCCACATTGTTAACCACGCAATTGGGGCTTTCACTCCACAATGTAGCCACATTGTTAACCAATGATATTGGGGCTTTCACTCCGCAATGTAGCCACATTGTTAACCAATGTATTGGGGCTTTCACTCCACAATGTAGCCACATTGTTAACCAACGCAATTGGGGCTTTCACTCCGCAATGTAGCCACATTGTTAACCAATGATATTGGGGCTTTCACTCCACAATGTAGCCACATTGTTAACCAATGATATTGGGGCTTTCACTCCACAATGTAGCCACATTGTTAACCAATGATATTGGGGCTTTCACTCCACAATGTAGCCACATTTTTAACCAATTATATTGGGGCTTTCACTCCACAATGTAGCCACATTGTTAACCAATGATATTGGGGCTTTCACTCCACACTGTAGCCACATTGTTAACCAATGATATTGGGGCTTTCACTCCGCACTGAATCGCTGGATTCGCAGACCAATGTGTTAACCATTGGCTCATCTATAACATAAATATATTAAGATGATTGTGGTTTGCTTTGCAGTTGAAATATGCAATGGGGTCCATCATTGGACAACTCAACGAGGGAGATCGTATGAATATGATGACGTTTTCTAGATCTACGTCATTCTGGAAAACAGAAATGGTCGATATTACGGACGGAACTAGGAAAGACGCCACTGCACATGTAGCGTCGTTAAGGTCCGGTGGATGTAAGTAAAACTAATGTAATGAGAGACATTTCTAATTTATTATTACCTCCCTTGGCATATAAAGTCTGATTTATTCCAAAATGTAAATAGGTCATCTTAGTTAGAATTCTTTGTTTTTATTGTTGTTCCCTAACCAGCCAGATGTTGCGGTGTGATAAATGTAATTTGATCAAAATCGTGTTAATCAACAAAAAGCACAGTAAAACTCCTTGTCTTGTTTGGATGGATAACTGTACAGTTATTTTGTTAATTGGAAGAGTTACTTCCCTTGCATTACGGTTTTGTTAATGCTTGTATATACAATTCTGTACAATTAACTTTGTACTATGTATGCTTCTGTTTTACTGTTTAATAAAATGAATTACAAAAAAAAATAAACGTAAAACCCCAAAAAAAATCGTGTTAATTAACTGATAACATTATTTTACAAATAATTACATATTTCATATACTGTATGCGATTTGTCAAGATATAGTAATTTAATACTCATAAGAAGCGATAGTGGGATACAATTGCTAGCATATTGTGCAAAGGAAACAATGATAAAAACAGAGGAAAAAACTTAATAGGACTTATCTATTTTAGGGAGTATGAAGGGGCAGTAACTGACCGATGTCTCTCATTGGTATTGTATTGTATACAAAACACAATTACATGTTGCTACCTCTATATGTGTTCATATTGTTCATTATGACTATATGGTGTTTATACACATTTAGCTTATCTCGATTGTGAAGCAAGTTCTTATAGCAGTAGTTTAATCGCTCTCGAAGACCTCCTTCAGGGAGAAGAATTATATAAGTTTTCTTTCGTTCTAATCACTTTCAGTCTACTGCTGTTAAATTATATGTAAAATGTTCATTTCTTGATTACATGTACAAATACTGAAATAAATAATGTTTAAACTAAGACCCCTTTCCTGATGGAAAACAGACAAGAGGGCTTGTCAGTTAACAGATTATTTGCACAACATAACATTGTATTTTCATCACTATTGCATTTCCTTCTATGTGCGTGTGTTACGTTTATTTATCGCTACCGGTTGCCCGTATGAGCGACGCCTCATGAAGAGATTAGTCATTTTATATTTTTGCAGGATAGTGCAATGATACAGAGAGAGATCCATTCCAGAGTCTCCTCTGGTTCTTTTACGTGCACGATGTAAAGCACCGACACGAGACCTCGGTTTAACGTCCCATTTGAAAGACTGTTAATTTTATTAGGGTCAGTGATCGAACCTGCGATCCCTGGATTACCAGTCCAGCGTGTTACCACTGGACTACAGATCCGTCTATTTCCTTCTATGAACGTATGTGCCCTTATGATATACATTTTCATATGAGAGTTTCCAACTAATGATATGCAACTGACATGCGCACTCGAAGCTAGGGGCAGCGTTTGTCGCGGGAAAAGGCGTGTCTTATACAGTTTACGCTTTTCCAATGATGATCTATTTACATATTTTGGCACACGGTACGTTGCAAATCTGGAATAAAAGCATAATAAAGAATAATTAATGTAAACATAAGTAATGAATCACGGGTTAATAGTTTCCATCGGGGTATGGACTACATTCGGCGTGTTTAAGCTTTAACCAAGTCCAATGTATTTCATACCTCGATGGAAACTATTAACATGCAATTCATGGAAACGGCACAAGCATATGTGTGAGTAAAAACAAGTAAAGACTATCTATATATCTATCTCTCTATCTATCTATCTATCTATCTATCTATCTATCTATCTATCTATCTATCTATCTATCTATCTATCTATCTATCTATCTATCTATCTATCTATCTATCTATCTATCTATCTATCTATCTATCTATCTATCTATCTATCTATCTATCTATCTATCTATCTATCTATCTATCTATCTATCTATCTATCTATCTATCTATCTATCTATCTATCTATCTATCTATCTATCTATCTATCTATCTATCTATCTCTCTATCTATCTATCTCTCTATCTATCTATCTATCTATCTATCTATCTATCTATCTCTCTATCTATCTATCTCTCTATCTCTCTATCTATCTATCTCTCTATCTATCTATCTCTCTATCTCTCTATCTATCTATCTCTCTATCTATCTATCTATCTATCTATCTATCTATCTATCTATCTATCTATCTCTCTATCTATCTATCTATCTATCTCTCTATCTATCTA
>CM026398.1:30875776-30930668 GCA_014843695.1 Archivesica marissinica
GTAATTTAATACTCATAAGAAGCGATAGTGGGATACAATTGCTAGCATATTGTGCAAAGGAAACAATGATAAAAACAGAGGAAAAAACTTAATAGGACTTATCTATTTTAGGGAGTATGAAGGGGCAGTAACTGACCGATGTCTCTCATTGGTATTGTATTGTATACAAAACACAATTACATGTTGCTACCTCTATATGTGTTCATATTGTTCATTATGACTATATGGTGTTTATACACATTTAGCTTATCTCGATTGTGAAGCAAGTTCTTATAGCAGTAGTTTAATCGCTCTCGAAGACCTCCTTCAGGGAGAAGAATTATATAAGTTTTCTTTCGTTCTAATCACTTTCAGTCTACTGCTGTTAAATTATATGTAAAATGTTCATTTCTTGATTACATGTACAAATACTGAAATAAATAATGTTTAAACTAAGACCCCTTTCCTGATGGAAAACAGACAAGAGGGCTTGTCAGTTAACAGATTATTTGCACAACATAACATTGTATTTTCATCACTATTGCATTTCCTTCTATGTGCGTGTGTTACGTTTATTTATCGCTACCGGTTGCCCGTATGAGCGACGCCTCATGAAGAGATTAGTCATTTTATATTTTTGCAGGATAGTGCAATGATACAGAGAGAGATCCATTCCAGAGTCTCCTCTGGTTCTTTTACGTGCACGATGTAAAGCACCGACACGAGACCTCGGTTTAACGTCCCATTTGAAAGACTGTTAATTTTATTAGGGTCAGTGGATCGAACCTGCGATCCCTGGATTACCAGTCCAGCGTGTTACCACTGGACTACAGATCCGTCTATTTCCTTCTATGACGTATGTGCCCTTATGTATACATTTTCATATGAGAGTTTCCACTATTGATATGCAATGACATGCGCACTCGAAGCTAGGGGCAGCGTTTGTCGCGGGAAAAGGCTTGTCTTATACGTTTACGCTTTTCCAATGATGATCTATTTACATATTTTGGCACACGGTACGTTGCAAATCTGGAATAAAAGCATAATAAAGAATAATTAATGTAAACATAAGTAATGAATCACGGGTTAATAGTTTCCATCGGGGTATGGACTACATTCGGCGTGTTTAAGCTTTAACCAAGTCCAATGTATTTCATACCTCGATGGAAACTATTAACATGCAATTCATGGAAACAGCACAAGCATATGTGTGAGTAAAAACAAGTAAAGACTATCTATATATCTATCTATCTATCTATCTATCTATCTATCTATCTATCTATCTATCTATCTATCTATCTATCTATCTATCTATCTATCATCTATCTATCTATCTATCTATCTATCTATCTATCTATCTATCGATCTATCTATCTATCTATCTATTCTATCTATCATCTATCGATCTATCTATCTATCTATCTATTTATCTATTATCTATCTATCTATCTATCTTCTACTATCTATCTACTATCTATCTATCTATTATCTATCTATCTATTTATCTATGTATCTATCTTTATCTATCTATATATCTATCTTTGTGATCTTATCTATCTATTCTATCTATCTATCTATATATCTATCTTCCTATTCTTCTATTTTCTATCTCTTCTATCTATCTATTATCTCTTCTTCTATCTTATTCTTCTATCTATCTATCTATCTATCTATCTATCTCTCTATTCTATCTATCTATCTATCTATCTATCTATCTATCTATCTATGTATCTATCTATCTATCTCTCATCTATCTATCTATCTAGTCTATCTATCTATCTATCTATCTATTTGTCTATCTATCTATCTATCTATTTGCTATCTATCTATCTATCTATATATCTATCTATCTATTTGTCTATCTATATATCTATCTATATATCTATCTATTTGACTATCTATCTATCTATCTATCTATCTATCTATCTATCTATCTATCTATCTATCTATCTATCTATCTATCTATCTATCTATCTATCTATCTCTATCTATCTATCTATCTATCTATCTATCTATCTATCTATCTATCTATCTATCTATCTATCTATCTATCTATCTATCTATCTATCTATCTATCTATCTATCTATCTATCTATCTATCTATCTATCTATCTATCTATCTATCTATCATCATCTATATCTATCTATCTATCTATTCATCTATCTATCTATCTATCTTCTATCTATCTATCTATCTATCTATTATGTCTATCTACTATCTCATCTATCTATTATCTATATATCTATCTATCTATCTATCTATCTATCTATCGATATATCTATCTATCTATATATCTATATATATCTATCTATCTATCTATCTATCTATCTATCTATCTATCTATCTATCTATCTATCTATCTATCTATCTATCTATCTATCTATCTATCTATCTATCTATCTATCTATCTATCTATCTATTATCTATCTATCTATCTATCTATCTATCTATCTATCTATCTATCTATCTATCTATCTATCTATCATCTATCTATCTATTTCTATCTATCTATCTATCTATCTATATATCTATCTATCTATATAATAGATATATCTTCTACATCTATTATCTATCTATCTATCTATTATCTATCTATTATCTATTAATCTATATATCTATCTATTATCTATCTATCTTTTTATCTATCTATCTTATATCTATTATCTATCTATCTATCTATATATCTGTAGATCTATTATATTCTATCTATCTATATATCTATCTATTATCTATCTATCTATCTATTATATCTACTTCTATATCTATGCTATCATATCTATATATACTATAATTATCTATCTATTCTATTATCTATATATCTACTATCTATCTATCTATTACTATCTATCTATATATCTATCTATCTATCTTATCTATCTACTATCTATTATCGATATATCTATCATCTATCTATCTATCATTCTATCTATCTATCTTCTTCTATCTATCTATCTACCTACCATCTATCTATCTATCTATCTACATATCTATCTATCTATCTATCTAATCTATCTAATCTATCTATCTATCTATCTATCTATCTATCTATCTATCTATCTATCTATCTATCTATCTATCTATCTATCTATCTATCTATCTATCTATCTATCTATTATCTATCTATCTATCTATCTCTCTATCTATCTATCTATCTATCTATCTATCTATCTATCTATCTATCTATCTATCTATCTATCTATCTATCTATCTATCTATCTATCTATCTATCTATCTATCTATCTATCTATCTATCGATCTATCGATCTATCTATCTATCTATCTATCTATCTATCTATCTATCTATCGATCTATCGATCTATCGATATATCTATCTATCTATCTATCTATCTATCTATTCTATGCTATCTAATCTATCTATTATCTATCTATCTATCTATCTATCTATCTATGCTATCTATCTATCTATCTAGTTCTATCTATTATTATATATATCTATCTTTTATCTATCCTATCTATCTATCATCTATCTATCTATACATATATCTACTATCTATCTATCTATCGTCATATCTATCTATTATCTATCAGTCTATCTATCTATTCATTATATATATATCTATTTACTGTCATCTATCTATTATCTATTTCTTCTATCATTATCTATCTATCGTATCTATCTATTATCTATATATCTATCTTATCTATCTATCTATATATCTATCTATCTATCTATCTATCTATTATCTATCTATCTATCTATCTATCTATCTATCTATCTATTATCTATTATTAATCTATCTATCTATCTATCTATCTATCTATCTATCATCATCTATCTATCTATCATCTCATCTATCTATCTATCTATCGATCTATCATCTTATCTTATCATCTATCTATCTATCTATCTATCTATCTATCTATCTATCTATCTATCTATTCTATCTATCTATTCTATCTATCTATCTATTCTATCTATCTATCTATCTATCTATCTATCTATCTATCTATCTATCTATCTATCTATCTATCTATCATCTATCTATCTATCTATCTATTATTATCTATTATCTATCTATCTATCTATCTATCTATTATCTATTATCTATCTATCTATCTATCTATCTATCTATCTATCTATCTATCTATCTATCTATCTATCTATCTATCTTCCGTTAATGTCGAACCCCTCGCGGGGACGTAGACATGTTGCACGTCAAAAACCGCAAAGAAGTTAAAAGTATGAGTAGTTAAAAGTATAATTTAAGAAAGTAATGAAAATAAGTTGTGGTAAAAGTTTAAAAGCAGCTGCGCAGAACAACTACGGACTGGCATGATCAATATGGCAAACTGCCGTATTGAATTGCTCTATGGTAGGGAGATGGACAGTGTCAGGAGGGAGATGGTTCCAACGGTAGATTGTTCTTGGAAAAAAGGAAAACTTGTAGTAGTCTGTAGTTGCTGTAATTAACCTATAGCTTAAGGAATGGCAATGGCGAGCAGGACGGGAGAGGGGAACTAGGTAATTTTCAATGGGAATAGCAACAAGATCATTATGAATTTTATACATAAGGGATAACATGTTGTCAATACGCCGTTGATCTAGTCTGCGTAGTCTAATAGTGGTATTCAGAATTATTTATTTATTAACCCCTTACTGGGACATAGAGATGTTTCCCCTGCAGGCTTAGCCAACCTAAGCGGTTAACCTGTACTGAGAACTATGTGCGAGGTGGCTTGATCAAGGACCCTACATACGTGCGTAGTGCCATGACCTAGTATCCAACCAGGACCCTTCGTTTTTATCCAAATCTGATGCTCTACCACTGTGCCACAGGCGTCACTGAATCACGTACGCCACTAGTTAGCGGGAAATTAAAACACAATTATATTAGTAAACGTGCAAAACCCATACTGTGTGTTACACTCAATAGATAAAAACTACCATATACCGTCCATATATACTCGCATATAAGACGAGTTTTGTACATCCACAGTATGGCCTCGATGTGGCTTCCCGTCTTATAAGTGAGTACTAATAAACAAAATGTGTTAAATGGTATCCATAATTATGTTTTAGAAAAAGAAATCGCTCTGAAACTGAACATTTCTTCAACTTGCACTGGCCAAATATACAATTTATACTTGTGTATGGTGTCCATTTTATTGCCCATCTTATATGTGAGTGCATGCCAAAACCCACAGATTGCAGGACCAAAGTAGGGGGTCGTCTAGGCAAGATCGCCTTATAGGCGTGTATGGGCGGTACGGTACATTTTATATTGCAGAACTTAATTTTTATTTACAGCGACAAATATGGAGCTAGCTCTCACTTCTGGCTTAACCTTTCTAAGGGGCCGTACCAACACCGACGATGCTGTGAGATCGCCGGTTGTCGTGTTTCTTACAGACGGCGAACCCACATATGGCGTAATAAATCGTGAACAAATCTTGGAAAACGTGCAAGCCATCAACGAAGGATTTGACATCCCGATATTTTCTCTTGCATTTGGCTATAATGCCGACTACGATCTAGTAAAAAGGATCTCAATACAGAACCACGGACTTGGACGAAAGATATACGTAGCATCTGATGCTGCCATGCAAATTGCCGGATTTTACAACGAAATTGCAGTGACCTTGTTAAATAATATCACTTTCCAATATTTAGACGCACCCGTGGCTAATATAACTAAGCATGTGTACAGCAACTACTTCAATGGGACCGAGATGGTAGTATCGGGAAGAGTACACGCGCTGGATGACATAAACGTTGACTTTAACAACATGGTTTTAAAGGTAACGAGCAACAGCGTAGGTGGATCTAACCTGGTATTGTCTGGTGAACTGCGCAATAACTTCATAGATCTCAGTATGACCAAAAACGAAACAACTCCTGAATATTTTGAGCAGATAACAGAGAAAGTATGGGCGTATCTAACTATAAAACAGTTGTTGGACAAGCAATTGGTTGCATCGGACCAAGAAGAGACAAAGGCCTATAACAGACAAATTATCGAACTATCACTAAAGGTCAGTCACATATTAAATTAATAGTAGGGTTATTATTAGCTGGTTGGTTACTATTGGAAAGCATGGAATAGAGAATAATCTCAAATACGTCCAGGGTTGTGAAGATAGAAATGTTGGCCAATGGAAAGTTTAAACTATAAATAACGATTGCAAAGCAAGTTCTAACAACTTATATTAATCATTCTCGTTGGCGCGTATGCAACCGTATATGTGGTCATTCGTGTGGGAGGAAACCGATGTACCCGGAGAAAACCCACCTGTCTGATCTGGCGACCACCGTACCATCTCACATACTTCCCGGTCCGAGGATCGAACCCGGGTTGCATTGATGAGAAGCGAGCGCGCTAACCACTGGTTAATCGGACTGGTCAATGTAAAGAGTGGTGTTAGAAAAACATAAATGTCACAGAATTATAAGTTTATGCAAATTTATTTTAGCTGCGAAACAAGTTCTTACAACTTATAGTAATCACTCTCGAGACCTCATTCCTGATGGAATCCATCGCCACGACGGAGAGAGGAGGCAACGTGGAATTTAAATGCATTGCATAAGGGTACAATCGTAATGGCTCCAGTGGGGCTCGGACTATGGGCCGTTCGCACCTGAAGCGAACACGCTACCACTGCGCTATCACGACTTCCAGAATTATGACACACATTGTTATCAAGTTTGAAGAATATTCGAGTACTATTGTATGTAGATCAAGAAGAACAGCCAATAAGTCTTGATCAACAGCGTGGAAGTCGTGATAGCGCAGTGGATACACATTCGCTTCAGGTGCAAAAGGTCCGGAGTTCGAACCCCACTGGAGCCGTTACGATTGTGCCCTTAGGCAAGGCATTTAAATTCCACGTTGCCTCTTCTTTCTCCCTCGTGGCGATGGATTCCATCAGGAATGAGGTCTCGAGAGTGATTAATATAAGTTGCAAGAACCTTTTTCACAATCGAGCTAAAATAAATGTGTATAAACTAATATATATAGAAAGTGCCGGTTCTGGACCAAATCATTCGCTGCACTCATAATTTGATCCAGAACTGGCACTTTCTATATATATGAAATTGCCGGTTCTGGACCAAAACCGTTGCAACACCCAATGTATCTATAAATTTGAACAGTGAGTAATCCACAAAATATTCTGCTCATAAACCCTGCTTTCTCACCCCAATTATCAGGTAATATCCTCTATTATCAATAAACCCCCTCCGTCAAAAAAAATCATAGTGAGCCAGTAATCCACAAAATATTCTGCTCATAAACCCTGCTTTCTCACCCCAATTACCAGGTAATATCCTCAATTATCAATAAACCACCCTCTCATCAAAAAAAAAAAATCATAGTGGTCCAGTATTTACACAGGACTGATATAACCATTTTGCTATGTAATACACTATATATATATAATGGGGGTTCTGGACAAAATACAGTAATCTCGTCATGTTTTCATGGTTATAACACAATAAATCAATTCTCACACCCTTAGTGAGGTAAGGCACTATATTCCAGTAATCCAAAATCTATCGAATTGGAATGAATATCCTGTAAATTGCATCCGATCTGGCAGTTAGCCAGCCAGGGACAGGCCTGTCCTTGACCAAAAAGTCATCTCCCGTTAACTTTTAATTTCTTTCGACATGGTTAAACAAAAAGGGGTGGTTTGCACTGTGTACTAGAAAGCAGAATCATCCACATCATGTGATTTTTAATGATAACACATCATCTGATCAGTAGATAACAACCAGAAAGTATCGTTCACCCACATTAAACTGATCACGTTAAAGCTGGACAGCATCTACATAATCCTAAAACATAATGATAATAAGTAGGTACAAATGTATGTATAGGTAAAAATGGCTCTGTTATATAAATGATGTGGATTCCGGTTTAAGTATGTAATTTAACCCTATATTCATTCAGAATATGCTGGTGGAGTTGCATACTCATTAACATATACAAACTTATTAAAGAAAATTATGTGTCTTTTATCTTTTTTTGAATGGCACTAACTGCTTGCACCCTTCCTTCTTCAATCAACTTTTTTCTTTCTACCTCACTCATTCCTGTCTGTTTTAAGCGCGCCTTATCTTTGAGATCATTATATCTCTCTAGTTCATCCAGAACCATCGTAAATTCTTGTTCTGATATTTGCCCATCATTCAATGCCTTTGAAATCAAATCCTTCACGCTGTTTAACTTGCTCTCTGCAATCACCTTAATTTCATAATGCTTCTCAGCTTTTGAATGCAGTCGTCTTCTAATAAACTTGACACACACCCCTGCTATACCACAAACCATTGCAGCTATTTCCAGAGGCAACATTAATGGTATCACCAAGCCAATGCCACCCATAATCACACTCCCAGAAATGAGAGTTGTATCAACTCCATCTGTAATATTTATACTCCGTTTATATTTCTTATACAATGACTGCCTAATGTCCCGTTCTTTAAGTAGCGTCTGCTCTATCTCTGATATTTTCTGTAATCTATACCCATCTGGTAATTCCGGATACAGAGGTGCTGTTGGTTGCTTCATGTTTTACAATAAAAACATTAAAAAATTAAAACAATTCAATCAACAAAGCTACAACACTAGCATTGGTCTCCTTAGAGCTAGCCGTCGACATGAAGTTAATAACCGATCCAGCTTCAACATAGTAAGGGTGATCAAAATGTTTAAAAACAGATTGATCACCCTTAGGTATAGAAACGCCATAAGATGTATCAACACCGTTAACGGAAATGTTAACAGCTGCACTACCCGAACTAACCTGTGGTGCCGTTAGTGAGATCATAGTAATATTACCAGATCTCATCATCGTATATCCTGAATTCTTATCTGTTGCTCCGTTCCCAAAAGACCATTCAAATCTTCCCTTTGTTAAAAACCCAGATTCTTCTGCCCAAACAGTTATTACAACAGGGTTCGACGTAGGTACAGATGGACCAAATATACTCATTTTTTTTTATGTACGGCAAATTAAATAAATTTCAGCACAACAGAAATCGGCAACCCGTGGTTGTCAAGGGTATTGTTATTCTGATCTGTAACTCTAACTTCCAATTCAGAAATAGTACCATCAGCAAGACGTCTGAACTGTGGATTCTGAAAACATATGTTAACAATATGCCCAAATAACTTATCCTCTACCGGAACAACCGCAATCAGATCACTTGGGACTCCGTCATAAAAGTTATTTTCTGTGTTTACCTGATTCAAATGAACATGCAAGGCGCGTATCGGAGCAAAGTCTATCGGTTTGGTAGCAATATGCGTCCCGGGGCTATAGTAGCCCTTAGCTGTGAAACCAAGCATTGTTTTCAATCCATTCGATAGAAGTACCTTGTAATCAGGAGGAATGGTCATTGTTATAACACCGTTTGACATATTACAATACATTTTCACACCTGTATGAATTAGAATAGATTTTAATTCATCAAATCCATACAAACCCGGCTGAAGTATGAATTCAACAGGAGACTTGCCACCGATCTTCCATCTTACATACTCATGATTAATATTATACCACCCGACAATATATGTAATAGAGCGTAGACCAACTTTAATGTCAGATTTACTATTATCTATGTACTGCTGAAGTGGTACTATTATATTAGTGTTTGAAATTATATGTTGCATTTTAAAAACTATGGTAAAAAAAGAATTTAAATATAATCCGACTGCCGGCTATCCTCATTCAAGTGTCTATAACAACAAACATATAGACATTATAAACCAGGAAATAGCTGTCACGTCTGATGGTAAACATTTTAAGGTTTCTTTCACTGATTTATTTGAAAAATATGTACTACCTTATGTCAATCAGCCTAGTGTATCAAGATGGAATACAGATTTCATGGACTTCTGGCAAAACCAACTTAACTTCGCAATATGGTGTGCGACGACAGGATGTGGTGTTGACTATGAAAATCATTTAAAAGAATCAGGTATGTTAGGATCATTTTTCAAATTCCACATCTACTATCAGACAAGGAGGATACTGTTTGAAATGGTAGCAGCTCTACCACAGAACAAAACATGGAATGCATTCAAAAACTCATACAACAGGCAAGCCTATGAAAGAATATGTGGAGAATTCAATGTAACCAAACTTGCTGACTGGCGCATACCTGGTAAGAATCATGGATTTGGAAACCCGTATGAAAAATGGCCTAATGCAGCAGGTCATCGTGTGGCTAATATGGGGACCATCCCATCTAACTATATATTTGCAGACCACTCTCCAAGTGGTAGATGTGATATCTTATGGATAAAACAAGATCCTAGTGTAATAAATGAATGGTCAACATTGATTCTAGACAAATCTAACGGCTTTACAAAAGCAGGAATTGAGAGATTAAACGACAGTATCAGAACTTATTGCTGGTCCATTCTTGGATCTCAATCTCAGACAAGAACTAATATCATTGGTACAGGAACAGCATTCGATGCGCAGAAGCAATTCATAGCAAATATAGAAGATGCTATCAACAGTCCTGTAGATCTACCAAGTCAGATATCAAGATATGAAGATGTATTAAAGTATGCAAGAAGCAAGCTAGATTTTGTATACGGTACAGGTCTATACATGTCACCAAGTAACATGGAGCTGGAAATCGATGTTAGTATCAAAGGTTACAATAACAAGATAGTCATTGCCACCACTGAACAAGCATTGGGCCTTAATAACAGTGTGAATCTGGCACCTCCTGTAATAAATCACACTGTAAAAGGTACACTTACACCAGGGGGAACGTATAATAAGCTGAATCTTCCTCCTGCAGATAAAACACTACCAAATAACAGAAAGGTTGTTGAATCATCTCCTAATCCGTTGTTACATGACAGTGAATTAACACATAGTGAAAAAAAGACAGCCATCATCTTTGGTTCAATGATGATTGGTATAATGGCATTTGCTGTTTATAAATTCACTTAACATACTTCATTGCTGCTGCATACAAAAGTCCTGCAACAACAACAATCAATCCCCATGTATTACTAGCAAACCAATTAACTACTTTACCTGTAGCTGAAAGCAACCATGATACAATACTCCCAATAACACCTGGTAATGCCAAAGCAGCTTTACCTGCTAAAGATGCAAGTAGCTTGCCTAAGTTATTGAGTTGTTTTTTAATCCAACTTTTGCTGTTATCACCACTACTACCCCCAACAACTGTCGCAGGAGTAAATGCTTCAACTAATACCCCAATCAACAAACCAAGTGCAGTCAAAATACTAGCAATGGTAATCCCCTGCTCTCTAAACAAAGTTCTTAACTTCTCGCCGATAGTAGTATCACCGTCGAGAACACGCGTGATGGTTTCACGTATTCTATTAATCTGACCTCTCAATGCTTCTTTATTTGCAGATGCAGCTTCTAATCTTGCTTCTCTTTCACTATTCAAATCTAGTAAATATGATCTCATTTTTTTCTGGGTTTCTTCATCTTGTGAACCAATAGCTATATCACCATTTTGCTGCTTAATAGATTTATCTATCTCAGTCAGTTTTGCAAGATTATTTGTAAGCTCCCCTCTGGTGCGTTGTAGTGCTTTATCAAGACCTTGCAGTTCCCGTAGATTCAATCCTTCTGTTTGAGTTCCATGGGATTCTAATTCATTAAATAATGTCTCTAATGTATCATCAACATGATTTGCAGTGTCTACAACTTTTTTAACCTCAGTAGTGTCAGTCAAATCCTGCATAGGAATCTGTTCTGATTCTAAGCTGATTTCTGTTGTATTCAAGGCTGTTGTTGCAGCCTGTAAATATTTAGATTTATAATTATCCAACCTCAGATTTGTTCTAATAGCCTGAGTTCCTCCTTTACCATACTTTTTAGCTAATGTATCAAGAGATTTAAACGACAGTCCACCTTTTGATGTTGTCATGGTGATATCTTTACCGTCAACTAACCAGTGCAATACACTACCGTTATCCTCTAACTTAAACTGTTGTAGATTAACCTCACCGCTAGGTTCTAATCCGTATTTATTCTTTACAAAGTTATAAAAATTCTCAGTAGATTGTTTAATCCTACTCAAAGGCTTATTCAACTCATTACGAAGTTCTTCAATAGTCTTTGAACTATCTGGTACTTCAGGCATCATATCTATATGACCTTCCTCACCATCCTCATCTGGATCATAATGGGGGTTCTCAAAATCCATCCCTCCTTCAGCCATTTATTTTATAAAACAAATAAAAAATCATCCTCTTAAAAAATAATGTTATCAGCATACGGATACAAACTCGACCCTTATCGGAAACTTAGAGAACCACGTGGTGTTAAAGGAATCCGTCAATCAATTGTTATAACCAACAATCCCAGTACTATTGATCAGAATCAACAGCTGCTAGTACGATTTCCCAATCTCAGCAACGCAGATGTCATTGTACCAAGGTCTGCAAGATTGGCCTTTGAACTGAGTATTGTTAGCAAGGACGCTAATGCAACACTGTTTCAAAACGTTGGGAGAACAATAGTGAAGAAGACAACGATAAAGATAAGCGGTAATGAAGTCATGTCAATCGATGATAGTGACATGTTTCACTGCTATACAGATTTGTGGAAATCTCCTTCTGAAAGAATAAACATGGCTTACCAAGGTGTTGGTAAACCAAACATGATTAAACATCGGGTCGGTGCTGGAGATGCTGCATCTAATGATGGAGATGAAGCTGTTGCATTGGCATATGGTAATCGATTCTTCATTCCGCTAGATTTTGAATTACTAGAAACAGATATGCCATTTTACCAAGCAGGTCTGGGTGATAGGCTTGAATATGAATTGACATTCAATGACTATGGTAAAGTGATAAATTCTACTGATAAAGATTCAAAATATGTAATAAGTAATATATGCCTTGAAATAGATACAGTCTTCAATGAAACACTGGCACGACAAATAAATGATAATTATAGCGACCACACTACGATATTATACGACAGAATACTGAGACATAGAAAAATCATTAAAGACAAATCTGACACTTTATGGAATATAAACGTTAATGTACCAGCCCGTAGTATGAAAGGTATTCTAATGGTGTTTGAAGACCCAGACAGAGAAAGCAGTGAACAGTACTATAATCCTGGAATAGAAAAAGTGGAGCTCACAATAGAAGGTGTGCCTAACCAGCTTTATAGTCAAGGTATGCGTGCTTATCAACAATGGGATGCAATAAACAAGTTCTTTGCTTTAACATCTAAACGGAATAAAGAAACAGATAAAATACTGCACGACATTACACTAAGTAACGTTGATGTGGAAAAATATCTATCATCCAACTATGCATTGTGGTTAGATCTACGATCCACTGATGATAACTCCCTTCACGGAACCGGAAGAATGATAAAAAATGCCAGTGAAGGAATAACTATCCAAATCAGTAAGAAAGCAAATACTGCAGATCCAATAAATGTTTATCTCTATATAATACAAGATGCTCAAATCAACTTCCAAGATGGACGATTCAAAGAAGCTATCTATTAAACCTGATTACCCAAAATACCCACACTGTGCTGTGATATGTGGTCAAACTGGGTGTGGTAAGACAGAGTATGTACTTGATTTATTAGAAGATGAATATCAAGGTGTATTTAGAAATATAATTATATTATGCCCAACCATAGCATGGAATAAAGCATACAAAAACAGACCATGGATTGGTGATGTGAAACATCCAAGAGATAAAAAAATAAAGATCGTTAACCCCGTTTCCTCTGATGGAACTGAAAAGCTACAGGAGCTATTGAGGGTCTTTTTTAATCAATATGCCGGTACACCTACCCTCTACATTATTGATGATTGCTCTGCAACGAAGGAGCTTACAAAGAAACGAGACATGCTGTCTGAACTTGCCTTTTCAGGTAGACACGCAGAACAGTCTGTCTGGGTATTAACACAAAGATATAATTCTGTGTTAAAAGATTTTAGAGACCAAACAAAGTGGCTTTGTATGTTTTATATGAAAGACAGAGACAGTTATGAGATGTGTTTACGTGAAAACGATGTTATTCCGTGTGATGAAAGAAGTGTGATAAGGAAAAATCTAGCAAAGACAAAACATGCAAAATTAATACTAAGAACAGACCAGCCCACTGGGTATTGGTTGATTTTATGATGGCTACTGATGAGCATCATGTTTTTTTATATTTCAGTATTACTGAGTAATGCTTGAGTAATACTGAGTAATGCTTGAGTAATACAACAACATTACTGAAATCCCTGATGAGCATCATGTTTTTTTATGGTTTATATTTCAGTATTACTGAGTAATGCTTGAGTAATACTGAGTAATGCTTGAGTAATACTGAGTAATGCTTGAGTAAATCATATGATGCTCATCAGGGATTTCAGTAATGTTGAGTAATGCTTGAGTAATACTGAGTAATGCTTGAGTAATACAACAATTTATTATGGTTTATATTTCAGTATTACTGTGCTTGAGTATTACTGAGTAAATAATATTTCTTCTACTAAAAATGCTACTTGATTTATTAATCGCAACAGCAGCTGTTGTTAATATTACTTTTGGATGTGTGTTTGTGGGTTATTTCTTGAAAATAAAAAAAAATATACAAAGAATAAAAATGGACGTTGAAGAACTGTTGCAAAACGATATAACTGAGCCACAACAAGATGTAAAAAGAGAACGATTATCTGCTATAATTGCAGGAGGGAATAGCACCCGATATCTAGGGCATCAATACCAATTAACAGACATGGATAGCATGCCTACAGAAACTATTAACAAACTTTACTGTATATATGAGGCGCGTCTTGGTGCAAGTATGACTAAAACACTAGGCAACTCATTTATTAGTCTTTATGTCATGGGGGTATCTAAGTATTTTAATGTGATAGATCCACCAAAACTAATCAATGATTTAGAGGAGGACCCGTTTGTGAATCATGCTTTGACAAGCGCATGTTGTGAGTTGTATTATAGATATGGTATGTATTTAGCTCCCTTCACTACAATGTTAACCACAGTTAGGCATATTGATTTTTAAAAAAATATAAACATCAACAAAAATGGAGGAGACGGAGATAACGAAACCAGTTAAAAACCCAAAACGTGTAGCAGCAGGTATAAAAGCAGCTGTAGCAAGGAAAACTAAACGCGATGTCCTTATGCAAGTTACATCTGATGATATCCAAGTTACATCTGATGATAAACATGTTGACACCATCACCTATACCAATCTATTAACGCAACACAAAAAAAACATCATAATTGGTAGTGCTGTTTTAGCTGTTATTGCAACCATATTTATGTGGAGAACCAAACCTGATGATGAACAGCCTCATAATACCTCCCATAGTGTTGTAATAGATCCTTTTGAATTTAATTAATATATTTTTTTTAATTCATAAACAAAAATGACGACCCCATCAATCGATAGTAAACATATAGTTAACATGGCGTATCATGCAGGTGTTGAATCTATTCTTACAATAGGTTATTCACAGCTTACAAAGAAAATATTTAAAATGCAAACTCCTAAAGTAGATTTTAATATGGGTGATATAGGGTTGCTGACAGTTGATATTCTATTGGCAATGTATACACGTGATATACTCGTTAAGCAAGGTATCATTCCTGCTGATATTATGAAGTGATTTTCCCCCCCCCCTAAACAAATGGCAACAATAGCAATCATGGTAGGTGGTGCATTAGTGAATGCATTGGCGTTCAGTGGTTCGAATTATTTATTCTCACACATGTCTGGTGACGACAGAAAACGGCATGATAAAGCTATTGAAGATCTTCAAGCTGCACAAGCTGCGTGGAATAAAAAAAGAGCTGAACGGTTAGATTATTTGAATTCAAGGATGACTAAGGAATTGCATGCAAAACAAACTGTTGATGATGTTGATGAGGCTATGAGTCAGTATTATTCATTGACTGGAAAGAGACTTGCAACATTACCTGAACCTACACTTAATGATTTTTACACACCATCACCGGAGCAGAAGAATAGAGAGTTGTTATTTGTGGGTTTAGGTATGGTAGCTACTGGTGTTCTGGCATATAAAATGTTATAATCACAATAAAAAATGGAAAAGATAT
This sequence comes from Archivesica marissinica, assembly GCA_014843695.1. Lineage (NCBI taxonomy): Eukaryota > Metazoa > Mollusca > Bivalvia > Venerida > Vesicomyidae > Archivesica > Archivesica marissinica. Next base: position 30,891,836 of record CM026398.1, read on the forward strand.
ATTACAGTCCAAAGGGATTCTGGAGAGGTGTGTCTGCAGTTAAAAAATTAGCAAAAGAAGCAAAGGTCAGTGATAAACAAGCATTGGAGTTTTTAAAGAAGCAAGCAGTATGGCAGATATACTTACCTGCACCAAAGAAAATAGTTAGACCAAGGTTTGAAGTTTATGGTAAGAATGAAGTGCATCAAGCTGATTTATTATTTTTACCACATGATGTTGTCGGATGCAAGACATATAAATATGCTTTAACTGTTGTTGATATTGCAAGTAGGTATAAAGAAGCAGAACCGGTAACTTCCAAGGACAGCAAAGAAGTTGCACAGGCATTTGATAAAATATATAAGAGAAAACTAGCATATCCGAAACTATTACAAGTAGATCCTGGGAGGGAGTTTATGGGTGCAGTATCACAGTTGATGGAGAAGCACAAAGTTAAGATAAGAAGAGGAAGAACAGACATTCACTGAGACCAAGCTATCGTGGAGAGATTCAACAGGACACTGGCTGAAAGACTGTTTGGATATCAGTATGCTAAGGAAATGGAAAATCCAAGCAAACGTAATAGAGAATGGGTAAAGAGATTACCTAGTGTAATTGCAGTACTAAATTCAGAGACGAAAAAACCTCCACCTGTTATAACAAGAACTGTTGACACAGCTATTTGTCCAAATGCCAGTGTCAGATATTTATATCAACCAGGGGAACAAGAAGGTGGTAAACGCAGAGCTACAGATCCAGTATGGAGTGTGGATATTCATAAGATTAATTATCATATTATAACGCAAGGCATCAGAGTTTATTATTTGAAAACACCAGCTCCACAAAGAGGTTTTGTTAAAGAAGAGTTGCTTATTGTTCCTGCTGATACCCTAACGCGTATGTTGTGATTCCATCAGATGATATATATCTTTTTGTGTCTAATAGTGAGAGTGTTTTCTTACTAACTGTTAGACCATATATTTGATGTTTTTGTGAACGCAGCATATTCATTTCATGTGTGTATGTTTTTTTATTGAATAATGCATCTTTGTAGTTTTCAAAGTTTATATGTTTTTGTATTACATATTTTTTTACACCTTTTGCTTTTTTAACAAATTGTTTATAATCTTTTATGGCTTTTTCATTTGAGGTTTCTTTGGTGAATTGATTATATTTATTTGCGTCTTCTTTATCGAATTGTTCATATTTCATGTCTTCTTTACTTATGTATTCTAATTTTTCATGTTCTTTCATTACAGCATACAACTTTGGTCTTAATCCTATGTATTCTACTATCGGAATACCAGCACATTCATCTTTCATTTTTCCTATAACCTTTTTATTTGTTGTATCATGTAATGGATGGTCTATGGGATAATCAGATAGATCATATTCATCTTTCATTTTTGACATATTCTGTATCAGTATACAACATTGTGCAGTTCTTACCGTACTTCTTTTTCAATGTATTATAATACCAGTCATACATCAGATGCTTTGATAAATCTAATACACACATTCCAACATAGATTGGTTTGTTTAGTTTTAGTTTTTTTTTTTTTACATGAATTGCTGATAAATCATCAGAGAATTTAACTCTTCTATTGAAATTGGGTTTAGCAATAATCTTGCGCAGCCTTTCATTTTCAGTTCCATCAGTCTTGACAATCTTTATGTCAATCCTTTTACGAATGTTTTCCATTGTTTTACCAAATACAGAGTTGTTCATTAACTTATAGAAGTCTTTCTCAAACGTTGTTTTAGCTATTGTACGGAGGTCTGTGTTTAATCTGATATATGATTCCATCCATGGTTTCTGATCAAACTCTAAAATACGGTGTATTTTTGTTATTTTCATACCAAGATCCAAATAAAGCTTCAATATTTTGTAATGTACAACATAATTTTTCTTATTCATTAGATTTGGAACAAGTTTTTGATGTATCATATCACCTTTCATTAAGTCTTTCTGATATTCAGATAACCATTCTTTTTTTACTGTTAATTTTTCTGGCGCAAGAGGATAATCATTATGATATTCATGTAAGTGTGCTGGATATTCTAAATCAACTTCAAATATCCGACCCTTGCCTTTTGGTATACGTCCTGCATCTACTTTTAACCATTCGAAATTACCATACGGAAGAGGCTGACTCATTGCATGACCGTATATATTATTTGCGTCATAGTACATGATGTGATTGGTTTCTTTGTTAGAATCATAACCAGTAACATTAGGATTATTTGCTTTAGCATGTCTTTTGGATACCATACTTATACCACCACGCATTCCTTTTTCTATGAATAAATGCATATCAGGATCTGATAGTAATTCTAGGTTTATTTTAGAATGTTTTAAAAGAGCATCCCAAGATAGACCTGGAGATGTATAATAGTGTAGTGGATCAAGCTTATATGCGTTCGTACAGGTTTTACGAAATGTCTGAAACACATCTGACAGGAGAAGGACATCTGTTTTTAGATACAAGTCATGATAATCTCCTAATGTTTTACAACCAAATTCTTTCCATACTTTTTGAGCATGCTCATAATCTTCTAGTGAGATAGTTGAATCAGATAAGCTGCTATAGAACTTATCAATGGGAGGTAGAGCTGTTTCATCAAATCTTTCAAAACTATCCATGTATTCATAGGGGTATATACCTTTTTTGCACATTAATTCTGTTTGATCTCCGAATTCTTCTTTGATATTAATGAAATCATCTTTGTTTGTTGCTTTCACTAATCCATCTAAAGATGAAGCCATGAACATGAAGCTGTCCAAGAATTTAAGTTGACCAATGCTGAATGATATGTATTTTTCTGCATTGTTTGGAATAACTGAAATGTTACCTTTTACTTCAGCTATCTTTTGCATGATAAGATGACTGTCATATCCTCTTAGATTATGGAATACAACAGGGATTTTAGTTTTATGTGGATTTAGTTTCAGTTTAAGATTGCAGGATTTATGTGCAGCACCTCTGTATTTGCCAGTTAAATGACAGTGATCTTTTACTGTATCTTTTTTTAGTATACCATCACATATCCAGCAATGTGTTGAAGAATTATTTTCATCTTCACTTGACATTATTATTGGTTTTGGATATTTGAAATTATTGTTGATGGTATATAATTCACATTCTAGATTATTAAGAAATATTTCTACAGCTTCTTCACCTCTGTAAATTACTGGTTTGTCTGCTTTACCATCATAGCGAACAACTTGATATCCAAATCCACATGCTTTATGGATGCTTTTGATTTCAGATTTATTTCCTACCTTTATTGATTGAGGGACTATTATGCTTTCAAAATCAGCATAAATCACATATGGGGCAGGCATTTGATTTTTATGATTTTTGAATTTGATAAATGTTCCTTTTTCAGGCATTTCTATTGTTAGAGGACTTTTATTGATGCTTTCACAATCCTGTTTGTGTTTTATGAGTAGATCTTCTTTTGTGAAACCGTAAAGACAACGGTCACAGAAATAAGTTCTACATTTATGTTTATTTTGATTATGTAAGAGACGATTAAGATTTTTAATCCAGCAGTAGTGGTATTTTGATGTTTCTTTATGATCACTAGGATCATCTATAATACCTTCATCATCATAATGATCATCTATAATACCTTCATCAGGATCATCTATAATACCTTCATCATCACATATCAATAGTAAATTAATTCTAGGAATCTCTTTTGGTCTATCTGATATGTAATATGGGAAGATTGAAAGTGATTTTGTTTTCTTTGTCAAAGAATAACCATAAACATTAATTCCATAAGCTGGATATTTCTTTTCTATCTTTGGTATATCTGATATCGGAGTTGGAAAACTAACAACACCTTTAAGATTATAATATTTTTTTGTATAACTTGATGGTCTGTCAGAATTCTTACTAACAGGATAAACAGCAGCGTTAAGATGTTCTTCAATACAATAATCACTTTTACTTTTAATATTTACTATAGCCTTTTTATTTGCAAGCTGTTCAGGTAATGGAATATATGATCCACCTTTAAGGGGCTCATACTTTGCAAAATTAAGGTATATATCACCACATCTATCAATTTCCAATCCTGATGCTGTATTTGTGAATGTTTCAATGAATACATCAAGTTTGGCATCTATTTCTGAATATAATTCATTTACTTTACTTGCATCAAGAAGGGCATATTGATCACTGTTGAATACTGCTGTTACTGTCTTTCGTGTATTACCCTCATCTTTGAAAAACTCTATTATCATAGCAATTTGAAATTTAAAAGATTTATATTCTTTAAATTGTTTAGTTATTTGTTCTATCATTATTTTACGTTTATCTTCAAGAAGGATATGTGGATCTTTATAACGGTCACCCGATAATTGGTATGCTTCAAAATAACCACATTTGGGTTTGTCTACCAGCATTAATTCAGGAAATATGATGTCAGATTTAACCTTTGCACGTTTACGTATTTTCTTATCACTACGTCTTTTACGTAGATTATCTAATGCACTCCCTTTCGTAGCTTTGTTGTCTAAAGCTGTTTGGGAATCTATAATCTTTCTTAATTGCTCGTCATTAAGTACACCATCATGATGCAGTTTCATAGCATATCCAATATCAATTGTTGTTGTCATTTTTATTACTTTTTATTCTTTTTTAATATAGATACATAATACTAAAATTACAAATATGAAATGTCAATTCTTAAGAATCGGTAATCATAAACCATGTGAAATAGAGTCAACAAAGAGATCTGTTTACTGTAAACTACATAATTATCTCAGCAAGAGAAGTAACGTTGTGCTGTGTATTAAATGTAATAAAGGAACAACAGCAAAATATCATATCTGCGCTGTGTGTGGAGCAAATGTGATAAATACACGATATAGATATTTTTTCATTACAGAATGTTTGAGATTGGGGAATATAATTTTATGGAAAAAAAAACATCAACACCTTGGATACACTATATCAAACGAATGATACTTATTTTTTTTATTCCCCTTACACGGCTTCAATCCAAGAGATCTAAAATAGAATGGATACTTATTAGGTATTATCTTCTTCTTCATATACCCCGGAGCCCACACTTCTGTTTCGTCAGATAAAGTTAAAACTAGTGAGGTGCCGTATTCTGTTTCAACTTCACGTGAATCTGTGACGGTGTATATTTGATCTTTTTCCAGATCAACCCATTTACCTATTTCAATAGTTTGCTCTTCGAGAAGTTCCTCAAATTGCGATGTTGTGATTTTGGTATTTTGTTTCATTGTGGTTTTTATTACTAGAGGGAGATTTGTTAAGTATGGAATAATTGTTGATAAATTGTTATCAATAAAGCATAGCAAAATGGTTATATCCATCCTGTGGATTACTGGCTCACTATTTTTTGATGGGAGGGTGATATTACCTGGTAATTGGGGTTTATGAACCAGAACCATTTTGTGGATTACTGGCTCACTATGATTTTTTGATGGTTATTGATAATTGAGGATATTACCTGGTAATTGGGGTGAGAAAGCAGGGTTTATGAGCAGAATATTTTGTGGATTACTGGCTCACTATGATTTTTTTGACGGAGGGGGTTTATTGATAATTGAGGATATTACCTGGTAATTGGGGTGAGAAAGCAGGGTTTTATGTGTAAATGAGCCAGAACCCCCACTTACTATATATATAACTAAGAACAGCCAATAGTGTTTACTTTAATTTGACCTAGTGACCTAATTTTGTCCCAGATTTTAAAGCTTCATCAACATACATAAATGATGACCAAGTGTGATGAACATCCACTGAATATGGATAGCTGTTTGCACTGATTGGAGGATATTCTCGTTATTATATCAACCTTATTATTTGACATTGGGATACATTGCTACATGTGAGTGATATGGGGCCATCTTGGCCACCAAGCTCATGGATGCTGGTGAGAGATATGGGGCCATCTTGGCCACCAAGCTCATGGATGCTGGTGAGAGATATGGGGCTATCTTGGCCACCAAGCTCATGGATGCTGGTGAGAGATATGGGGCCATCTTGGCCACCAAGCTCATGGATGCTGGTGAGAGATATGGGGCCATCTTGGCCACCAAGCTCATGGATGCTGGAGAGAGATATGGGGCCATCTTGGCCACCAAACTCATGGATGCTGGTGAGAGATATGGGGCCATCTTGGCCACCAAGCTAATGGATGCTGGTGAGAGATATGGGGCTATCTTGGCCACCAAGCTAATGGATGCAGGTGAGAGATATGGGGCTATCTTGGCCACCAAGCTAATGGATGCAGGTGAGAGATATGGGGCTATCTTGGCCACCAAGCTCATGGATGCTGGTGAGAGATATGGGGTCATCTTGGCCACCAAGCTAATGGATGCTGGTGAGAGATATGGGGCTATCTTGGCCACCAAGCTCATGTATGCTGGTGAGAGATATGGGGCTATCTTGGCCACCAAGCTCATGGATGCTGGTGAGAGATATGGGGCCATCTTGGCCACCAAGCTCATGGATGCTGGTGAGAGATATGGGGCCACCTTGGTCATCTGGTTCATATGGACACATGTGATAGATACCGCATCATGGTGCTTGCCCCTATAGTTCATGGACATATCACTGTCTTCCACCCTCTAGTTCATGGACACATGTGATAGATACAGCATCATGGTGCTTGCCCCTATAGTTCATGGACATAGCACTGTCTTCCACCCTCTAGTTCATGGACACATGTGATAGATACAGCATCATGTTGCTTGCCCCTATAGTTCATGGACATAGCACTGTCTTCTACCCTCTAGTTCATGGACACATGTGATAGATACCGCATCATGGTGCTTGCCCCTATAGTTCATGGACATAGCACTGTCTTCCACCCTCTAGTTCATGGACACATGTGATAGATACAGCATCATGTTGCTTGCCCCTATAGTTCATGGACATAGCACTGTCTTCTACCCTCTAGTTCATGGACACATGTGATAGATACCGCATCATGTTGCTTGCCCCTATAGTTCATGGAGATAGCACTGTCTTCTACCCTCTAGTTCATGGACACATGCGATAGATACAGCATCATGTTGCTTGCCCCTATAGTTCATGGACATAGCACTGTCTTCTGCCCTCTAGTTCATGGACATAGCACTGTCTTCTGCCCTCTAGTTCATGGACATATCACTGTCTTCTGCCCTCTAGTTCATGGACACATGTGATAGATACAGCATCATGTTGCTTGCCTCTATAGTTCATGGACATGGCAATGTCTTCTACCCTCTAGTTCATGGACACATGTGATAGATACAGCATCATGTTGCTTGCCTCTATAGTTCATGGACATGGCAATGTCTTCTACCCTCTAGTTCATGGACACATTTGATAGATACAGCATCATCTTGACCATCTAGTTCATGAATACAACATCGTCTTCTGTCCTCAAGTTCATGGACAGTTGGGCGATACAGCACCATCTTGGCCTTCTAGTTTATGCAAACAGGTGAGAGATACAGCACCACCTTGGTCCTCTAGTTCATGGACACCTGAGCGATACATCTTGGCCGTGTATTGTCGAGTTGTTGTTTTTAACGCTGAAGGTCTGTTATTTGGGAGTATCAGTACTAGACATATATAATTGAAAATGGACATCATTTTGTATTTTGGGTGGTAGTTCCAGGCAAATATTTAAAATAATTTATTTATTTGCAGTACGATTTTGTCACACCACTAACATCTATGGTTGTCACATTGCCCATTGACGATGAAGAATTACACACAGAGGATCTAGAAATGCCATATGATGAATCGACATTTAGTATGTTACCTCAAACCCTTCTTAAACAGTTATTTTTGAAGCAGGAAATACTGGCACACATTTAGTTAGGACTACTGGCGGAAGGACTATTAAACTTGATACGGCGTTGTCGTCACCATTGTATTTTGAATAAGAGCCTGCGTGGTTGCGTGGTTTAGCACACACTGTTGTTAGAACTCGCCTTTCGCCGCTATCACCAGGCCACAAAACTGCATTTTATGAAAATATTATTGGTAAATTACCTCCCTTCCCCCTTTGTGGATATTTATTTACAAAATCACCAATAACTTTGCAAATGGTGGTTTACTAGCACAGGGATAAATTTGCATCTTATTTTTTCACTTGGAGTAAAACAATTGACAGAATGTTTGTTCATCTTCCCCATTTCCCCGGCACTGATTTTTAAAGATTAGTAGGTAAATATTTGTTTCTACTAAAAAGGTAACATTTTCAAAAGATAAGTGCCAGACAACTGCAAAACGCATCAATTTCAACACAAACACATTTTTAATGAGAAATATGATGCTATATAAATATATATCAGAAAATGATGATTAAATTTCAATATTGATACGTGTTCTTAACATACAGAGGAATGGTAGTTTTGTAACCAAGATCACATTTGGAGGAAGCTAATAAATTAGTTTATACAAATTTATTTGATCTCGATTGCGAAACAAGTTCTTACAATTTATACTAATCACTCTCGAGATCTCATTCCTGATTGAATCCAACGCAACGAGGGAGAGAGAAGAGGCAGCGTGGAATTAAATGCCTTGCCTAAGGGCACCATCGTAACAGCTTTAGCGGGGCTCGAACTCCGGACCTTTCCGGCATCTGAAGCGAACGCACTATCACGACTTCCACTAAAACATGGACCATGCTTATTAAACCCTATTCTAATACAATTCTTTTTGAGCCTGTCCGATTTTAGAGTTCAGGAAATGGGAAACAAACAAACACTTGTTTTTATTATTGTCTAAATGTTTCATTTTTTCGTCGTAGATACCTTATCGCCTACTGGAAAGTTGCATGCGCGTGTCAGGGATGCGATTATGGGTATACACAATAGAGATAGGTATATATAATTATATATACATTTATTAAAATTATTACTGATATGTGCCGTGATAATTTACTCATATAATGTACTACTGATAGTCCCGCTTTGTGCCATAATCTGTTTGGGTATGTATGACTATTGCTGGTGTGCACACGGTAAAGTCGTTTAGCATGTTACACTGACTATTGCTGGTGTGCACACGGTAAAGTCGTTTAGCATGTTACAATGACTATTGCTGGTGTGCACACGGTGGTAAAGTCGTTTAGCATGTTACAATGCCTATTGCTAGTGTGCACACGGTAAAGTCGTTTAGCATGTTACAATGACTATTGCTGGTGTGCACATGGTAAAGTCGTTTAGCATGTTACAATGACTATTGCTGGTGTGCACACGGTAAAGTCGTTTAGCATGTTACAATGCCTATTGCTAGTGTGCACACGGTAAAGTCGTTTAGCATGTTACAATGACTATTGCTGGTGTGCACATGGTAAAGTCGTTTAGCATGTTACAATGACTATTGCTGGTGTGCACACGGTAAAGTCGTTTAGCATGTTACAATGACTATTGCTGGTGTGCACACGGTAAAGTCGTTTAGCATGTTACAATGACTATTGCTGGTGTGCACACGGTAAAGTCGTTTAGCATGTTACAATGACTATTGCTGGTGCACACGGTAAAGTCGTTTAGCATGTTACAATGACTATTGCTGGTGTGCACACGGTAAAGTCGTTAGCATGTTACAATGACTATTGCTGGTGTGCACACGGTAAAGTCGTTTAGCATGTTACAATGACTATTGCTGGTGTCACACGGTAAAGTCGTTTAGCATGTTACAATGACTATTGCTGGTGTGCACACGGTAAAGTCGTTTAGCATGTTACAATGACTATTGCTGGTGTGCACACGGTAAAGTCGTTTAGCATGTTACAATGACTATTGCTGGTGTGCACACGGTAAAGTCGTTTAGCATGTTACAATGACTATTGCTGGTGCACACGGTAAAGTCGTTTAGCATGTTACAATGACTATTGCTGGTGTGCACACTGTAAAGTCGTTTAGCATGTTACAATGACTATTGCTGGTGTACACACGGTAAAGTCGTTTAGCATGTTACAATGCCTATTGCTAGTGTGCACACGGTAAAGTCGTTTAGCATGTTACAATGACTATTGCTGGTGTGCACACGGTAAAGTCGTTTAGCATGTTACAATGCATATTGCTAGTGTACACGCCTATTGCTAGTGTACACACGGTAATGTCGTTTAGCATGTTACAATGACTATTGCTGGTGTGCACACGGTAAAGTCGTTTAGCATGTTACAATGACTATTACTGTGTGCACACGGTAAGTCGTTTAGATGTTACAATGACTATTGCTGGTGTGCACATGGTAAAGTCGTTTAGCATGTTACAATGACTATTGCTGGTGTGCACACGGTAAAGTCGTTTAGCATGTTACAATGCCTATTGCTGGTGTGCACACGGTAAAGTCGTTTAGCATGTTACAATGACTATTGCTGGTGTGCACACGGTAATGTCGTTTAGCATGTTACAATGAATATTGCTGGTGTGCACACGGTAAAGTCGTTTAGCATGTTACAATGCATATTGCTAGTGTACACACGGTAATGTCGTTTAGCATGTTACAATGACTATTGCTGGTGTGCACACGGTAAAGTCGTTTAGCATGTTACAATGACTATTGCTGGTGCACACGGTAAAGTCGTTTAGCATGTTACAATGACTATTGCTGGTGTGCACACGGTAAAGTCGTTAGCATGTTACAATGACTATTGCTAGTGTAACACGGTAAAGTCGTTTAGCATGTTACAATGACTAGTGCTAGTGTACACACGGTAACGTCGTTTAGCATGTTACAATGACTATTGCTGGTGTGCACACGGTAAAGTCGTTTAGCATGTTACAATGACTATTGCTGGTGTGCACACGGTAAAGTCGTTTAGCATGTTACAATGACTATTGCTAGTGTACACACGGTAAAGTCGTTTAGCATGTTACAATGACTATTGCTGGTGTGCACACTGTAAAGTCGTTTAGCATGTTACAATTACTATTGCTGGTGTACACACGGTAAAGTCGTTTAGCATGTTACAATGCCTATTGCTAGTGTGCACACGGTAAAGTCGTTTAGCATGTTACAATGACTATTGCTGGTGTGCACACGGTAAAGTCGTTTAGCATGTTACAATGCATATTGCTAGTGTACACGCCTATTGCTAGTGTACACACGGTAATGTCGTTTAGCATGTTACAATGACTATTGCTGGTGTGCACACGGTAAAGTCGTTTAGCATGTTACAATGACTATTACTGGTGTGCACACGGTAAAGTCGTTTAGTATGTTACAATGACTATTGCTGGTGTGCACATGGTAAAGTCGTTTAGCATGTTACAATGACTATTGCTGGTGTGCACACGGTAAAGTCGTTTAGCATGTTACAATGCCTATTGCTGGTGTGCACACGGTAAAGTCGTTTAGCATGTTACAATGACTATTGCTGGTGTGCACACGGTAATGTCGTTTAGCATGTTACAATGAATATTGCTGGTGTGCACACGGTAAAGTCGTTTAGCATGTTACAATGACTATTGCTGGTGTGCACACGGTAAAGTCGTTTAGCATGTTACAATGCATATTGCTAGTGTACACGCCTATTGCTAGTGTACACACGGTAATGTCGTTTAGCATGTTACAATGACTATTGCTGGTGTGCACACGGTAACGTCGTTTAGCATGTTACAATGACTATTACTGGTGTGCACACGGTAAAGTCGTTTAGTATGTTACAATGACTATTGCTGGTCTGCACATGGTAAAGTCGTTTAGCATGTTACAATGACTATTGCTGGTGTGCACACGGTAAAGTCGTTTAGCATGTTACAATGCCTATTGCTGGTGTGCACACGGTAAAGTCGTTTAGCATGTTACAATGACTATTGCTGGTGTGCACACGGTAATGTCGTTTAGCATGTTACAATGAATATTGCTGGTGTGCACACGGTAAAGTCGTTTAGCATGTTACAATGCATATTGCTAGTGTACACACGGTAATGTCGTTTAGCATGTTACAATGACTATTGCTGGTGTGCACACGGTAAAGTCGTTTAGCATGTTACAATGACTATTACTGTTGTGCACACGGTAAAGTCGTTTAGCATGTTACAATGACTATTGCTTGTGTGCACACGGTAAAGTCATTTAGCATGTTACAATGACTATTGCTAGTGTACACACGGTAAAGTCGTTTAGCATGTTACAATGACTAGTGCTAGTGTACACACGGTAACGTCGTTTAGCATGTTACAATGACTATTGCTGGTGTGCACACGGTAAAGTCGTTTAGCATGTTACAATGACTATTGCTGGTGTGCACATGGTAATGTCGTTTAGCATGTTACAATGACTATTGCTAGTGTACACACGGTAAAGTCGTTTAGCATGTTACAATGACTATTGCTGGTGTGCACACTGTAAAGTCGTTTAGCATGTTACAATTACTATTGCTGGTGTACACACGGTAAAGTCGTTTAGCATGTTACAATGCCTATTGCTAGTGTGCACACGGTAAAGTCGTTTAGCATGTTACAATGACTATTGCTGGTGTGCACACGGTAAAGTCGTTTAGCATGTTACAATGCATATTGCTAGTGTACACGCCTATTGCTAGTGTACACACGGTAATGTCGTTTAGCATGTTACAATGACTATTGCTGGTGTGCACACGGTAACGTCGTTTAGCATGTTACAATGACTATTACTGGTGTGCACACGGTAAAGTCGTTTAGTATGTTACAATGACTATTGCTGGTCTGCACATGGTAAAGTCGTTTAGCATGTTACAATGACTATTGCTGGTGTGCACACGGTAAAGTCGTTTAGCATGTTACAATGCCTATTGCTGGTGTGCACACGGTAAAGTCGTTTAGCATGTTACAATGACTATTGCTGGTGTGCACACGGTAATGTCGTTTAGCATGTTACAATGAATATTGCTGGTGTGCACACGGTAAAGTCGTTTAGCATGTTACAATGCATATTGCTAGTGTACACACGGTAATGTCGTTTAGCATGTTACAATGACTATTGCTGGTCTGCACACGGTAAAGTCGTTTAGCATGTTACAATGACTATTACTGTTGTGCACACGGTAAAGTCGTTTAGCATGTTACAATGACTATTGCTTGTGTGCACACGGTAAAGTCATTTAGCATGTTACAATGACTATTGCTAGTGTACACACGGTAAAGTCGTTTAGCATGTTACAATGACTAGTGCTAGTGTACACACGGTAACGTCGTTTAGCATGTTACAATGACTATTGCTGGTGTGCACACGGTAAAGTCGTTTAGCATGTTACAATGACTATTGCTGGTGTGCACATGGTAATGTCGTTTAGCATGTTACAATGCCTATTGCTAGTGTACACACGGTAAAGTCGTTTAGCATGTTACAATGACTATTGCTAGTGTACACACGGTAACGTCGTTTAGCATGTTACAATGACTATTGCTGGTGTGCACACGGTAAAGTCGTTTAGCATGTTACAATGACTATTGCTGGTGTGCACACGGTAAAGTCGTTTAGCATGTTACAATGACTATTGCTGGTGTGCACACGGTAAAGTCGTTTAGATGTTACAATGCATATTGCTAGTGTACACTAGTTACGACTATTGCTGGGTGCACACGGTAACGTCGTTTAGCATGTTACAATGACTATTGCTGGTGTGCAAGGTAAAGTCTTTAGCATGTTACAATGACTATTGCTGGTGTGCACACGGTAAAGTCGTTTAGTATGTTACAATGACTATTGCTGGTGTGAACACGGTAAAGTCGTTTAGCATGTTACAATGACTATTGCTGGTGTGCACACGGTAAAGTCGTTTAGTATGTTACAATGACTATTGCTGGTGTGCACACGGTACAGTCGTTTAGCATGTTGCAATGACTATTGCTGGTGCACACGGTAAAGTCGTTTAGCATGTTACAATGACTATTGCTGGTGTGCACACCGTAAAGTCGTTTAGCATGTTACAATGCCTATTGCTAGTGTGCACACGGTAAAGTCGTTTAGCATGTTACAATGACTATTGCTGGTGTGCACACGGTAATGTCGTTTAGCATGTTACAATGACTATTGCTGGTGTGCACACGGTAATGTCGTTTAGCATGTTACAATGACTATTGCTAGTGTGCACACGGTAAAGTCGTTTAGCATGTTACAATGAATATTGCTAGTGTACACGCCTATTGCTAGTGTACACACGGTAATGTCGTTTAGCATGTTACAATGACTATTGCTGGTGTGCACACGGTAAATTCGTTTAGCATGTTACAATGACTATTACTGGTGTGCACACGGTAAAGTCGTTTAGCATGTTACAATGACTATTGCTAGTGTACACACGGTAAAGTCGTTTAGCATGTTACAATGACTATTGCTAGTGTACACACGGTAAAGTCGATTAGCATGTTACAATGACTATTGCTAGTGTACACATGGTAAAGTCGATTAGCATGTTACAATGACTATTGCTAGTGTACACACGGTAACGTCGTTTAGCATGTTACAATGACTATTGCTGGTGTGCACACGGTAAAGTCGTTTAGTATGTTACAATGACTATTGCTGGTGTGCACATGGTAAAGTCGTTTAGCATGTTACAATGACTATTGCTGGTGCACACGGTAAAGTCGTTTAGCATGTTACAATGACTATTGCTGGTATGTACACTGTAAAGTCGTTTAGCATGTTACAATGACTATTGCTGGTGTGCACACGGTAACGTCGTTTAGCATGTACAATGCCTATTGCTAGTGTACACACGGTAAAGTCGTTTAGCATGTTACAATGACTAAGGACAGGCTAGTGTGCACACGGTAAAGTCGTTTAGCATGTTACAATGACCAAGGACAGGCTGGTGTGCACACGGTAATGTCGTTTAGCATGTTACAATGACCAAGGACAGGCTGGTGTGCACACGGTAAAGTCGTTTAGCATGTTACAATGACCAAGGACAGGCTGGTGTGCACACAGTAAAGTCGTTTAGCATGTTACAATGACCAAGGACAGGCTGGTGTGCACACGGTAAAGTCGTTTAGCATGTTACAATGACCAAGGACAGGATGATGTTTGTTAACTGCCCCCATACTCTCTATCTAATACAAGTCTTGTCAAAGTTTGTCAAACCAGTCAGACACATGATGACAATGCATTTAAAATTCCAAATGTGTTTGTCTGACCGAAATGGTTTTTTGTGCGACATGTCAGCGGGGGGTCCTAAAGTTTAATCTTTATTTATTTTACAACGATTGCAAAGCAAGTTTTATCAAACTTATATTAATCTCTCTCATTGGCTCGGATGAAGGCGTATATGTGGTCATTCGTATGGGAGAAAACCGGAGTACCCGGAGAAAACCCACCTGTCCGATATGGCGACCACCGTACCATCCCACATACTTCCCGGTCCGAGGATCGAACCCGGGTTGCATTGGTTAGAAGCGAATGCGCTAACCACTGCGCTAATCGGACAGCCAAGGGGGGGGGGTCCTAAGGATTTCTGAAAGACTGCAATAACAAAAGGTAAAACTGTGTTCGTGTTTCAGTTCTACTAGGTAACACTCGAGTCTATGCAATATATTCCCATTACGCAGTCAAGCATTTCGGATCCACAAATATATCTTGTAGATTTTTAAGGACATCATATTATACCATACGTCACATATATCTTGTAGATTTTTAGGGACATCATATAATACCATACGTCACATATGTTTTGTAGATTTATAAGGACATCATATTATACCATACGTCACATATGTCTTGTAGATTTATAAGGACATCATATTATACCATACGTCACATATATCTTGTAGATTTATAAGGACATCATATTATACCATACGTCACATATGTTTTGTAGATTTTTAAGGACATCATATTATACCATACGTCACATATGTTTTGTAGATTTATAAGGACATCATATTATACCATACGTCACATATGTCTTGTAGATTTATAAGGACATCATATTATACCATACGTCACATATATCTTCTCTCTGACAAGTGAGTGATGTCATTGCTAGATCAGCTGCATTTCAGTGGAAAACATTTTTAATTGCTACCCACATGTGAGGGTAACATTAAAAATGTCTCCCCAGCGTGCAGACCCTTGTAGCACAAAACGACAAATGCTATAACATATCACCTTACAATGAAAAGATAATGCTACAATGAAAAGCTAATGCTACAATGAAAGATAATGCTACAATGAAAAGCTAATGCTACAATGAAAAGCTAATGCTACAATGAAATGATAATGCTACAATGAAAAGCTAATGCTACAATGAAAAGCTAATGCTACAATGAAAAGATAATACTACAATTAAAAGATAATGCTACAATTAAAAGCTAATGCTACAATGAAAAGCTAATGCTACAATGAAAAGCTAATGCTATAATGAAAAGATAATGCTACAATGAAATGTTAATGCTACAATGAAAAGCTAATGCTACAATGAAAAGCTAAGGCTGCGTGCAATATATCGCTTCTGATTAAATGGAATCCAACAGATATGTATTAATATAATTATTTGAAAGAGAAATTATCTTTTTTATTTTCAACACAATGTTGACTTATTCTTTAATTTGAAATAAATGACTCATTGTGCATTCAGTAAGTTGATGTTTGGCTGTATTCAGATATTACTGCTCCAGAAGCACCCCGGTATCTTTTACATGCCCGGTGTATAGCACTAATACATGATACCTCTGTTTATAGTCCCAGCTGAAAGACTGTTAATATTATAAATGTCGAACCTGCGATCCTTGGATTCACAGTCACTGGCCCATCTATATGAAGTCCATATATGTATAATAATACCTACACGACATGTATACTAATTTTGTTCTTATGTAATAATCTTCATAAATCTTGTTCCACTTTAAGAGGACGTCCTATGTTGTCTGCCAGTATTGTTAGCTTGTTAAGGCGTGATTCACAGCCGTTCATACCAGCGTACCAAAGATTGGCATATGTAAGGATCCCACAAATCGAAGATTTTCAACTGTTGCAGCTCGGTATGATTACTTATACACCCATGCGCTGGAATGCTCTTCCGTCTAAGATTCGAGGATTGCCAACATTGTGTTCCTTTAAGATTCGAGGATTGCCAACATTGTTTTCCTTTAAGATTCGAGGATTGCCAACATTGTTTTCCTTTAAGATTCGAGGATTGCCAACATTGTTTTCCTTTAAGACAGGATGGAAAACACATTTTTTCATTCAATGCTATGGAACATAAACAGTGACATTGCAATATTTCGTTCATTACTTTTAGTACTATCCATTTATTATGTTTTCTCTAAAACATTTTACTTTCAAATTATATTAATAATAATAATAATAATAATAATAAATGAGGCAGCTCAAATCCTGTAGGGAGAGGTGAGGCAACTTAGACCCTGTAGGGAGAAATGAGGAATTCCAACCCTGTAGGAAGAGGTGAGCAACTCAAACCATGTAGGGAGAAATGAGGCAGCTCAAACCCTGTAGAGAGAAAGCTCAAATCATGTAGGGAGAGGTGCGGAAACTCAAACCTTGTAGGGAGAGGTGAGGCAGATCAAACCCAGTAGGGAGAGGTGAGGAAACTCAAACCCAGTAGGGAGAGGTGAGGAAACTCAAACCTTGTAGGGAGAGGTGAGGAAGCTCAAACCTTGTAGGGAGATGTGAGGCAGCTCAAACCCAGTAGGGAGAGGTGAGGAAACTCAAACCATGTAGGGAGAGGTGAAGCAACTCAAACCTTGTAGGGAGAGGTGAGGAATCTCAAACCTTGTAGGGAGAAATGAGGCAGCTCAAACCATGTAGGGAGAAGTGAGGCAGCTCAAACCCTGTAGGGAGAGGTGAGGAAGCTCAAACCTTGTAGGGAGAATTGAGGCAGCTCAAACCCTGTAGGGAGAGGTGAGGCAGCTCAAACCATGTAGTGAGAAGTGAGGAAGCTCAAACCTTGTAGGGAGAAGTGAGGAAGCTCAAACCATGTAGGGAGAAATGAGGAAGCTCAAACCATGTAGGGAGAAATGAGGCAGCTCAAACCATGTAGAGAGAAGTGAGGAAGCTCAAACCCTGTAGGGAGAGGTGAGGCAGCTCAAACCATGTAGGGAGAAGTGAGGAAGCTCAAACCCTGTATGGAGAAGTGAGGCAGCTCACACCCTGTAGGGAAAAGTGAGGCAGCTCAAACCATGTAGGGAGAGGTGAGGCAGCTCACAGCCTGTAGGGAAAAGTGAGGCAGCTCAAACCATGTAGGGAGAAGTGAGGCAGCTCAAACCACGTAGGGAGAGGTGAGGCAGCTCAAACCATGTAGGGAGAATTGAGGCAGCTCAAACCCTGTAGGGAGAGGTGAGGCAGCTCAAACCCTGTATGGAGAAGTGAGGCAGCTCAAACCATGTAGGGAGAAATGAGGAAGCTCAAACCATGTAGGGAGAAATGAGGCAGCTCAAACCTTGTAGGGAGAGGTGAGGCAACTCAAACCCTGTATGGAGAAGTGAGGCAGCTCACACCCTGTAGGGAAACGTGAGGCAGCTCAAACCATGTAGGGAGAAGTGAGGCAGCTGAAACCATGTAGGGAGAGGTGAGGAAGTTCAAACCATGTAGGGAGAAGTGAGGAAGCTCAAACCCTGTAGGGAGAGGTGAGGCAGCTCAAACCATGTAGGGAGAAATGAGGAAGCTCAAACCATGTAGGGAGAAGTGAGGCAGCTCAAACCCTGTAGGGAGAAGTGAGGCAGCTCAAACCATGTAGGGAGTGGTGAGGAAGCTCAAACCATGTAGTGAGAAGTGAGGCAGCTCAAACCATGTAGGGAGAGGTGAGGAAGCTCAAACATTGTAGGGAGAAATGAGGCAGCTCAAACCATGTAGGGAGAGGTGAGGCAGCTCAAATCATGTAGGGAGAAATGAGGAAGCTCAAACCATGTAGGGAGAAATAGGAAGCTCAAACCATGTAGGGAGAAATGAGGCAGCTAAAACCATGTAGGGAGAAATGAGGCAGCTAAAACCATGTAGGGAGAGGTGAGGAAGCTCAAACCTTGTAGAGAGAGAGGTGAGGCAGCTCAAATCCTGTAGGGAGAAATGAGGAAGCTCAAATCCTGTAGGGAGAAATGAGGAAGCTCAAATCCTGTAGGGAGAAATGAGGAAGCTCAAACCATATAGGGAGAGGTGGGGCAGCTTAAACCATGTAGGGAGAGGTGAGGAAGCTCAAATCATGTAGGGAGAAATGAGGAAGCTCAAACCATATAGGGAGAGGTGAGGCAGCTTAAATCATGTAGGGAGAAATGAGGCAGCTCAAACCTTGTAGGGAGAAATGAGACAGCTCAAATCATGTAGGGAGAAATGAGGCAGCTCAAACCCTGTAGGGAGAGGTGAGGAAGCTCAAACCCTGTAGGGAGAAATGAGGAAGCTCAAACCATGTAGGGAGAGGTGAGGCAGCTTAAATCATGTAGGGAGAAATGAGTCAGCTCAAACAATGTAGGGAGAAATGAGGCAGCTCAAACCATGTAGGGAGAAATGAGGCAGCTCAAACCCTGTAGGGAGAGGTGAGGAAGCTCAAACCCTGTAGGGAGAAATGAGGAAGCTCAAACCATGTAGGGAGAAATGAGGCAGCTCAAACCCTATAGGGAGAAATGAGATAGATCAGGGAGACCACTTCACTCAAGTTGGTTGCCAGCTCAAGCCCAGGTCTGAATTGTTTTGAACAGTTTAAAATATACAATATAATCGGGGAATGTTTTTTCATGACTATATATAGAGGACACTTTGCCGAATCAACAAATTTCTACCTGAAGGCTATACAATAATGTTAGAATATAAAATGTTTGAAAATATATTGTTGCAGGAGTTCCACCACAAGTGTCAAAATCTGCACACACAAATATAGGTGCGAATCTTATGCATATTAAGCAAGAAAGTGCAATCAAGAAGCGGAAGTACATAAGACAGAAACAACAAAAGAAGAATAGAAGGAAGGATAAAAGAAAGAATAAGAAGAAAAATAAGAAGAAAAATAAGAAGAAACAGAAGACAGGTAAACAAATAGGAAGATACAGTTCTGGGTTTTGTCTCATTTCACATCAAAATAACCGAATACAGAACAGAACAGAGTACAACATAAGTTTATTATGTTTATTATTATATTTAAGCCTTTCCCCATTAGAAGCGCCTCTCGACGCAAATGCCTATTGACATCATAGAACGACATATTAGTAGTCAAACAAGCTATAATAAAGATCAGAACAGCATATTGTATACAACACTTAATAATTCCTAGTAACCTCCATGAAGGTGGAGTAGGCAAGTTTACAGCTTATCCATTGCGTATGATTTGTAAATTACAGCCAAATGTATGAACTAAAACTATATCTCTATGGGGGAAAAAACAAAAAAAAACAAGGGTTAAGACAGGTAAATAGGAAGATATGTGCTAAGGGTTAAGACAGGTAAATAGGAAGATATGTGCTAAGGGTTAAGACAGGTAAATAGGAAGATATGTGCTAAGGGTTAAGACAGGTAAATAGGAAGATATGTGCTTAGGGTTAAGACAGGTAAATAGGAAGATATGTGCTAAGGGTTAAGACAGGTAAATAGGAAGATATGTGCTAAGGGTTAAGACACATAACTAGGAAGATATGTGCTAAGGGTTAAGACAGGCAAATAGGAAGATATGTGCTAAGGGTTAAGACAGGTAAATAGGAAGATATGTGCTAAGGGTTAAGACACATAACTAGGAAGATATGTGCTAAGGGCTAAGACAGGTAAATAGGAAGATATGTGGTAAGGGCTAAGACAGGTAAATAGGACGATATGTGCTAAGGGTTAAGACAGGTAAATAGGAAGATATGTGCTAAGGGTTAAGACACATAACTAGGAAGATATGTGCTAAGGGTTAAGACAGGTAAATAGGAATATATGTGGTAAGGGTTAAGACAGGTAAATAGGAAGATATGTGCTAAGGGTTAAGACAGGTAAATAGGAAGATATGTGCTAAGGGTTAAGACAGGTAAATAGGAAGATATGTGCTAAGGGTTAAGACAGGTAAATAGGAAGATATGTGCTAAGGGTTAAGACAGGTAACTAGGAAGATATGTGCTAAGGGTTAAGACAGGTAAATAGGAAGATATGTGCTAAGGGTTAAGACAGGTAAATAGGAAGATATGTGCTAAGGGTTAAGACAGGTAAATAGGAAGATATGTGCTAAGGGTTAAGACAGGCAAATAGGAAAATATGTGCTAAGGGTTAAGACAGGTAAATAGGAAGATATGTGCTAAGGGTTAAGACAGGTAACTAGGAAGATATGTGCTAAGGGTTAAGACAGGTAAATAGGAAGATATGTGAGATCTTTTTGTGGTTACTTCCGGGTTTTGTCTTATTTCACACCAAAATAACTGAATACAGAACAGAACAGAACATACGTTTATTAATGACGTATATTTAAGTACATAGTCCTAATATATACTTATAATTATATACAAATAAACAAGTGAGCAATAAAGCTGTCGAATTGCTACTGTATTCTAATTAACTATAGTCGCTCATATGGGCAACCGGTAGCGAAAATAAATAAACGTAAAACACACAGTAGGTGTTTTTGTGTAATTAACAAGATAAAGTATGGAGTTCCTGTAGTTTAAAGTATTCTTAAGAAAACGAGCCAAGCATAATAACACCTATCTATTATCACTGTTCATTAATATACCAAATGTGTACATGCTTGGTCTCATGTAATAGTACTTATTAATGAGTTCTTTCCTCAAATCTGAGTAACGCGGACAAATAAAAACAAAATGATACTCATCTTCAATGTCTCTCTCATTGCAACATTGACAATAACGCTCATTTCTCTGTACTACATGTAGGAATGGAATTTCTGTAAATCAATGACAATTTTCTTTAACATAGGTTTGGCTACTACATTGTCAATGTATGTCGTATTGGTAATGGCGTCAAGAGGTGCTTCTATGGGGGAAAGGGTTTATGAACATTGGTTTTGCTACTACACTGTCAATGTATGTCGTATTGGTAATGGCGTCAAGAGGTGCTTCTATGGGGGAAAGGGTTTATGAACATTGGTTTTGCTACTACACTGTCAATGTATGTTGCATTGATAATGGCGTCAAGAGGTGCTTCTATGGGGGAAAGGGTTTATGAACATTGGTTTGGCTATTACATTGTCAATGTATGTTGTATTGGTAATGGCATCAAGAGGTGCTTCTATGAGGGAAAGGATTTATGAACATTGGTTTGGCTACTACATTGTCAATGTATGTGGTATTGGTAATGGCATCAAGAGGTGCTTCTATGAGGGAAAGGGTTTATGAACATTGGTTTGGCTACTACATTGTCAATGTATGTGGTATTGGTAATGGCGTCAAGAGGTGCTTCTATGAGGGAAAGGATTTATGAACATTAGTTTGGCTACTACATTGTCAATGTATGTTGCATTGATAATGGCATCAAGAGGTGCTTCTATGAGGGAAAAGGTTTATGAACATTGGTTTGGCTACTACACTGTCATTGTATGTGGTATTGGTAATGGCGTCAAGAGGTGCTTCTATGGGGGAAAGGGTTTATGAACATTGGTTTGGCTACTACATTGTCAATGTATGTTGTATTGGTAATGGCATCAAGGGGTGCTTCTATGAGGGAAAGGGTTTATGAACATTGGTTTGGCTACTACATTGTCAATGTATGTTGTATTGGTAATGGCATCAAGAGGTGCTTCTATGAGGGAAAGGGTTTATGAACATTGGTTTGGCTACTACATTGTCAATGTAGTATTGGTAATGGCGTCAAGAGTGCTTCTATGGGGGAAAGGGTTTATGAACATTGGTTTGGCTACTACATTGTCAATGTATGTGGTATTGGTAATGGCATCAAGAGGTGCTTCTATGAGGGAAAGGGTTTATGAACATTGGTTTGGCTACTACATTGTCAATGTATGTGGTATTGGTAATGGCATCAAGAGGTGCTTCTATGAGGGAAAGGGTTTATGAACATTGGTTTGGCTACTACACTGTCAATGTATGTGGTATTGGTAATGGCGTCAAGAGGTGCTTCTATGAGGGAAAGGGTTTATGAACATTGGTTTGGCTACTACACTGTCAATGTATGTCGTATTGGTAATGGCGTCAAGAGGTGCTTCTATGAGGGAAAGGGTTAATGAACATTGGTTTGCTACTACACTGTCGATGTATGTGGTATTGGTAATGGCGTCAAGAGGTGCTATGAGGGAAAGGGTTAATGAACATTGGTTTGACTACTACACTGTCAATGTATGTGGTATTGGTAATGACGTCAAGAGGTGCTTCTATGAGGGAAAGGGTTTATGAACATTGGTTTGGCTACTACACTGTCAATGTATGTGGTATTGGTAATGGCGTCAAGAGGTGCTTCTATGAGGGAAAGGATTTATGAACATTAGTTTGGCTACTACACTGTCAATGTATGTGGTATTGGTAATGGCGTCAAGAGGTGCTTCTATGGGGGAAAGGGTTTATGAACATTGGTTTGGCTACTACATTGTCAATGTATGTTGTATTGGTAATGGCATCAAGAGGTGCTTCTATGAGGGAAAGGGTTTATGAACATTGGTTTGGCTACTACATTGTCAATGTATGTGGTATTGGTAATGGCATCAAGAGGTGCTTCTATGAGGGAAAGGGTTTATGAACATTGGTTTGGCTACTACATTGTCACTGTATGTGGTATTGGTAATGGCGTCAAGAGGTGCTTCTATGAGGGAAAAGATTTATGAACATTAGTTTGGCTACTACATTGTCAATGTATGTTGCATTGATAATGGCGTCAAGAGGTGCTTCTATGAGGGAAAGGGTTTATGAACATTGGTTTGGCTACTACACTGTCAATGTATGTGGTATTGGTAATGGCGTCAAGAGGTGCTTCTATGGGGGAAAGGGTTTATGAACATTGGTTTGGCTACTACATTGTCAATGTATGTTGTATTGGTAATGGCATCAAGAGGTGCTTCTATGAGGGAAAGGGTTTATGAACATTGGTTTGGCTACTACATTGTCAATGTATGTTGTATTGGTAATGGCATCAAGAGGTGCTTCTATGAGTGAAAGGGTTTATGAACATTGGTTTGGCTACTACATTGTCAATGTATGTGGTATTGGTAATGGCGTCAAGAGGTGCTTCTATGGGGGAAAGGGTTTATGAACATTGGTTTGGCTACTACATTGTCAATGTATGTTGTATTGGTAATGGCATCAAGAGGTGCTTCTATGAGGGAAAGGGTTTATGAACATTGGTGTGGCTACTACATTGTCAATGTATGTTGTATTGGTAATGGCATCAAGAGGTGCTTCTATGGGGGAAAGGGTTTATGAACATTGGTTTGGCTACTACATTGTCAATGTATGTGGTATTGGTAATGGCGTCAAGAGGTGCTTCTATGGGGGAAAGGGTTTATGAACATTGGTTTGGCTACTACATTGTCAATGTATGTTGTATTGGTAATGGCGTCAAGAGGTGCTTCTATGGGGGAAAGGTTTTATGAACATTGGTTTGGCTACCACATTGTCAATGTATGTGGTATTGGTAATGGCATCAAGAGGTGCTTCTATGAGGGAAAGGGTTAAAGATATAGTCCTGTTCAAACCGACTGTCACACTTTCTTAGAATGTTGCTATTATTCAATTGTGTTCGCTACAAAATCAATATGACATAAGTTTTGCAGTAAAGAATTCCACCCTGTTTAACTATGTACTTTGTTGAGAAATATATACATGTTCGTATTTTTTGTTTGTTATTCTCCTAACAAATCATAACAGGAATGAAATTAATGAGCACGTTGAGCACTTTTTGCAGGTTTTATTAAAGCGACACTACATTAGTGAAAACGCAAATTTCTACAGAATGTAATTTCCTATTATATGGTATAATTGATTTCCAAATATTTCCCTCAAAAACTGTATTTCAACTAATAAACAAACGTCCTATACGTGGTTTGTTGACATAACAAAATAATGTAAATAAGGTCGACATCCGTGCGTAATACAATTTGTGTATCCTGAATAACACGATTTATGGAATAGAGTTACCGTTATATCTCACATTTGAGCCTATGCATAATTATTTGGAAGCTCATTCTTCAGAAAAAACGTAGATGGATTTCTGAATGGGGTAATAAAGCCTATTATAGTGGTATAAAAATTAACAGCGAAGGTGTCGCTATATTATTGAACATAGCAGGTCCACATACGATTAAGAATTTCGTAGAAATAATTAAGGGTAGGCTAATTGCTCTGGAAATAGTAATAAAATATTCAACCTATAAGAAAAAAGAAGAACAAAAGGAGGAGAGCATATTAATAAAAGAAATAGAAACAATTGAAGACAAAATAAATAAGGCTATTACAAATACCAATATTGAACATTATCAGGAAGAACTGTTGAGTAAAAAGGATCTGCTGAATAATTTGTACGAAAAAAAGTTAACGGAATAATGATACGATCAAAAGCACTCGATATTGAACTCAATGAAAAAATTACTAAATATTTTACTAATCTTGAAATACGCCAGGCTGAAAAAAAGAATATTACGAAATTAGTAGTAAATGATAAAGAAATTACAGGGAGCAGTCAAATTTTATATGAAGAAATGGCATATTACAAGCATTTATACCAAGAAACTGACATGAAAATACCTTCTATTGATTTTTTTGATCACACAATAAATAAACTAGAACCATTAGAATCTTTTAACTGTGACGGATTATTAAATGAATATGAGTGCGCACAATCTCTATTTCAGATGAAAAACAACAAAAGTGATCAGACGGACTTAGCGTTGAATTTTACAAAATATTTTGGAAAAATCTAAATCAGTACTATATTAAATCCATTAACTATTCATATTCTAAAGGAAATCTTACCGATTTACAAAAACAAAGTATTATAACATTATTACCCAAATCTGGTAAGGATCAAACAACACTATCAAACTGGCGTCCAATAAGTCTGCTTAATGTGGATACGAAAATAGCAACAAAAGCGATTGCCAACAGATTAAAAAAGTCTTACCCACAATTATAAGCCCAGAACAAACAGGCTTCATGAAAGGCCGGTATATCGGTGAAAACATTCTTTAATTTTTGAAATTATAGAATATTATAATGATAAAAAAACTTCCTGGATTATTATTGTTCTCAGATTACGAGAAAGCGTTTGATAGCCTCAACCACGAATTTATATTTGCGTGCTTAAAACATTTTAATTTTAGTGAGGCATTCATTAAATGGATTCGGCTTTTTACTCTAACATAAATAGCGTTGTTATAAACAATGGGTATATGTCAGAAGCTTTCCAGATTAAAAGAGGGGTAAGACAAGGATGTCCTCTATCATCTTCACTTGTTATCATATGTATGGAACTATTATCAAATACAATAGCAAGAGATCCAAATATCCAAGGAATAAACATAAATGGTCAGGAAATAAAACAAACACTATATGCTGACGACGGAACATATACAAACAATGGTAATAAAGCTTCTTTTGAACGTTTGATTTATGTAATAAGTGAATTTGGCAAACTGTCAGGATTGAGATTAAATACATCAAAAACCATTATACTCAGAATAGGATCTTTAAGAAATTCAGATATTCAGTTATGTCAAGATAAGAACTTTATATGGACCTCAAAGAATGCAAAAACACTTCGAATGTATTTTAGTAATGATAAAGAATTTAATCTTACATCAAATTTAGAACCAAAATTGCAAGAATGTAAAAACTGTTTAAAACAGTGGCAACATCGTAAGCTTACTTTGATGGGGAAAGTGACAGTTATTAAAACGTTTGCATTACCAAAACTTGTTTATCCATTTACTGTTTTACCTAATCCACCAGCACATATCATTAGTGATATAACGAAATCAATTTTTGTATTTATGTGGGACGATAAACAAGAAAAAATCAAGAGAACTACATTATATAAAAATTATGAAAGTGGTGGTTTAAAGTTAACAAACATAACATATTTTTTAAACTCAATAAAAGCTTGTTGGCTTAAGAGAATCTTAGACGACAAAAATAAAGGACTCTGGAAATGTATTTATGCAAAACAAATAGAGAAATATGGGGGCGAAATGTTACTAGATTGCAATCTGTCTGATAATGATATTCATAACGTCAGTGGTGGTAATTCATTTTTACATGATATTCTAAAGTCATGGTTTAAGATTTATGCACACTTTAGTAATTCTAATGTTTCTTTTAAACAACATATCATCTGGAATAACTCTGAAATTAAAGTGGAGGGAAACACTGTCTTCTATAGGGATTGGTTCAATAAGGGAATACAATTTGTAGATCAATTATTTGATTTTAGGAATGGTAAATATTCAACATTTGAAGACATGATAGAGTTATTTAATTTAAATGAAAAGGATTTCTTAACCTATCATAAACTAAATAACAATATACCACAATCATACGTAAATATAATGAACCAACGACTCCTTGCAGAAACAAGAACAGAAACGTTAATTGACAAACTAAATACCTCAAAAAGTCCCAATCAACTACTATATAAAACACAAATGGACAATTCAGATATTGAAGGAAGTAAATCAGAAAATAAATGGAATATCGTACTAGGTAAACTAGATTTTCAATGGAAACGTATTTATTCAGTTTTGTATTTTGCGACAATAGATACAAAGTTAAGAAGTTTTCAATACAAATTCTTGAAACATATTCTACCGACTAATACACATTTATTAAAATGCAAAATAGTTTCGACAAGTCTTTGTGATTTCTGTAATATGAATGTCGAAAAATATTGAACATTTGTTTTGGGAATGCCCATGTGTACAACACATGTGGAATCAACTAAGCATATTTCTAAAAACAAAAAAATATTGATGTGGATATAAATTTTGAAGTAATTTGTTTTGGTAAAATAAACAACTCAGTAATAAACAATACAATTAATTTCGTACTTATTCTATGTAAATCTTTTATATATAGAATGAAGTGTAGAAAAAAATTGCCACGTTTTGAGTGCTTTAAAAGTTATCTAAATATTAGAATTAATTTAGAACGCGAAATTGCTTTACGAACAGACAAATTAGAAAAATACAACTCCAAGTGGGTAGCATTTATATAATCAATTAATTCCTCTATTTGTATTTTCTTGTGTAATTGAAAGTAAATAAATGGAAACGATCACCCATATGCCTTCCCCCTCCCTTCTCTTTTCGCTTTAAAATTTATTTTTCAAACTAGGGATACTTATCCGTAAATAACTCTTTTGTGTATATATATATGAAAGGCAAAAGTCTTATTAGAAGATTTATGTTATAAAATTGTGTAAATGCTTTTTATGTATATACAAGGAAGAAATAAACGGGGTTACCCGAAAAGGGGCCTCAAAATTATTATTTTTTTTTATTTGGAGACTAATCTTAGTTAAATTATCTCTACACGACATTATCTCGCGTTTAGTATTGACTCCAATGACAAACAAACGTCAATTCAGGAGCGCGGACGACCGCTATATGAAATCCTACTTTCAATTTTGAAAGTTTGTAGACCACACAAACACTGTTTATTGATTCAATATTATTATTCGAATGTGTTCGGGTGAATTTGTAGTAGAAATGCATTTATACGTGGAAAAATGCATTTTATTTGCTTTTTGCGATGTAATGTCGCTTTAATAATGCTGACAAAAACGGGCCACTCGCATATTCGTTTTTTTAAGGAATATATCTTATACTTTTCTTTTGAAAATGCTATCAAACTGTCATTAATAGAACACATAATGAAATTAAACACACACTGAGACACACACAAAAGCACAACTTGCCAATTTAGGCAAAAGAAGGACGAATGTTTTCTTCCATCATTATCTGACTAGCCAATGCTGATGTATGAATATTCGAATCACGTAACGCGTACCAAGACACTCTAAAATCATAAACACAAATGCATCCTTAAACCTTTACACGCTAGCGGCAAATAAAATCACTTTTGCAAACAGCATAGAGCCAGATCAGACGTGCCATAATTGATCTGGGTCTATGATATTTGCAAATGTGATATTATTTACTCAGCAGGCAACGGGTTAAAGATATATAACAGTTATGTTAATGTCAAATTGCGGTGTCCTTGTTACACCAGAAGCTCTGAATAGCAAACAACATAGATCCTGATCAGATGCGCCATAATTGATCTGGGTCTATGGTATTTGCAAATGTGATATTATTTACCCAGCAGGCAAAGGGTTAAAGATATATAAAAGTTATGTTAATGTCAAATTGCGGTGTCCTTGTTACATCAGAAGCTCTGAATAGCAAACAACATAGATCCTGATCAGATGCGCCATAATTGATCTGGGTCTATAGTATTTGCAAATGTGACATTATTTACCCAGCAGGCAAAGGGTTAAAGATATATAAAAGTTATGTTAATGTCAAATTGCGGTGTCCTTGTTAAATCAGAAACATAAGATGCAAGCTATATGTTCACATGCCTGCAGGTTGTAAGGTGTGTCTTGTATGTTTATATATCTGCAGGTTGTAAGGTGTGAGTTGTACGTTTATATGCCTGCAGGTTGTAAGGTGTGAGTTGTATGTTTATATATCTGCAGATTGTAAGGTGTGATTTGTATGTTTATATGCCTGCAGGTTGTAAGGTGTGATTTGTATGTTTATATGCCTGCAGGTTGTAAGTTGTATGTTTATATGCCTGTAGGTTGTAAGATGTGATTTGTATGTTTATATGCCTGCAGGTTGTAAGTTGTATGTTTATATGCCTGCAGGTTGTAAGGTGTGAGTTGTATGTTTATATGCCTGCAGGTTGTAAGGTGTGTGTTGTATGTGTATATGCCTGCAGGTTGTAAGGTGTGTGTTGTATGTTTATATATCTGCAGGTTGTAAGGTGTGTGTTGTATGTGTATATGCCTGCAGGTTGTAAGGTGTGAGTTGTATGTTTATATGCCTGCAGGTTGTAAGGTGTGTGTTGTATGTTTATATGCCTGCAGGTTGTAAGGTGTGTGTTGTATGTGTATATGCCTGCAGGTTGTAAGGTGTGAGTTGTATGCTTATATGTCTGCAGGTTGTAAGGTGTGTGTTGTATGTTTATATATCTGCAGGTTGTAAGGTGTGTGTTGTATGCTTATATATCTGCAGGTTGTAAGGTGTGTGTTGTATGTGTATATGCCTGCAGGTTGTAAGGTGTGAGTTGTATGTGTATATGCCTGCAGATTGTAAGGTGTGTGTTGTATGTGTATATGCCTGCAGGTTGTAAGGTGTGAGTTGTATGTTTATATATCTGCAGATTGTAAGGTGTGTGTTGTATGTGTATATGCCTGCAGGTTGTAAGGTGTGAGTTGTATGTGTATATGCCTGCAGGTTGTAAGGTGTGAGTTGTATGTTTATATATCTGCAGATTGTAAGGTGTGTGTTGTATGTGTATATGCCCGCAGGTTGTAAGGTGTGAGTTGTATGTTTATATGTCTGCCGGATGTAATTCATTGTTTATATACCTGCAGATTTCGAGGTCCCACTTCATGTGAAGTTTTCCAACATGACTGACCCCATATGCTTTAACCTGTATGACAATGACTTGGAGATGGGCCCCACCAGTTATATATTATATGCCGATTCAGAAAAAGGTAAATATTTTTATTTGAGTATTGTGTTGGGGGGGGGGGGGGGGGGTTCGGGCCCCAAATAGGGGGATATTTGCTCCGTACAGTGACTAGGGGTCGGAGCACATCCCCTAGTAGCCTTACATGCTCTATATATAGTATATATTATATACTTATCAACAATATATGGAATCGTTATGATTTATAATGGTGCATAGTTACACCAGTTATATTTTAAATGGGGTTCGATGGGACACGATATATTTTACATTTGAGTATTGTTACAAATATTTCTTTAGAATTAGTTTTTATGAATTCCAAGTATGATCTGTGATCATAAAAACCTATATTCAAGTAGAACTTTTCTTCTTTGAAATATATCAATACATCTGGAAGAAAGACATTTAGATGTCACTAAACATAAAATGGAGGATACAGAAGACGCTCCAATTCCAGAAGTATCCCTGGTTCTTTTACATAGCTGGTGTATAGCACCGCTACATGAGACCTCAGTTTATAGTCACATATTAGTTGGTGTTATTTTTTAGACGTCACAAAAATGCTAGTAAATTGATGTCACATTCGACGATAAACACTGTTTTATTGCAGATTTAAACATGGTAACTCCCTTCTTTGCGTATACAGATAAATGCCGAGACATGTTAGAATTGAACTGAAGCAGGTCAGCTGGCATCATGCTTGTAAACACCTAATATGCCATGTAAATATAACTACTGTGTCCGTGGCCTAGTGGTTAAGGCGTCCGCCTACGGAGCAGGAGGTCGAAGGTTCGAACCTCGTCAGGGGTTAGTTCTGATATGGCAGGTTGGTGAGCCGCCAGCTAGTTAAGTAATGATTACCAATTGCCTACCAGCTTGGCGCCTGGCATACAAGCATATGATTCGGGAAGTACTGATGTTCATAAAAAGAGGCGTCTCATAAGTCAGCAATGGCTGGCCCTTTAAATAGGGGTGACACTATAATAAACAAACACTTTATTTTATATAACACAATTATGGTGGCATATTCTGCAATCAAATAGATAGGTATCATTCATGATATTTACACACTTTTTCCGAGATAATATTATGTATTCATGAGTTGCTTAAAATTAAACAAGAAAATGTTTGCAAATATTGCGCTAGTTATCTGGTGGCAGAACTATTTAGAGGTTATTACATGGCTAGTTTCAGATCAGGTTGATATGAAGCTAGCCACTTAATAACGTCTTTATTACTTTGATATGAATTTAAACATTTAATAATTGAAATCATGCTCTCCGTTATCCATATATCAGGAATAAATCACAATTACTGAATTAGATACACGAAATCGATTGAAATATTACCACGAAACTACAAACATCTGTTATCTGTCAAATTTGACACACTGGAACGCTACGGAAGTATATAAACTTGCACCGAGTGTGCATGCATTTATTCACAGGAACTAGTTATGATACAGCTTTTTCTGGTTTGATACGGGCTTGTGACCATATCAAACCAGCAAATGTAATATCAGACTGGAAAACACAGCGTATCAAGCGTGGTGGTAGACAGTATTGTGGTAGGCAAATAACGGCAACAAATAGGTTAAAATTCATATCGAAGTAATAAGACACCATACAAACTTGTGAAAATGTTCAAAATATGATAAGCATGTTCCTGAATGTATACATATAACAGACCTGAAGATGGAAGTTGTGTTGAAGAAGATCATGCTGGGCAAATGGACGAAACAAGGCCGTGTGAAAGAGCTCCATTTATCAGCTGGAGGGCAAGCTGTCGTCATAACAAAGTAAGGTCCAAGAACATGAAAAATTGCCCATGTAAGACACATATAAGAAACATTGCCCATGTAAGAAACATTGCCCATGTAAGAAACATTGCCCATGTAAGAAACATTGCCCATGTAAGAAACATTGCCCATGTAAGAAACATTGCCATGTAAGAAACATTGCCAATGTAAGAAACATTGCCCATGTAAGAAACATGTGAGAAACATTGCCCATGTAAGAAACATTGCCCATGTAAGAAACATGTAAGAAACATTGCACATGTAAGAAACATTGCCAATGTAAGAAACATGTAAGAAACATTGCCCATGTAAGAAACATGTAAGAAACATTGCCCATGTAAGAAACATTGCCCATGTAAGAAACATTGCCAATGTAAGAAACATGTAAGAAACATTGCCCATGTAAGAAACATTGCCAATGTAAGAAACATGTAAGAAACATTGCCCATGTAAGAAACATTGCCAATGTAAGAAACATTGCCCATGTAAGAAACATTGCCCATGTAAGAAACATTGCCCATGTAAGAAACATTGCCCATGTAAGAAACATGTAAGAAACATGTAAGAAACATTGCCAATGTAAGAAACATGTAAGAAACATTGCCCATGTAAGAAACATTGCCAATGTAAGAAACATGTAAGAAACATTGCCCATGTAAGAAACATTGCCCATGTAAGAAACATTGCCCATGTAAGAAACATTGCCAATGTAAGAAACATGTAAGAAACATTGCCCATGTAAGAAACATTGCCAATGTAAGAAACATTGCACATGTAGGAAACATGTAAGAAACATTGCCCATGTAAGAAACATTGCCCATGTAAGAAACATGTAAGAAACATTGCCCATGTAAGAAACATTGCCCATGTAAGACACATGTAAGAAACATTGCCCATGTAAGAAACATTGCCCATGTAAGACACATGTAAGAAACATTGCCCATGTAAGAAACATTGCCAATGTAAGAAACATGTAAGAAACATTGCCAATGTAAGAAACATGTAAGAAACATTGCCCATGTAAGAAACATTGCCCATGTAAGAAACATTGCCCATGTAAGAAACATGTAAGAAACATTGCCAATGTAAGAAACATGTAAGAAACATTGCCCATGTAAGAAACATTGCCAATGTAAGAAACATGTAAGAAACATTGCCCATGTAAGAAACATTGCCCATGTAAGAAACATTGCCCATGTAAGAAACATTGCCCATGTAAGAAACATGTAAGAAACATTGCCAATGTAAGAAACATGTAAGAAACATTGCCCATGTAAGAAACATGTAAGAAACATTGCCAATGTAAGAAACATGTAAGAAACATTGCCCATGTAAGAAACATTGCCCATGTAAGAAACATTGCCCATGTAAGAAACATTGCCAATGTAAGAAACATGTAAGAAACATTGCCCATGTAAGAAACATTGCCCATGTAAGAAACATTGCCCATGTAAGAAGCATTGCCCATGTAAGAAACATTGCCCATGTAAGAAACATTGCCCATGTAAGAAACATTGCCCATGTAAGAAACATTGCCCATGTAAGAAACATGTAAGAAACATTGCCAATGTAAGAAACATGTAAGAAACATTGTTAATGTAAGAAACATGTAAGAAACATGTAAGAAACATTGCCCATGTAAGAAGCATTGCCCATGTAAGAAACATTGCCCATGTAAGAAACATTGCCCATGTAAGAAACATTGCCCATGTAAGAAACATTGCCCATGTAAGAAACATGTAAGAAACATTGCCAATGTAAGAAACATGTAAGAAACATTGCCAATGTAAGAAACATGTAAGAAACATTGCCCATGTAAGAAACATTGCCCATGTAAGAAACATTGCCCATGTAAGAAACATTGCCAATGTAAGATACATGTAAGAAACATTGCCCATGTAAGAAACATTGCCCATGTAAGAAACATTGCCCATGTAAGAAACATTGCCCATGTAAGAAACATGTAAGAAACGTTGCCCATGTAAGAAACATTGCCCATGTAAGACACATTGCCCATGTAAGAAACATTGCCCATGTAAGAAACATTGCCCATGTAAGACACATGTAAGAAACATTGCCCATGTAAGAAACATGTAAGAAACATTGCCAATGTAAGAAACATGTCAGAAACATTGCCAATGTAAGAAACATGTAAGAAACATTGCCAATGTAAGAAACATGTAAGAAACATTGCCCATGTAAGAAACATGTAAGAAACATTGCCAATGTAAGAAACATGTAAGAAACATTGCCCATGTAAGAAACATGTAAGAAACATTGCCCATGTAAGAAACATTGCCCATGTAAGAAACATTGCCCATGTAAGAAACATGTAAGAAACATTGCCAATGTAAGAAACATGTAAGAAACATTGCCCATGTAAGAAACATTGCCAATGTAAGAAACATGTAAGAAACATTGCCCATGTAAGAAACATTGCCCATGTAAGAAACATTGCCAATGTAAGAAACATGTAAGAAACATTGCCCATGTAAGAAACATTGCCCATGTAAGAAACATTGCCTATGTAAGAAACATTGCCCATGTAAGAAACATGTAAGAAACATTGCCCATGTAAGAAACATTGCCCATGTAAGACACATGTAAGAAACATTGCCCATGTAAGAAACATTGCCCATGTAAGAAATATTGCCCATGTAAGACACATGTAAGAAACATTGCCCATGTAAGAAACATGTAAGAAACATTGCCAATGTAAGAAACATGTAAGAAACATTGCCAATGTAAGAAACATGTAAGAAACATTGCCAATGTAAGAAACATGTAAGAAACATTGCCCATGTAAGAAACATGTAAGAAACATTGCCAATGTAAGAAACATGTAAGAAACATTGCCCATGTAAGAAACATTGCCATGTAAGAAACATGTAAGAAACATTGCCCATGTAAGAAACATTGCCAATGTAAGAAACATGTAAGAAACATTGCCCATGTAAGAAACATTGCCAATGTAAGAAACATGTAAGAAACATTGCCCATGTAAGAAACATGTAAGAAACATTGCCCATGTAAGAAACATTGCCCATGTAAGAAACATTGCCAATGTAAGAAACATGTAAGAAACATTGCCCATGTAAGAAACATTGCCAATGTAAGAAACATGTAAGAAACATTGCCCATGTAAGAAACATTGCCCATGTAAGAAACATGTAAGAAACATGTAAGAAACATTGCCCATGTAAGAAACATTGCCCATGTAAGAAACATTGCCCATGTAAGAAACATGTAAGAAACATTGCCCATGTAAGAAACATTTAAGAAACATATAAGAAACATTGCCCATGTAAGAAACATTGCCAATGTAACAAACATGTAAGAAACATTGCCCATGTAAGAAACATGTAAGAAACATTGCCCATGTAAGAAACATTGCCAATGTAAGAAACATGTAAGAAACATTGCCCATGTAAGAAACATGTAAGAAACATTGCCCATGTAAGAAACATTGACAATGTAACAAACATGTAAGAAACATTGCCCATGTAAGAAACATTGCCAATGTAAGAAACATGTAAGAAACATTGCCCATGTAAGAAACATGTAAGAAACATTGCCCATGTAAGAAACATTGCCCATGTAAGAAACATTGCCCATGTAAGAAACATTGCCAATGTAAGAAACATGTAAGAAACATTGCCCATGTAAGAAACATTGCCAATGTAAGAAACATGTAAGAAACATTGCCCATGTAAGAAACATTGCCCATGTAAGAAACATGTAAGAAAAATTGCCCATGTAAGAAACATTGCCCATGTAAGAAACATTGCCCATGTAAGAAACATTGCCCATGTAAGAAACATTTAAGAAACATATAAGAAACATTGCCCATGTAAGAAACATTGCCAATGTAACAAACATGTAAGAAACATTGCCCATGTAAGAAACATGTAAGAAACATTGCCCATGTAAGAAACATTGCCAATGTAAGAAACATGTAAGAAACATTGCCCATGTAAGAAACATGTAAGAAACATTGCCCATGTAAGAAACATTGCCAATGTAAGAAACATGTAAGAAACATTGCCCATGTAAGAAACATTGCCCATGTAAGAAACATGTAAGAAACATGTAAGAAACATTGCCCATGTAAGAAACATTGCCCATGTAAGAAACATGTAAGAAACATTGCCCATGTAAGAAACATTACCCATGTAAGAAACATTGCCCATGTAAGAAACATGTAAGAAACATTGCCCATGTAAGAAACATTGCCCATGTAAGAAACATTGCCAATGTAAGAAACATGTAAGAAACATTGCCCATGTAAGAAACATTGCCAATGTAAGAAACATTGCCCATGTAAGAAACATTGCCCATGTAAGAAACATTGCCCATGTAAGAAACATTGCCCATGTAAGAAACATTGCCCATGTAAGAAACATGTAAGAAACATTGCCAATGTAAGAAACATTGCCCATGTAAGAAACATTGCCCATGTAAGAAACATTGCCCATGTAAGAAACATTGCCAATGTAAGAAACATGTAAGAAACATTGCCCATGTAAGAAACATTGCCCATGTAAGAAACATTGCCCATGTAAGAAACATGTAAGAAACATTGCCCATGTAAGAAACATTGCCCATGTAAGAAACATTGCCCATGTAAGAAACATTGCCCATGTAAGACACATGTAAGAAACATTGCCCATGTAAGAAACATTGCCCATGTAAGAAACATTGCCCATGTAAGAACATGTAAGAAACATTGCCCATGTAAGAAACATTGCCCATGTAAGAAACATGTAAGAAACATTGCCAATGTAAGAAACATGTAAGAAACATTGCCCATGTAAGAAACATGTAAGAAACATTGCCAATGTAAGAAACATGTAAGAAACATTGCCCATGTAAGAAACATTGCCAATGTAAGAAACATGTAAGAAACATTGCCCATGTAAGAAACATTGCCAATGTAAGAAACATGTAAGAAACATTGCCCATGTAAGAAACATGTAAGAAACATTGCCCATGTAAGAAACATTGCCCATGTAAGAAACATTGCCCATGTAAGAAACATGTAAGAAACATTGCCCATGTAAGAAACATTGCCCATGTAAGAAACATGTAAGAAACATTGCCAATGTAAGAAACATGTAAGAAACATTGCCCATGTAAGAAACATTGCCCATGTAAGAAACATTGCCCATGTAAGAAACATTGCCCATGTAAGAAACATTGCCCATGTAAGAAACATTGCCCATGTAAGAAACATGTAAGAAACATTGCCCATGTAAGAAACATTGCCAATGTAAGACACATGTAAGAAACATTGCCCATGTAAGAACATTGCCCATGTAGAAACATTGCCCATGTAAGAAACATGTAAGAAACATTGCCCATGTAAGAAACATTGCCAATGTAAGAAACATGTAAGAAACATTGCCATGTAAGAAACATTAAGAAACATTGCCCATGAAGAACATTGCCCATGTAAGAAACATTGCCCATGTAAGAAACAGTAAGAAACATTGCCAATGTAAGAACTTAAGAAACATTGCCCATGTAAGAAACATGTAAGAAACATTGCCAATGTAAGAAACATGTAAGAAACATTGCCCATGTAAGAAACATTGCCCATGTAAGAAACATTGCCCATGTAAGAAACATGTAAGAAACATTGCCAATGTAAGAAACATTGCCCATGTAAGAACACCCATGTAAGAAACATTGCCCATGTAAGAAACATTGCCCATGTAAGAAACATTGCCCATGTAAGAAACATGTAAGAAACATTGCCCGTAAGAAACATTGCCCATGTAAGAAACATTGCCAATGTAAGAAACATGTAAGAAACATTGCCCATGTAAGAAACATTGCCCATGTAAGAAACATTGCCCATGTAAGAAACATTGCCAATGTAAGAAACATGTAAGAAACATTGCCCATGTAAGAAACATTGCCCATGTAAGAAACATTGCCCATGTAAGAAACATTGCCCATGTAAGAAACATTGCCCATGTAAGAAACATTGCCCATGTAAGAAACATTGCCCATGTAAGAAACATGTAAGAAACATTGCCAATGTAAGAAACATGTAAGAAACATTGCCAATGTAAGAAACATGTAAGAAACATTGCCCATGTAAGAAACATTGCCCATGTAAGAAACATTGCCCATGTAAGAAACATGTAAGAAACGTTGCCCATGTAAGAAACATTGCCCATGTAAGATACATGTAAGAAACATTGCCCATGTAAGAAACATTGCCCATGTAAGAAACATTGCCCATGTAAGAAACATGTAAGAAACGTTGCCCATGTAAGAAACATTGCCCATGTAAGACACATTGCCCATGTAAGAAACATTGCCCATGTAAGAAACATTGCCCATGTAAGACACATGTAAGAAACATTGCCCATGTAAGTAACATGTAAGAAACATTGCCAATGTAAGAAACATGTCAGAAACATTGCCAATGTAAGAAACATGTAAGAAACATTGCCAATGTAAGAAACATTGCCAATGTAAGAAACATGTAAGAAACATTG
>CM026398.1:30931668-31017202 GCA_014843695.1 Archivesica marissinica
AATTTATTATTTTTTTTTATTTGGAGACTAATCTTAGTTAAATTATCTCTACACGACATTATCTCGCGTTTAGTATTGACTCCAATGACAAACAAACGTCAATTCAGGAGCGCGGACGACCGCTATATGAAATCCTACTTTCAATTTTGAAAGTTTGTAGACCACACAAACACTGTTTATTGATTCAATATTATTATTCGAATGTGTTCGGGTGAATTTGTAGTAGAAATGCATTTATACGTGGAAAAATGCATTTTATTTGCTTTTTGCGATGTAATGTCGCTTTAATAATGCTGACAAAAACGGGCCACTCGCATATTCGTTTTTTTAAGGAATATATCTTATACTTTTCTTTTGAAAATGCTATCAAACTGTCATTAATAGAACACATAATGAAATTAAACACACACTGAGACACACACAAAAGCACAACTTGCCAATTTAGGCAAAAGAAGGACGAATGTTTTCTTCCATCATTATCTGACTAGCCAATGCTGATGTATGAATATTCGAATCACGTAACGCGTACCAAGACACTCTAAAATCATAAACACAAATGCATCCTTAAACCTTTACACGCTAGCGGCAAATAAAATCACTTTTGCAAACAGCATAGAGCCAGATCAGACGTGCCATAATTGATCTGGGTCTATGATATTTGCAAATGTGATATTATTTACTCAGCAGGCAACGGGTTAAAGATATATAACAGTTATGTTAATGTCAAATTGCGGTGTCCTTGTTACACCAGAAGCTCTGAATAGCAAACAACATAGATCCTGATCAGATGCGCCATAATTGATCTGGGTCTATGGTATTTGCAAATGTGATATTATTTACCCAGCAGGCAAAGGGTTAAAGATATATAAAAGTTATGTTAATGTCAAATTGCGGTGTCCTTGTTACATCAGAAGCTCTGAATAGCAAACAACATAGATCCTGATCAGATGCGCCATAATTGATCTGGGTCTATAGTATTTGCAAATGTGACATTATTTACCCAGCAGGCAAAGGGTTAAAGATATATAAAAGTTATGTTAATGTCAAATTGCGGTGTCCTTGTTAAATCAGAAACATAAGATGCAAGCTATATGTTCACATGCCTGCAGGTTGTAAGGTGTGTCTTGTATGTTTATATATCTGCAGGTTGTAAGGTGTGAGTTGTACGTTTATATGCCTGCAGGTTGTAAGGTGTGAGTTGTATGTTTATATATCTGCAGATTGTAAGGTGTGATTTGTATGTTTATATGCCTGCAGGTTGTAAGGTGTGATTTGTATGTTTATATGCCTGCAGGTTGTAAGTTGTATGTTTATATGCCTGTAGGTTGTAAGATGTGATTTGTATGTTTATATGCCTGCAGGTTGTAAGTTGTATGTTTATATGCCTGCAGGTTGTAAGGTGTGAGTTGTATGTTTATATGCCTGCAGGTTGTAAGGTGTGTGTTGTATGTGTATATGCCTGCAGGTTGTAAGGTGTGTGTTGTATGTTTATATATCTGCAGGTTGTAAGGTGTGTGTTGTATGTGTATATGCCTGCAGGTTGTAAGGTGTGAGTTGTATGTTTATATGCCTGCAGGTTGTAAGGTGTGTGTTGTATGTTTATATGCCTGCAGGTTGTAAGGTGTGTGTTGTATGTGTATATGCCTGCAGGTTGTAAGGTGTGAGTTGTATGCTTATATGTCTGCAGGTTGTAAGGTGTGTGTTGTATGTTTATATATCTGCAGGTTGTAAGGTGTGTGTTGTATGCTTATATATCTGCAGGTTGTAAGGTGTGTGTTGTATGTGTATATGCCTGCAGGTTGTAAGGTGTGAGTTGTATGTGTATATGCCTGCAGATTGTAAGGTGTGTGTTGTATGTGTATATGCCTGCAGGTTGTAAGGTGTGAGTTGTATGTTTATATATCTGCAGATTGTAAGGTGTGTGTTGTATGTGTATATGCCTGCAGGTTGTAAGGTGTGAGTTGTATGTGTATATGCCTGCAGGTTGTAAGGTGTGAGTTGTATGTTTATATATCTGCAGATTGTAAGGTGTGTGTTGTATGTGTATATGCCCGCAGGTTGTAAGGTGTGAGTTGTATGTTTATATGTCTGCCGGATGTAATTCATTGTTTATATACCTGCAGATTTCGAGGTCCCACTTCATGTGAAGTTTTCCAACATGACTGACCCCATATGCTTTAACCTGTATGACAATGACTTGGAGATGGGCCCCACCAGTTATATATTATATGCCGATTCAGAAAAAGGTAAATATTTTTATTTGAGTATTGTGTTGGGGGGGGGGGGGGGTTCGGGCCCCAAATAGGGGGATATTTGCTCCGTACAGTGACTAGGGGTCGGAGCACATCCCCTAGTAGCCTTACATGCTCTATATATAGTATATATTATATACTTATCAACAATATATGGAATCGTTATGATTTATAATGGTGCATAGTTACACCAGTTATATTTTAAATGGGGTTCGATGGGACACGATATATTTTACATTTGAGTATTGTTACAAATATTTCTTTAGAATTAGTTTTTATGAATTCCAAGTATGATCTGTGATCATAAAAACCTATATTCAAGTAGAACTTTTCTTCTTTGAAATATATCAATACATCTGGAAGAAAGACATTTAGATGTCACTAAACATAAAATGGAGGATACAGAAGACGCTCCAATTCCAGAAGTATCCCTGGTTCTTTTACATAGCTGGTGTATAGCACCGCTACATGAGACCTCAGTTTATAGTCACATATTAGTTGGTGTTATTTTTTAGACGTCACAAAAATGCTAGTAAATTGATGTCACATTCGACGATAAACACTGTTTTATTGCAGATTTAAACATGGTAACTCCCTTCTTTGCGTATACAGATAAATGCCGAGACATGTTAGAATTGAACTGAAGCAGGTCAGCTGGCATCATGCTTGTAAACACCTAATATGCCATGTAAATATAACTACTGTGTCCGTGGCCTAGTGGTTAAGGCGTCCGCCTACGGAGCAGGAGGTCGAAGGTTCGAACCTCGTCAGGGGTTAGTTCTGATATGGCAGGTTGGTGAGCCGCCAGCTAGTTAAGTAATGATTACCAATTGCCTACCAGCTTGGCGCCTGGCATACAAGCATATGATTCGGGAAGTACTGATGTTCATAAAAAGAGGCGTCTCATAAGTCAGCAATGGCTGGCCCTTTAAATAGGGGTGACACTATAATAAACAAACACTTTATTTTATATAACACAATTATGGTGGCATATTCTGCAATCAAATAGATAGGTATCATTCATGATATTTACACACTTTTTCCGAGATAATATTATGTATTCATGAGTTGCTTAAAATTAAACAAGAAAATGTTTGCAAATATTGCGCTAGTTATCTGGTGGCAGAACTATTTAGAGGTTATTACATGGCTAGTTTCAGATCAGGTTGATATGAAGCTAGCCACTTAATAACGTCTTTATTACTTTGATATGAATTTAAACATTTAATAATTGAAATCATGCTCTCCGTTATCCATATATCAGGAATAAATCACAATTACTGAATTAGATACACGAAATCGATTGAAATATTACCACGAAACTACAAACATCTGTTATCTGTCAAATTTGACACACTGGAACGCTACGGAAGTATATAAACTTGCACCGAGTGTGCATGCATTTATTCACAGGAACTAGTTATGATACAGCTTTTTCTGGTTTGATACGGGCTTGTGACCATATCAAACCAGCAAATGTAATATCAGACTGGAAAACACAGCGTATCAAGCGTGGTGGTAGACAGTATTGTGGTAGGCAAATAACGGCAACAAATAGGTTAAAATTCATATCGAAGTAATAAGACACCATACAAACTTGTGAAAATGTTCAAAATATGATAAGCATGTTCCTGAATGTATACATATAACAGACCTGAAGATGGAAGTTGTGTTGAAGAAGATCATGCTGGGCAAATGGACGAAACAAGGCCGTGTGAAAGAGCTCCATTTATCAGCTGGAGGGCAAGCTGTCGTCATAACAAAGTAAGGTCCAAGAACATGAAAAATTGCCCATGTAAGACACATATAAGAAACATTGCCCATGTAAGAAACATTGCCCATGTAAGAAACATTGCCCATGTAAGAAACATTGCCCATGTAAGAAACATTGCCCATGTAAGAAACATTGCCCATGTAAGAAACATTGCCAATGTAAGAAACATTGCCCATGTAAGAAACATGTGAGAAACATTGCCCATGTAAGAAACATTGCCCATGTAAGAAACATGTAAGAAACATTGCACATGTAAGAAACATTGCCAATGTAAGAAACATGTAAGAAACATTGCCCATGTAAGAAACATGTAAGAAACATTGCCCATGTAAGAAACATTGCCCATGTAAGAAACATTGCCAATGTAAGAAACATGTAAGAAACATTGCCCATGTAAGAAACATTGCCAATGTAAGAAACATGTAAGAAACATTGCCCATGTAAGAAACATTGCCAATGTAAGAAACATTGCCCATGTAAGAAACATGTAAGAAACATTGCCCATGTAAGAAACATTGCCCATGTAAGAAACATGTAAGAAACATGTAAGAAACATGTAAGAAACATTGCCAATGTAAGAAACATGTAAGAAACATTGCCCATGTAAGAAACATGTAAGAAACATTGCCAATGTAAGAAACATGTAAGAAACATTGCCCATGTAAGAAACATTGCCCATGTAAGAAACATTGCCCATGTAAGAAACATTGCCAATGTAAGAAACATGTAAGAAACATTGCCCATGTAAGAAACATTGCCAATGTAAGAAACATTGCACATGTAAGAAACATGTAAGAAACATTGCCCATGTAAGAAACATTGCCCATGTAAGAAACATGTAAGAAACATTGCCCATGTAAGAAACATTGCCCATGTAAGAAACATGTAAGAAACATTGCCCATGTAAGAAACATTGCCCATGTAAGAAACATGTAAGAAACATTGCCCATGTAAGAAACATTGCCAATGTAAGAAACATGTAAGAAACATTGCCAATGTAAGAAACATGTAAGAAACATTGCCCATGTAAGAAACATTGCCCATGTAAGAAACATTGCCCATGTAAGAAACATTGCCCATGTAAGAAACATGTAAGAAACATTGCCAATGTAAGAAACATGTAAGAAACATTGCCCATGTAAGAAACATGTAAGAAACATTGCCAATGTAAGAAACATGTAAGAAACATTGCCCATGTAAGAAACATTGCCCATGTAAGAAACATTGCCCATGTAAGAAACATTGCCCATGTAAGAAACATGTAAGAAACATTGCCAATGTAAGAAACATGTAAGAAACATTGCCCATGTAAGAAACATGTAAGAAACATTGCCAATGTAAGAAACATGTAAGAAACATTGCCCATGTAAGAAACATTGCCCATGTAAGAAACATTGCCAATGTAAGAAACATGTAAGAAACATTGCCCATGTAAGAAACATTGCCCATGTAAGAAACATTGCCCATGTAAGAAGCATTGCCCATGTAAGAAACATTGCCCATGTAAGAAACATTGCCCATGTAAGAAACATTGCCCATGTAAGAAACATTGCCCATGTAAGAAACATGTAAGAAACATTGCCAATGTAAGAAACATGTAAGAAACATTGCCAATGTAAGAAACATGTAAGAAACATGTAAGAAACATTGCCCATGTAAGAAACATTGCCCATGTAAGAAACATTGCCCATGTAAGAAACATTGCCCATGTAAGAAACATTGCCCATGTAAGAAACATTGCCCATGTAAGAAACATGTAAGAAACATTGCCAATGTAAGAAACATGTAAGAAACATTGCCAATGTAAGAAACATGTAAGAAACATTGCCCATGTAAGAAACATTGCCCATGTAAGAAACATTGCCCATGTAAGAAACATTGCCAATGTAAGAAACATGTAAGAAACATTGCCCATGTAAGAAACATTGCCCATGTAAGAAACATTGCCCATGTAAGAAACATTGCCCATGTAAGAAACATGTAAGAAACATTGCCCATGTAAGAAA
This sequence comes from Archivesica marissinica, assembly GCA_014843695.1. Lineage (NCBI taxonomy): Eukaryota > Metazoa > Mollusca > Bivalvia > Venerida > Vesicomyidae > Archivesica > Archivesica marissinica. The sequence goes on from CM026398.1 coordinate 30,937,701, forward strand.
CATTGCCCATGTAAGAAACATTGCCCATGTAAGAAACATTGCCCATGTAAGAAACATTGCCCATGTAAGACACATGTAAGAAACATTGCCCATGTAAGAAACATGTAAGAAACATTGCCAATGTAAGAAACATGTAAGAAACATTGCCAATGTAAGAAACATGTAAGAAACATTGCCAATGTAAGAAACATGTAAGAAACATTGCCCATGTAAGAAACATGTAAGAAACATTGCCAATGTAAGAAACATGTAAGAAACATTGCCCATGTAAGAAACATGTAAGAAACATTGCCCATGTAAGAAACATTGCCCATGTAAGAAACATTGCCCATGTAAGAAACATGTAAGAAACATTGCCAATGTAAGAAACATGTAAGAAACATTGCCCATGTAAGAAACATTGCCAATGTAAGAAACATGTAAGAAACATTGCCCATGTAAGAAACATTGCCCATGTAAGAAACATTGCCAATGTAAGAAACATGTAAGAAACATTGCCCATGTAAGAAACATTGCCCATGTAAGAAACATTGCCCATGTAAGAAACATTGCCCATGTAAGAAACATGTAAGAAACATTGCCCATGTAAGAAACATTGCCCATGTAAGACACATGTAAGAAACATTGCCCATGTAAGAAACATTGCCCATGTAAGAAACATTGCCCATGTAAGACACATGTAAGAAACATTGCCCATGTAAGAAACATGTAAGAAACATTGCCAATGTAAGAAACATGTAAGAAACATGTAAGAAACATTGCCAATGTAAGAAACATGTAAGAAACATTGCCAATGTAAGAAACATGTAAGAAACATTGCCCATGTAAGAAACATGTAAGAAACATTGCCAATGTAAGAAACATGTAAGAAACATTGCCCATGTAAGAAACATTGCCAATGTAAGAAACATGTAAGAAACATTGCCAATGTAAGAAACATGTAAGAAACATTGCCCATGTAAGAAACATTGCCAATGTAAGAAACATGTAAGAAACATTGCCCATGTAAGAAACATTGCCAATGTAAGAAACATGTAAGAAACATTGCCCATGTAAGAAACATGTAAGAAACATTGCCCATGTAAGAAACATTGCCCATGTAAGAAACATTGCCAATGTAAGAAACATGTAAGAAACATTGCCCATGTAAGAAACATTGCCAATGTAAGAAACATGTAAGAAACATTGCCCATGTAAGAAACATTGCCCATGTAAGAAACATGTAAGAAACATGTAAGAAACATTGCCCATGTAAGAAACATTGCCCATGTAAGAAACATTGCCCATGTAAGAAACATGTAAGAAACATTGCCCATGTAAGAAACATTTGAACATGTAAGAAACATTGCCCATGTAAGAAACATTGCCAATGTAAGAAACATGTAAGAAACATTGCCCATGTAAGAAACATGTAAGAAACATTGCCCATGTAAGAAACATTGCCCATGTAAGAAACATTTAAGAAACATTGCCCATGTAAGAAACATGTAAGAAACATTGCCCATGTAAGAAACATTGCCAATGTAAGAAACATGTAAGAAACATTGCCCATGTAAGAAACATTGCCAATGTAAGAAACATGTAAGAAACATTGCCCATGTAAGAAACATGTAAGAAACATTGCCCATGTAAGAAACATTGCCCATGTAAGAAACATTGCCAATGTAAGAAACATGTAAGAAACATTGCCCATGTAAGAAACATTGCCAATGTAAGAAACATGTAAGAAACATTGCCCATGTAAGAAACATTGCCCATGTAAGAAACATGTAAGAAACATTGCCCATGTAAGAAACATTGCCCATGTAAGAAACATTGCCCATGTAAGAAACATTGCCCATGTAAGAAACATTTAAGAAACATGTAAGAAACATTGCCCATGTAAGAAACATTGCCAATGTAAGAAACATGTAAGAAACATTGCCCATGTAAGAAACATGTAAGAAACATTGCCCATGTAAGAAACATTGCCAATGTAAGAAACATGTAAGAAACATTGCCCATGTAAGAAACATGTAAGAAACATTGCCCATGTAAGAAACATTGCCAATGTAAGAAACATGTAAGAAACATTGCCCATGTAAGAAACATTGCCCATGTAAGAAACATGTAAGAAACATGTAAGAAACATTGCCCATGTAAGAAACATTGCCCATGTAAGAAACATGTAAGAAACATTGCCCATGTAAGAAACATTACCCATGTAAGAAACATTGCCCATGTAAGAAACATGTAAGAAACATTGCCCATGTAAGAAACATTGCCCATGTAAGAAACATTGCCAATGTAAGAAACATGTAAGAAACATTGCCCATGTAAGAAACATTGCCAATGTAAGAAACATTGCCCATGTAAGAAACATTGCCCATGTAAGAAACATTGCCCATGTAAGAAACATTGCCCATGTAAGAAACATTGCCCATGTAAGAAACATGTAAGAAACATTGCCAATGTAAGAAACATTGCCCATGTAAGAAACATTGCCCATGTAAGAAACATTGCCCATGTAAGAAACATTGCCAATGTAAGAAACATGTAAGAAACATTGCCCATGTAAGAAGCATTGCCCATGTAAGAAACATTGCCCATGTAAGAAACATGTAAGAAACATTGCCCATGTAAGAAACATTGCCCATGTAAGAAACATTGCCCATGTAAGAAACATTGCCCATGTAAGACACATGTAAGAAACATTGCCCATGTAAGAAACATTGCCCATGTAAGAAACATTGCCCATGTAAGAACATGTAAGAAACATTGCCCATGTAAGAAACATTGCCAATGTAAGAAACATGTAAGAAACATTGCCAATGTAAGAAACATGTAAGAAACATTGCCCATGTAAGAAACATGTAAGAAACATTGCCAATGTAAGAAACATGTAAGAAACATTGCCCATGTAAGAAACATTGCCAATGTAAGAAACATGTAAGAAACATTGCCCATGTAAGAAACATTGCCAATGTAAGAAACATGTAAGAAACATTGCCCATGTAAGAAACATGTAAGAAACATTGCCCATGTAAGAAACATTGCCCATGTAAGAAACATTGCCCATGTAAGAAACATGTAAGAAACATTGCCCATGTAAGAAACATTGCCCATGTAAGAAACATGTAAGAAACATTGCCAATGTAAGAAACATGTAAGAAACATTGCCCATGTAAGAAACATTGCCCATGTAAGAAACATTGCCCATGTAAGAAACATTGCCCATGTAAGAAACATTGCCCATGTAAGAAACATTGCCCATGTAAGAAACATGTAAGAAACATTGCCCATGTAAGAAACATTGCCCATTATGTAAGAAACCACATGTAAGAAACATTGCCCATGTAAGAAACATTGCCCATGTAAGAAACATTGCCCATGTAAGAAACATGTAAGAAACATTGCCCATGTAAGAAACATTGCCATGTAAGAAACATGTAAGAAACATTGCCAATGTAAGAAACATGTAAGAAACATTGCCCATGTAAGAAACATTGCCCATGTAAGAAACATTGCCCATGTAAGAAACATGTAAGAAACATTGCCCATGTAAGAAACATGTAAGAAACATTGCCCATGTAAGAAACATGTAAGAAACATTGCCAATGTAAGAAACATGTAAGAAACATTGCCCATGTAAGAAACATTGCCCATGTAAGAAACATTGCCCATGTAAGAAACATGTAAGAAACATTGCCCATGTAAGAAACATTGCCCATGTAAGAAACATGTAAGAAACATTGCCCATGTAAGAAACATTGCCCATGTAAGAAACATTGCCCATGTAAGAAACATTGCCAATGTAAGAAACATGTAAGAAACATTGCCCATGTAAGAAACATTGCCCATGTAAGAAACATTGCCCATGTAAGAAACATTGCCCATGTAAGAAACATTGCCCATGTAAGAAACATTGCCCATGTAAGAAACATTGCCCATGTAAGAAACATTGCCAATGTAAGAAACATGTAAGAAACATTGCCCATGTAAGAAACATTGCCCATGTAAGAAACATTGCCCATGTAAGAAACATTGCCCATGTAAGAAACATTGCCCATGTAAGAAACATTGCCCATGTAAGAAACATTGCCCATGTAAGAAACATTGCCCATGTAAGAAACATGTAAGAAACATTGCCAATGTAAGAAACATGTAAGAAACATTGCCAATGTAAGAAACATGTAAGAAACATTGCCCATGTAAGAAACATTGCCCATGTAAGAAACATTGCCCATGTAAGAAACATGTAAGAAACATTGCCCATGTAAGAAACATTGCCCATGTAAGATACATGTAAGAAACATTGCCCATGTAAGAAACATTGCCCATGTAAGAAACATTGCCCATGTAAGAAACATGTAAGAAACATTGCCCATGTAAGAAACATTGCCCATGTAAGAAACATTGCCCATGTAAGAAACATTGCCCATGTAAGAAACATTGCCCATGTAAGACACATGTAAGAAACATTGCCCATGTAAGTAACATGTAAGAAACATTGCCAATGTAAGAAACATGTCAGAAACATTGCCAATGTAAGAAACATGTAAGAAACATTGCCAATGTAAGAAACATTGCCAATGTAAGAAACATGTAAGAAACATTGCCCATGTAAGAAACATGTAAGAAACATTGCCCATGTAAGAAACATTGCCCATGTAAGAAACATTGCCAATGTAAGAAACATGTAAGAAACATTGCCCATGTAAGAAACATTGCCCATGTAAGAAACATGTAAGAAACATGTAAGAAACATTGCCCATGTAAGAAACATTGCCCATGTAAGAAACATTGCCCATGTAAGAAACATTGCCCATGTAAGAAACATTGCCCATGTAAGAAACATGTAAGAAACATTGCCCATGTAAGAAACATTGCCCATGTAAGAAACATTGCCCATGTAAGAAACATGTAAGAAACATTGCCAATGTAAGAAACATGTAAGAAACATTGCCAATGTAAGAAACATGTAAGAAACATTGCCCATGTAAGAAACATGTAAGAAACATTGCCCATGTAAGAAACATGTAAGAAACATTGCCAATGTAAGAAACATGTAAGAAACATTGCCCATGTAAGAAACATTGCCAATGTAAGAAACATGTAAGAAACATTGCCAATGTAAGAAACATGTAAGAAACATTGCCCATGTAAGAAACATGTAAGAAACATTGCCAATGTAAGAAACATGTAAGAAACATTGCCCATGTAAGAAACATTGCCCATGTAAGAAACATTGCCCATGTAAGAAACATGTAAGAAACATTGCCCATGTAAGAAACATTGCCCATGTAAGAAACATGTAAGAAACATTGCCCATGTAAGAAACATTGCCCATGTAAGAAACATTGCCCATGTAAGAAACATTGCCCATGTAAGAAACATTGCCCATGTAAGAAACATTGCCCATGTAAGAAACATTGCCAATGTAAGAAACATGTAAGAAACATTGCCCATGTAAGAAACATTGCCCATGTAAGAAACATTGCCCATGTAAGAAACATGTAAGAAACATTGCCCATGTAAGAAACATTGCCCATGTAAGAAACATGTAAGAAACATTGCCAATGTAAGAAACATGTAAGAAACATTGCCCATGTAAGAAACATTGCCAATGTAAGAAACATGTAAGAAACATTGCCCATGTAAGAAACATTGCCCATGTAAGAAACATTGCCCATGTAAGAAACATTGCCAGTAAGAACATGTAAGAAACATTGCCATGTAAGAAACATTGCCCATGTAAGAAACATTGCCAATGTAAGAAACATGTAAGAAACATTGCCCATGTAAGAAACATTGCCCATGTAAGAAACATGTAAGAAACATTGCCCATGTAAGAAACATTGCCCATGTAAGAAACATGTAAGAAACATTGCCCATGTAAGAAACATTGCCCATGTAAGAAACATTGCCAATGTAAGAAACATGTAAGAAACATTGCCCATGTAAGAAACATTGCCCATGTAAGAAACATGTAAGAAACATTGCCAATGTAAGAACATGTAAGAAACATTGCCCATGTAAGAAACATGTAAGAAACATTGCCAATGTAAGAAACATGTAAGAAACATTGCCCATGTAAGAAACATTGCCCATGTAAGAAACATTGCCCATGTAAGAAACATGTAAGAAACATTGCCCATGTAAGAAACATGTAAGAAACATTGCCCATGTAAGAAACATTGCCGGCATGTAAGAAACATTGCCCATGTAAGAAACATTGCCATGTAAGAAACATTGCCCATGTAAGAAATGTTGCCAATGTAAGAAACATGTAAGAAACATTGCCCATGTAAGAAACATTGCCCATGTAAGAAACATTGCCAATGTAAGAAACATTGCCCATGTAACTATTGGAAAACACTATAAGGCTATTCACACACTTGTGAATTATTGCTGGCGTGGAACACATCTCATTCCACAGTGGGATTATTTAAAATATTTATAACGAAATTAAGACCCTCTGAATGGGATACCAACGTGTATCGAACCACCATTTTAGAATTGTTCTGTTCATTAATAATTACCATACTTTCTCGTCTATAAGACAGGATTATTTTTATCTCCAGATTATGGCCTCAAAGCAAGTGATAAAAAAAAAAAATGTTTTGTTCCAACTTAATAATTAATGACCGGGGGTTATGTCCAGGGGATTATGTCGGGGTGTTATGTCTGGGGGAATTATGTCTGTATCCCAGGTGCATCACCGCACCAATGTTTTACTGTGATTTACATATTTCCTACACAGGAAATGAAGAATTGTTCTATAATTGTAGTGAAACACTTGCATCAAAGAACGTTTCCAATGACAACAGTCTTCCCTGGGAGGTAACATTTTCACCAGAAATGCGATTGAAGCTGGACGCCTTTAACATGACAATCACTGCAAACAAGGCCGGATACCTCAACATAGAGGTGGAGAGATCAGTTTTACACGTATTACAGGCAGAGAATGGGATCCTAGGTAAGGCATGTTTGGAAACAAATCCCCCATTTTATTTTTGATTGTTCCTAGCAGGGAACTAGTAATATATATATGTGGTCCTCCCTACATCCCAATTTTCAGATTAAATAGCCTTTTTCAAGTAAACAGAAATCCGGCTAATTCATTTTATGATTCTTTGTAAGCCGAAAATTCAGATGTAGAGAAGACCACATATACATAATTAAAGCTTTACCGGTACTCTACAACAGAAGTGTGGCATCCATGGTCCAGTGGTAGAGCGTCGGATTTGGAATCGAACAGTCCCGGGTTCGATACTCGATCAGGCCACGTATGTAGTGTCATTGAGCAAGGCACCTCACACACATTGCTTAGTACTGGTTAATCGCTTAGGTCGGCTAAGCCTGCCCAGGAAAACATGTCTAAGTCCCTGCGAGGGGTTTAGTTTAAACATATTTTATTTCCCAATATAATACATATTGAACAATGCATACACCACGCATAATCAGAATACAGAAACAGGATTAGAATGGAAGACAGAGTCTTATATAATTCATATACATATATATACATACATACAGAGGAGGCAAGTTACTCGTTTTATCTCCATATTGCTGATAAGCAATAGGCACACTGTAATGTATACGCATGGGAACACAGGTACAAGACACAATCATTTTGTGCCCTATGGTCTTAGAGTCGTACTTTTATGTATTACTTTTTAAGACCATAGGGCACAAACAATAATTGTGTCTTGTCTTGTGCCTGTGTATGGGAATAGATAGATAGAAAGCCGGCAATATGTGGTGGGAAGCCGGCAATATGTGGGAAGCCGGCAATATGTGAGAAGCCAGCAATATGTGGGAAGCCGGCAATATGTGGAAAGTTGGCAATATGTGGGAAGCCAGCAATATGTGGGAAGCTGGCAATATGTGGAAAGCCGGCAATATGTGGGAAGCCGGCAATATGTGGGAAGCGTAAATGAGTTTAAGTGGAGTAAAGAGCTTCATAAACTCTGTATTCGGACGTCGTGATAGCGCAGTGGATGCACGTTCGCTTCAGGTGCGAAAGGTCCGGAGTTCGAGCCCCGCTGGAGCTGTTACGATTGTGCCCTTAGGCAAGGCATTTAAATTCCACGTTGCCTCTTCTCTCACCCTCGTGGCGATGGATTCCATCAGGAATGAGGTCTCGAGAGTAATTAATATAAGTTGAAATAACTTGTTTCGCAATCGAGCTAAAATAAATTTGTATAAACTAAACTCTGTATTTCTGTTTGATTTGTGTTTAATGTCAAACCAGCAGCCTACTACAGTTTAATGCTGACTTTCCGGTATGTATTGGTGGAGAAGATACTCTGTGATCAGCCTTGCAGTATTACAATGCTTGTAGAATACATCTACAATATACAGCTGTGGTGCAAGTTTACAAATTGCTTAACCCTTTCAACACCACAGACCTCTAAATTGGCTTACAAAAAAGTGTAGATCCAGATGAGCCGGCTCGTGACGAGCCGTCTCATCAGGATCTACACTTTTTGCCAGTAATATTACTATTTTTAGAGAAAAATTACCCATTTTGATAAATGAACTGGTCCAAATGTAATTTTCTTATTCATTTATTGGTCTGAAAATATCATGGACCAGTCCATGTCAGTTACTTGGTGTTGAATGGGTTAAACATGTCACAATTTACATATTATTATATATAAAAATGTACTATTATTATCGTCTGATTGGTTCACCTGACAGTAACACTCAGAATCAACCAAGTGGTAATTATAGCATTCTATGTTCATCAGTTCATTGTGTGGCGTCCGTGGTCCAATGGTAGAGCGTCGGATTTGGAATCGAACGGTCCGGGTTCGATACTCAGTCAGGCCACGTTTGTAGTGTCATTGAGCAAGGCACCTCACACACATTGCTTAGTACTGGTTAACCGCTATGGTCGGCTAAGCATGCCCAGGAAAACATGTCTAGGTCCCCGCAAGGGGTTTGACATTTTTGGTACATACATACATATGAAATATTATTTGATAATTAACTTAAATAAACAAATAGGCTGAAAAGTGTTTTTATGATAGAAAACGACTCAACCGTGCACTAAATGGCGCTAGAACATTGAGTGTAGACGACTAAATGATTTCATAAAAGGCATCATAAATGATGTCACCTTGACGACAGTTTGAGTCCGAAAACATTCGCATTGACAACATTTCAACATGCAGTGGCTAGGTACCACACATGCAAAGCAGTGAGATATATATATGTGTTTTCAGCTTTCAACCAGTGGAATTCACATTTTATTTCCACTGATAAATTTCTATGTTTCATTGGAAAACATAAAATAATAAAAGTGCATACTCGGTGTTGAATCTGTTATAGGTCAAATAATGTCGAAGGAAATAGAAGTGCTAAATACAATACCAAAGGTAGCCAAGGTGAACAAACATAACAAGCGGAAAATGACAAAGGAGATGGCAATACTAAAGATCCTGCAAGAGAAAGTCCTAATGATCAAGAGGGTGCTAGGACCTGCCAGAACAGGGGCAGACGAATGCTGGACATTCAAATCGTTGAAAAATAAGTTGGTTGACATGTCAGCTGCAAAAAGTGTGTAAATAACCTTTGCTGTAGCATAGTAATTATGTGTATTGATACTTTGTACAGCATCCATTAAATAATATTTACGTCGCTATTGCATTTCATTCGATGAACGTATGTGCCCTGATTGCATACATTTTCGTACGAGGATTCCCAACTAATGATATGCAGTTGACATGCGCACTTGAAGTTACTGGCATGCGCAGTGTTAGGAAGCGTTCGTCGCAAGAAAAGACGTGACTTAAAGCTTACGCTGTTCCAAAGATGATCTATTTACCTGTTCCGGCACACGGCAAGTTGCAAATCTGGACAAAGCATTTTAAATGCAGTGTGCTATATTTTCTTTGTTTCATTGAAGGAAAGACCAGAATTATGCACATGACATACTTTCTTTGTGTAGCTGGATAAAATGTATATAACATAACAGTTTCAGTGTTCTAGTTTATATATATATACATTTAACCTCTGATTGTGACCTTTAACCTCTGATTGTGACCTTGACAGTTGACCTGAATACTTGCGCATGAAACAGCTTGTGATGAATAACATTACTTGCTATTTTGATGAAATTCCAACGAGTAGCGTCAATGTTATGGATGCGAGAAGATTATACACCTTGATGTAAGCCTCTTAGTATGACCTTGACCTCTGAGGTATGTGTAAGCCTCTAAGTATGACCTTGACCTCTGAGGTATGTGTAAGCCTTTAAGTATGACCTTGACCTCTGAGGTATGTGTAAGCCTCTAAGTATGACCTTGACCTCTGAGGTATGTGTAAACCTCTAAGTATGACCTTGACCTATGAGGTATGTGTAAGCCTCTAAGTATGAGCTTGACCTCTGAGGTATGTGAACGACTCTTACACATCACTTTCATCTAATGAGGCTTACACAATTTGCTTATATTCTAACATGAGTAGCCTAACAAAACAACCATGCACCGTCTAACGCCTTACACAACAGTGTCAAACATTGGATAGCCAACATTGTCTGCCTCATGCCTTACACAACAGTGTCAAACATTGAATAGCCAACATTGTCTGCCTCACGCCTTACACAACAGTTTCAACCATTGGATAGCCAGCATTGTCTGCCTCATGCCTTACACAACAGTGTCAAACATTGAATAGCCAACATTGTCTGCCTTACACAACAGTGTCAAACATTGGATAGCCATCATTGTCTGCCTTACGCCTTACACAACAGTGTCAAACATTGGATAGCCAACATTGTCTGCCTCACTCCTTACACAACAGTGTCAAACATTGGATAGCCAGCACCATCTGCCTCACTCCTTACACAACAGTGTCAAACATTGGATAGCCAACATTGTCTGCCTCACTCCTTACACAACAGTGTCAAACATTGGATAGCCAGCACCATCTGCCTCACGCCTTACACAACAGTGTCAAACATTGGATAGCCAACATTGTCTGCCTCATGCCTTACATAACAGTGTCAAACATTGGATAGCCAACATTGTCTGCCTTACACAACAGTATCAAACATTGGATAGCCAACATTGTCTGCCTCACGCCTTACATAACACTGTCAAACATTGGATAGCCAGCATTGTCTGCCTCACTCCTTACACAACAGTGTCAAACATTGAATAGTCAGCATTGTCTGCCTCACTCCTTACACAACAGTGTCAAACATTGGATAGCCAGCATTGTCTGCCTCACTCCTTACACAACAGTACCAAACATTGAATAGTCAGCATTGTCTGCCTCATGCCTTACACAACAGTGTCAAACATTGGATAGCCAACATTGTCTGCCTCATGCCTTACACAACAGTGTCAAACATTGGATAGCCAACATTGTCTGCCTCACACCTTACACAACAGTGTCAAACATTGGATAGCCAACATTGTCTGCCTCACACCTTACACAACAGTGTCAAACATTGGATAGCCAGCATTGTCTGCCTCGCGCCTTACACAACAGTGTCAAACATTGGATAGCCAACATTGTCTGCCTCATGCCTTACACAACAGTGTCAAACATTGGATAGCCAACATTGCCTGCCTCACACCTTACACAACAGTGTCAAACATTGGATAGCCAACATTGTCTGCCTCACGCCTTACACAACAGTGTCAAACATTGGATAGCCAGCATTGTCTGCCTCGCGCCTTACACAACACCGTCAAACATTGGATAGCCAGCATTGTCTGCCTCGCGCATTGCACAACAACAGTGTCAAACATTGGATAGCCAACATTGTCTGCCTCACGCCTTACACAACAGTGTCAAACATTGGATAGCCAGCATTGTCTGCCTCCTGCCTTACACAACAGTGTCAAACATTGGATAGCCAGCATTGTCTGCCTCGCGCATTGCACAACAACAGTGTCAAACATTGGATAGCCAGCATTGTCTGCCTCGCGCCTTACACAACAACAGTGTCAAACATTGGATAGCCAGCATTGTCTGCCTCGCGCATTGCACAACAACAGTGTCAAACATTGAATAGCCAGCATTGTCTGCCTCACTCCTTACACAACAGTGTCAAACATTGGATAGCCAGCATTGTCTGCCTCACACAACAGTGTCAAACATTGGATAGCCAGCATTGTCTGCCTCGCGCATTGCACAACAACAGTGTCAAACATTGAATAGCCAGCGTCACGTATTACACAATAACAGTGTCAAATATTTGATACCCAGCACCGTCTGCAACACGTCTTACACAACAACAGTGTCAAAAGATTGAATAGCCAGCATTATCTGCGTCACATATTATGCAATAACAGTGTCAAATATTTGATAGCCAGCACCGTCTGCGACACTGTATGACTTGAGACAACACTCTATCCATGGTCTGTCGTCTGCCTCCGTGTTGTCGGGACAAACCTGATTTAAACAATCCTTTATCAGCTCCAGGTTTGACGTCTGCTTCAACAGTTCCTCTGGCTCTATATCCTGGAAGAACTGTATCTATACAACAAAAGAAACAAAGTAAATTCTCTGATAAAGCATTATTCAGGGATTAAAACCAAACTGTGTTGGGTTTATTGGGATATTAAATTTCCCGTCCCAAATGGACCAGGGCCACATTTCCCAGTGTCTGTGCCATATGATCAGGCTCTATGCTGTTTGCTATTTGGATAGTGGAGCTAAAACACTTGGCTGAAGAGCAAACAAAATAGATCCTGGTCCGCGGCTGATCTGGATCTATGTTGTTTGCAAATGTGATTTTATTTACTCAGCAGGCAAAGAAAGTATTAACAATGCAACATGATTATTCATAATAAAAATGCATTGGGCAAATATTTAGACCTGGTCTACCTCCTAACACTAACACAAATTCTTGAGTGGGTATCAATCGGATATGAAAACCGAATACACCCCGAGGATTACAGTAGCCCATTAAGCACCCAATAATAATAATTACAACCATTGAACATATATTTAGTCCAGTTAAACATCTTATAAAATGTAGTCACCAAAATGGCGACTGAAAATAAATTTAATTTAGTTAGTAAATTTTGTGTACGAATCATTTTACAAAGTTCATTCCGCTCAAGATTCCTGGAAATATTTCGACTCTGATAGGGTTACAACCACAGCAGTGCGGGGTAAATGATTGACCCTCAATGACACTAATGACTTCTAGAGGAATCGACCCAATTAACCAGGGTTCGACAATAAATCAACGTATCGAAAGACACAAACAAAATATCATTGACAGAGATTGGTTCTTCACTTCTTCCTGATGACAACTCTGATTGTTTAGAAACTACAAAGGGCCATAACTCTGTCAAAAGCAATCAAGTGGCATGCGACGATGATGTGCATAACTGGGCTAGACATTATTACTTTACAACAATTGCGAAGCAAGTTTTAACAACTTATATTAGCGCGGATGAAAATGTATATGTGGTCATTCGTGTGGGAGGAAACCGGAGTACCTGGAGAAAACCTACCTGTCCGATCTGGCGACCACCGTACCATCTCACATACTTACCGGTCCGAGGATCGAACCTGGGTTGCATTGGTAAGAAGCGCGCGCGCTAACCACTGCGCTAATAGGACAGTCGGGATAGACATTGATCACTCTTGGCTAGTACTGCTGAAATTTGGCCCTAATGTTTAGCAAATTTATTCCAGACAAACTTTGCTCTTTGAAACACAGTCAAACATGTCTTTAAAGGCAACTTGCCTGAATGACAAAAAAAGTGGTTGTTGATAACAGGTGGTCTCTGATGGCAAGTTAAAATACATTGATAATATCTTGTTGGGTAATCTTCACCGACATAGCCCGAGGTTATGACACTTTTCTCAGATCTCAAACTCAAGCTCAAATAATTTAATTGGTTGATTCTGAGTTTTACCTGCCAGCTGAACCAATCAGAAGCTTGAGACTCAAGTTTAAGATAGGAGAAAACTTTTATAACCTTCAGGCCAGGTTGTCTTACTGTTATATACTGATGCTTCCTACCAAGTTGCATGAAAATCCAATAGATGGATTTGGAGATGTAGAGCACATGAGAATGATGAGGTATGGGGGGGGGCACGGATGGACATAGTTACTTGTGTTAGAGATGACAAACACCATGATTCCATGTTAGCACCCCACACCCCTCCTTCGAGGCACGATTATAAGAACAAAGAGTTATTTCACTACAGACTAAATTTGGCAGATTTGTTATGTTATATTTCGGGTTTTATGCCTGCATCAGCACCATTTTGGGCTATATCGCCGGCGGGCAGTTTACCTAACAACACCTTTCCTGGGCAGGCTCCAGCGGTTAACCAGTACTTGGGTGCACCAACCTCCGTAAGAAACTGCCAACTTTTTCATATAAATGAGACACGGTCTGAGCGGGGCTCGAACCCGTGATCATCATCAGTGATGATAGGTTACAGTGGTATACAAGTCAGCGACCGTAACCACTCGACCACGGAGGTGGAGTGGCAGATACATTATTAGATACACAATGGCGCCCAGCAACCAATCTTACCGCATCCTCTTTCCAAATGTTAGCCATCAACATTCCACTGCTGTCACGGAGGATAAATCTCAACATGTAGATGAACTGTAAATGTGGTGGAGAATCTAGACCTGTAAAATCAAATATCACAACTTGTCTATGTACTGTATCCTACTGGGGAATCTAGACCTGTAAAATCAAAAATCACAACCTGTATCCTACTGGGGAATCTAGACCTGTAAAATCAAAAATCACAACCTGTATCCTACTGGGGAATCTAGACCTGTAAATTAAGTCACAACTTGTCTATGTACTGTAGGGGAATGTAGACCTGTAAATCAAAAGTCACAATGTGTCTGTGTACTGTCAATGAGGTGGGGGAAACAAACCACTGGGCCTTAATGGAGATTAAGTGATCAAGATCAATAACCGAGATATATTATTGTTACCATGGAGATAACGTAATCAAAAACCTAGATATAATAGTGTTACCATGGAGATTTTGGGATCAAAAACCTATACATAATAGTGTTACCATGGAGATTATGTAATCAAAAACCTATACATAATAGTGTTACCATGGAGAGTATGTAATCAAAAACCTATACATAATAGTGTTACCATGAAAACTGTCTTGCTGCTGTAGACACTGTGGACAGTTATAGTGAGGTACACCCTTAAATGTACTTCCAATCTGAAGCTGCAATTCTGATCTGAAAATGATAAACATACTGTCAAGTGGGTTATATTTTTGAAAGGTAAAAAGTTATTTTATGCTTTCCAGAGAAATATAGAAAGTTATTACCCGTATTTACTCGCCTGATTTAAGGCTCAGTCAGGGTCCCGTCTTATAAGCGGGTCACAAAACATGACCTAAAAGTTTTCAGTCATTATCAGTTGGTTTGGCATTTTCTAAATGTCAGCCAGCTCAATTTTATTTGACCAATTTGGCCCATTTTTATACTTTTTTTCACCGACTTTTTGACGGGTATTAAATGTAATAATAACTGACATTAAATATATACATATTTGTTAATTCATATATTCATGCAATATTAATATTATTTTCATTAAATGAACAAAACACTAAAGTGTATAGTAAATTAATTCGAAATATGTGGAAAAGTTAGCAATGACACCAGTTGGTCACAGTTTTCAAAAAGTCAGTCATACAGAAGTGTTTATCTGCGTTTATTGTTTGGCAACATTAAACTGAGACAAATTAATCTCCGTCAACGCCTTCATAACTTTTCGTGCAAATCACAATAATTACCGAACCGTTTATAATCGCCGGGTGCACCAAATACAAAATTACTAGCACTCGAATAATTCCAAATTGGGTTAAATTGTTATGGAATAAAACTGTTTAAAACATTATTTTATAGTGAACAATAATGTACGAGGGTTGTTGCATACAATTTCATCTTATTTACATCTATGGCTAGCCCACTATAGCATTTGTCTGCGTAATTCTTTGACAACCCTCGTATATATAATGACCTAAAGAGGCTGCCGGTGTTTGAAAGGTTTCCTGTCTGCCAAAACATGCCGCGTTATCGTTTGATCTCATCTCACAATCATAGCAGCAGGTGTTCTATCAAACAGCTGTACGAGCCAGGCAGGCAGTTAGATAAACAGTCTAGTCATGTATTGTTGATAATTTCACAACTTTGTGTGGAATTTCGGATTGAGTAAATGGCATGGGACAATATGCAAAATGTTCGTGTCTAAGGTGATCTTATGCTGGCTAACCGTTTAATGATTGGCTGTGTATGTAAGAAAGGTTGTCCTTGTATAATTATGTCATGGATTAATTTACATATTTCGTATGTTTTTGAGTAATTAGCATGCAATAAAAGATAAAACATTATTTTATTGTGCACCCCGGTCGATCTCCTCACGACGTGCACGTCGTGACCGGGACACATCCCGCAGCAGCAGCGTAGGATTCTGGGATCTTCTGGTCGTCGATCTTGTGAAGGGGAGGCTCGCCAGCATGTGGATCCATGGCTACGGCACATCAGGACAGATCCACCAGCTCTTCTAGATAGTGGGGCTTTTCGACGCTATATCTTCGCCGGCTCGTTTCGACACTTTCTCTTCCTTCTTTTACTTCTCCGGCGGATAGACGAGACGGCGGACCTGAGGGAGCGGCAACAGTCGTGGATCCACGCTCCCCCGAGCTACACCGGAGTTTAGTAGACTCGTTTGCGACAATCGACGACCAGATGTCTAACTGTCAGATCCGTATTAATGCTGCTGCGGGGTGACCAACAGTGAGGAGTGTGGCCCTACAAAGGACCACGTACAGACCAGGCCTTGTCAACCTGGCCGGCACAGAAAGAAGTAACCACCTGATGACGTCTTCATAAGCCACACAGAATACAGAACCTTCAGAGAATACCGAACTAATCAACGTAGAAGAACAGGAATAATCATCATAGAAGCATAGGAATAATCATCACAGAACACGTATAATCATCATCGAATAACCACCACAGAAGAATCACCTTAGGACAAGAAGAATCACCTTAGACAAGAATAATCACCTTAGGACATAACCATCTTAGAAAATACAGTCGCCCAAATGCATTTATGCGGTGGCGACTATAAACAAAATTACATCGTTCGTTCGTATTGTGCACAAACAATCTCATGAATCAAATATCGGATATTATTTAGAAATCTATGCAATATTGTGATTGTCTTATCAGCTTGGATTATTTTGTGCTTAACTGTGGATTGTGATGTCAGCTTGGATTATTTTGTGCTTAACTGTGGATTGTGATGTCAGCTTGGATTATTTTGTGCTTAACTGTGGATTGTGATGTCAGCTTGGATTATTGTGTGTGTAACTGTGGATTGTGATTGTTTGTGTAACTGTGACTGAATTTCACGAGTAACCACAAACAAACTTAATAGGTTGATACGGTAATGGGACAGGTGTGACCCTGGACAGGTGTGACCCGACAGGTGTGACCCCGTTTAGGGACAGGTGTGACCCCATTTTGGGACAGGTGTGACCCCGGTTTGGGACAGGTGTGACCCTGTGTGGGACAGGTGTGACCCTGTTATAGGATAGGTATGACCAGGTTATATGATAGGTAGGACCACATTATTTTAGACTAAGGTGTACTTTAACATGTATATTTACTTTGAATTTTGAATTTAATTGTATATTTGGTGAGATTTGTAGTGATATGCCAGTGTATTAACCAAGAAATTAGCCAGTTATAGAGGCTCGCCATCTGTGCCTGTAGGCATGAATGAGTTAATCCCCTGGGTAATTATCCAATTTCAGTCCATTCAAGTATGCAGCAATGTATGAATTGGACTGCAATTTCAACAGTATTTTTCTCATTTCTACATTAAATGGTGTGGATTTTCATGGAGATCAGAAAGAAATACTTTGGGAATGTAGTCTACTGATATGACAAAAATATATGTTTTCTATATTATTTATTGGGATCTATAGCATAATTGTTTAACAATGCACAACATTAAATATAAATGTTAAGAATATAATCCTAAAATATATTGCCACTGATAGTTCAAATGGGTCCATAGAGCCTTGCACACTGGCTTAGTAACTGGCTGGTCGTTATCTCCTGGCGGTCATATTGTCCCCAAACTTGAAATAGTTGTCGCTGCACTATCTTTGATGCCTTGGACTGATGTCGTCTTAGTTTCTTCTCCTTCAACAGTTTGCATTGTACAGGTATGTCATTCGCCTCGCTGTATAGTAATGAGACCAAAAGGTAGAATGGCAAATTTCCCTTCTTGGCGCGTTGGTTTAGACGGTTATGCCACCCCTCTACATCATTGTTGGTCCTGATGGATCTACCGTAGACAGACCATTCTCCAACGGACCAGATGGTGCTGTCAAACCATGTGTCATTCACATACCGGAATAAGCCCTCCACCATAGCAGATGTGTTCTTCTCTTGTAGTTTCCTGAATGCTGGCTCTATGTCGTCTGTTGGAAGTAGAGGCAAGGCAAACAGTTTTCGTAATATTCGATTCACGTCGTCCCTCAAGGTGTATGCAGTCTGCAATCCACTCTCCTGGACCTTTCTCCATACAGCTTGACCAAAGTGGAAAGCGCATCCCTTGATGTTCGGGTTGTCGAAGACGTCACGGAGACCTTGCCAGATCCCAGCCTCGAAGTCTGTTACAAATGTATCCACTTTCACTTCTGGCATTAAACTCCTGACTGCTTCAAACACCTTTTTGTAGTCTTTTTTCTTCTTTCCTGACATGAGACAGAAACACAATGGAAGCTGCTTGATGCTGTCCTCAGAACGAATGAAGGCGTGGATGGAGAGAAGCTGAGTAAATGGTTTTCGTACCACCTTAAACGTACCATCAATATACCATGTCTTCGCTTGGCTCAACAATTCCAGCTGTTTGTCTGTGGCGAAAATGAGATGTCTCCTCTCTCGAGCTTGAACTGACTTCCTGTAAAATGTCTCCTGACATGTTGCATCAATGAAGGCGTCATTTACTTCAAAAGCTAGATCAGTTGGTTCAGTAGGCCTTGCTCCTTTTCTGACACGGTTGCATAGCTTTTGTAGTGCAGCTCGACTCTGACGGGAACCAGGTGGTAATTCGGGGTCATTGTGGAGGTCTGTTACTTCTTTCACCAATGCGGAGGCTGGTTCAAACAAAATTGTTTGTTCTGCTGTAAATTTTATCAACCCGTCTTATATGCGAGTCCATGCCAAAACCACAGATTACAGAACCAAAGTAGGGGGTCGTCTTATAGGCGAGTCGCCTTATAGGCGAGTAAATACGGTATATGCTTTCCAATGAAATATAGAAAGTTATTTTATGCTTTCCAATGAAATATAGAAAGTTATTTTATACTTTCCAATGAAATATAGAAAGTTATTATATACTTTCCAATGAAAAATATATAGGATATTATATTATACGAGTGGCATTTGTTATTGAATTTATTTAAAGTCTTCTAAGAACGAGCCTCTGCATTTGGATCAACATCTTAGGTAATTTGGTGACTCTCCAAACCCAGGTGCCCTCCGAGCAGTATTTCAAGTACGGACGGGCACTCTGGTAGAACCACCAATTGTACTCGGTTAGAACCACCAATTGTCTGCAAGCCACCGGGAAAACTTTGTCATATGAAAGAATTTTGACATCGAGATTCGAACCTACAACGGTGAGGGGGCAAGTGATTTGAAGCCAATGAATGTAACCACTTGGCTACAGTAGCCCCCTAGGAGTGTTTATAAAGGGGATGAATCTTATCACAATACCATGTTTATAAGTGCACAGAAACAATATACCTATGTAACTAGTTAAACAATCAAACAGTATGCTAGATATTTCATTGTAAAATTGAACTAGAAAGTTGGTTTTGATAAAAACACATGTCTCCCAACATTCGAGTGGGTTGTCCAGACAAGATGTGTTCAACAATCTTCTTATGGCTATATGTATGTATGTATGTTCCTTTTAATGTCAAACCCCTCGCGGGGACTTAGACATGTTTTCCTGGGCAGGCTTAGCCGACCTGTTTTCCTGGGCAGGCTTAGCCGACCTAAGTGGTTAACCAGTACTAATCAATGTGTGTGAGGTGCCTTGCTCAATGACACTACATACGTGGCCTGACCGAGTATCGAACCCGGGACCGTTCGATTCCAAATCCGACGCTCTACCACTGGACCATGGACGCTATAACTGTGTAAAATATCAACCGGGCCAAACGCGAACACTATATGCACAACTAGGCTTGGTACTGATCATTCCTGTGTAGTTTCGTAACAATCTGGCCAGGGGCTTAGAAGAACTTAGCTTATAAAGTGTGTTCTTTAAAAATGTTCAAAGGGCCATAACTCCATAAATACACATGATTAATATAAGTTGTTAAAACCTGCTTTGCAATCGTTGTAAAATAAATAAAGTTTAAACGTTTTAGTGTGTGTGCACAGGCAGATAGACAACATTGTAAAAAAACAAATAATATTGTAGAATTAGATCTACAGACAACGTACCTGCTATTTTCATTACAGTCAGTATCAGGAAATGGACACCTAAAACAATACAAGTTACAGGTATATTTAATGTCTCCGTAGCCCAGTGGTTAAGGCGTCCTCCTACGGAGCGGGAGGTCGAAGTTTCGAATCTCGTCAGGGGTTCGTTCTGATATGGCCGGTTGGTGAGCCGCCAGCTAGTTAAATAATGGTTACCGATTGCCTGACGTCTGGCACACAAGCATAGGATTCGGGAAGTACTGATGTTCATAAAAAAGAGGTGTCTCATAAGTCAGAAATGGCTGGCCCTTTAAATAGGGGTGACACTATAATAAACAAACACTTTACTTTTACTTTGTACAATAAACTTAACATTACATGTATATGTAGTGAAAGTTACCAGCATAATGCCAGGATATATAGAACAATTGCTGAAAGAATCCGTGACATCATCGGTGACATCGCTGACTGGCAATCATTGCCTCTCACCTCTGTGTGTTCTAGTCTAGCATGTGGTCATTATTATCACTTACATCTCTGACCAGTAGGGGAGATAGGTATCTGGAGCCACGGATTGGGGGGCTAATTCGAAACTTGTTAATCTTTCAAATGAGAAAGATATCTAGCTGACTAGCGGGAGATCGGTGGTTCTACCCAGGATCCAGCTGACTAGAGTGGGAGATCTAATGATCTACCCATGTTCTAGAATCCAGCTGACTAGCAGTAGATTGGTGGTTCCACCCAGGATCCAGCTGACATGCGGGAGATCAATAGTTCTAGTGAGAGTGCTGATACGTATGTATGCTGTATGAATGGTAGAGAGAGTGCTTCAGTACATGCTGATACGTATGTAGGCTGTATGAATGTGTGTATGGTAGAGAGAGTGCTTAAGTACGTGCTGATACGTATGTATGCTGTATGAATGTGTGTATGGTAGAGAGAGTGCTTCAGTACATGCTGATACGTACGTATGCTGTATGAATGTGTGTATGGTAGAGAGAGTGCTTCAGTACATGCTGATACGTACGTATGCTGTATGAATGGTAGAGAGAGTGCTTCAGTACATGCTGATACGTACGTATGCTGTATAAATGTGTGTATGGTAGAGAGAGTGCTTCAGTACATGCTGATACGTACATATGCTGTATGAATGTGTGTATGGTAGTGAGAGTGCTTCAGTACATGCTGATACGTACGTATGCTGTATGAATGTGTGTATGGTAGAGAGAGTGCTTCAGTATATGCTGATACATATGTATGCTGTATGAATGTGTGTATGGTAGAGAGAGTGCTTCAGTACATGCTGATACGTACGTATGCTGTATGAATGTGTGTATGGTAGAGAGAATGCTTCAGTACATGCTGATACGTACGAAGGCTGTATGAATGGTAGAGAGAGTGCTTCAGTACCTGCTGATACGTACGTATGCTGTATGAATGTGTGTATGGTAGAGAGAGTGCTTCAGTACATGCTGATACGTACGTATGCTGTATGAATGTGTGTCTGGTAGAGAGAGTGCTTCAGTACATGCTGATACGTACATATGCTGTATGAATGTGTGTATGGTAGAGAGAGTGCTTCAGTACATGCTGATACGTACGTATGCTGTATGAATGTGTGTATGGTAGAGAGAGTGCTTCAGTACATGCTGATACGTACGTATGCTGTATGAATGTGTGTATGGTAGAGAGAGTGCTTCAGTACATGCTGATACGTACATATGCTGTATGAATGTGTGTATGGTAGAGAGAGTGCTTCAGTACATGCTGATACGTACGTATGCTGTATGAATGTGTGTATGGTAGAGAGAGTGCTTCAGTACATGCTGATACGTACATATGCTGTATGAATGTGTGTATGGTAGAGAGAGTGCTTCAGTATATGCTGATACATATGTATGCTGTATGAATGTGTGTATGGTAGAGAGAGTGCTTCAGTACATGCTGATACATACGTATGCTGTATGAATGTGTGTATGGTAGAGAGAGTGCTTCAGTACATGCTGATACGTACGAAGGCTGTATGAATGGTAGAGAGAGTGCTTCAGTACCTGCTGATACGTACGTATGCTGTATGAATGTGTGTATGGTAGAGAGAGTGCTTCAGTACATGCTGATACGTACGTATGCTGTATGAATGTGTGTCTGGTAGAGAGAGTGCTTCAGTACATGCTGATACGTACGTATGCTGTATGAATGTGTGTATGGTAGAGAGAGTGCTTCAGTATATGCTGATACGTACGTATGCTGTATGAATGTGTGTATGGTAGAGAGAGTGCTTCAGTACATGCTGATACGTACGAAGGCTGTATGAATGGTAGAGAGAGTGCTTCAGTACCTGCTGATACGTACGTATGCTGTATGAATGTGTGTATGGTAGAGAGAGTGCTTCAGTACATGCTGATACGTACGTATGCTGTATGAATGTGTGTCTGGTAGAGAGAGTGCTTCAGTACATGCTGATACGTACGTATGCTGTATGAATGTGTGTATGGTAGAGAGAGTGCTTCAGTACATGCTGATACGTACGTATGCTGTATGAATGTGTGTATGGTAGAGAGAGTGCTTCAGTACATGCTGATACGTACGAAGGCTGTATGAATGGTAGAGAGAGTGCTTCAGTACCTGCTGATACGTACGTATGCTGTATGAATGTGTGTATGGTAGAGAGAGTGCTTCAGTACATGCTGATACGTACGTATGCTGTATGAATGTGTGTATGGTAGAGAGAGTGCTTCAGTACATGCTGATACGTACGTATGCTGTATGAATGTGTGTATGGTAGAGAGAGTGCTTCAGTACATGCTGATACGTACGTATGCTGTATGAATGTGTGTATGGTAGAGAGAGTGCTTCAGTACATGCTGATACGTACGTATGCTGTATGAATGTGTGTATGGTAGAGAGAGTGCTTCAGTACCTGCTGATACGTACGTATGCTGTATGAATGTGTGTATGGTAGAGAGAGTGCTTCAGTACATGCTGATACGTACGTATGCTGTATGAATGTGTGTATGGTAGAGAGAGTGCTTCAGTACATGCTGATACGTACGTATGCTGTATGAATGTGTGTATGGTAGAGAGAGTGCTTCAGTACATGCTGATACGTACGTATGCTGTATGAATGTGTGTATGGTAGAGAGAGTGCTTGGCGTGAGAAAGTAAGAGAACAAGAGTATGCGTATACTAGAACTAAAAACAATTCTATGTCAATTTCTTATCATATATGAAATGTTTAGATTATTTACTTATAGATACACATAGAATGTAAATAAATTAAATAATAAAAAAAAAAGACTTACAGATAGTGACATGCAGTACAGTACAACCTGAGGAAGGTCTTCACGGAGGTAGGTTTTGGATGATATTCATACACCTGAGCCTTCACTCGGAACTTGTAGGGGATCGCATGCTCCAACACCTCCTGTATCCTGCTCCGTCGTGCGTGATGATGATTTACTATGACTGAAATGCATAATCAGATGTATACAGTCAAACATGTATTGCATACCACCTCCGAATAAACACAACATACAGTCAAACATGTGTTACATACCACCTCCGAATAAACACAACATACTGTCAAACATGTGTTACATACCACCTCCGAATAAACACAACATACAGTCAAACATGTGTTACATACCACCTCCGAATAAACACACAACATACGGACAAACATGTGTTACATACCACCTCCGAATAAACACAACATACGGACAAACATGTGTTACATACCACCTCCGAATAAACACAACATACGGACAAACATGTGTTACATACCACCTCCGAATAAGCACAACATACAGACAAACATGTATTGCATACCGCCTCCATATAAACACAACATACAGAGAAACTGTGTTACATAATTAGGTGTTGCTCAATACATACTGTCAAACATGTGTTACATACCACCTCCGAATAAACACACAACATACAGTCAAACATGTGTTACATACCACCTCCGAATAAACACAAAACATACGGTCAAACATGTGTTACATACCACCTCCGAATAAACACAAAACATACGGTCAAACATGTGTTACATACCACCTCCGAATAAGCACAACATACAGACAAACATGTATTGCATACCCCTCCATATAAACACAACATACAGAGGAAAACTACGGTACATAATTAGGTGTTGCTCAATACAGAGGTTAACTACGGTACATAATTAGGTGTGGCTCAATATAGAGGTTAACTATGGTACATAATTAGGTATGTCTCAATACAGAGGAAAACTACGGTACATAATTAGGTGTGGCTCAATACAGAGGTTAACTACGGTATATAATTAGGTGTGGCTCAATACAGAGGTTAACTAAGGTACATAATTAGGTGTGGCTCAATACAGAGGTTAACTAAGGTACATAATTAGGTGTGGCTCAATACAGAGGTTAACTACGGTACACAATTAGGTGTGGCTCAATACAGAGGAAAACTATGGTACATAATTAGGTGTGTCTCAATACAGAGGTTAACTACGGTACATAATTAGGTGTGGCTCAATACAGAGGAAAACTACGGTACATAATTAGGTGTGGCTCAATACAGAGGCAATATATGGTACTGACCTGGTTATTACTCTAAATGCTATACTATATCTTCATCGCTTCCCACATATAGTCGCCGTTGCACACTGTTACCTACGCCCATAGATATTGAGTATGCAGTACAATGTGCCTACTGCATGATTAAATGTTTCTTTTAGAGCAGAGTGACAGGGCTCCTCAACCTTTTTAGCCACACACGTTTGCCCTTTATGTCCACGCTTTTGCATTTTTTACCTGAATGGGTGTGCTTTCTGGCGGGCAGACCTTTATAAACTCAAACTAGTCCGCTCCTTTGACTGATACGTACTGCCCTACTGCCTTTGATCAAGCATAATTAGCTGTCAATCATTGCAACAAAAGTTTCTAAAGGGTAA
Organism: Archivesica marissinica; assembly: GCA_014843695.1. NCBI lineage: Eukaryota > Metazoa > Mollusca > Bivalvia > Venerida > Vesicomyidae > Archivesica > Archivesica marissinica. Next base: position 30,963,107 of record CM026398.1, read on the forward strand.
ACCCCCAAATACCCCTTCCCGAGTCTGCCCGCTTCGCTGCTCAAAATCCCATCTTGTCTATTTTCTGACCCACACTTTTTTTCCACTCTGGAATACACCCTACTATTGCTTATCATCAGTATTGAGATAAAATCAGTAATTAATTGATACAAATTCATCTTAGCTCGATTGCGAAAACAAGTTCTTACAACTTATATTAATCACTCTCGAGACCTCATTCCTGATGGAATCCATCGCCACGAGGGGGAGAGAAGAGGCAACATGGAATTTAAATGCCTTGTCTAAGAGCACAATCGTAACGGCTCCAGCGGGGCTTGAACTCCAGATCTTTTGCACCTGAAACGAACGCGCATCCACTGCGCTATCACGACTTCCACGAATTAGTCTCTTCTATGTAAGAGAAAAGGGTTACGGAATCTGTAGGCATTTACATGTATAAATTACATGTACAAATTTAAAATTACTTTTGAAACAGTGCAGTAATTTATACCTTACCAGTATTGGTCTGTACCATACACCTTGGTATGCTGGAACCAGCACTACTTTCTGCGGGTTCTTTAATCTTTGATCTTCCTGCAGTTGTATCATTGTCCTCATTTGCTATAAGCTCTGATTCAGATTTCTGGTCCAATGCATCCTTATCACTGGCAATGTAAGGTCTTTTAAGAGGCTTTTTACCTTCAGCTACAGTGCGTAACTGTCTCTCATTACTTGGTCTTCTTTCTCCCTCTGCTGAACACTTTAAATTACTTCGTGAGGAGACCACTGGTACCTCTGAAGTTGATGGCACTGGTTCCCGGTTTCTTTCTGCATTCACTATTTCTGGAGATTCTGATGATACTAAAATAGCTTCACTAGAACTGAAGATGTTATTTGAAGTCATTAATGTACTAGTTCCCCTATCATTGGCCACTGGTACCACTGAAGTTGATGGCACTGGTTCCCAGTTTCTTGCTACTTTCACTATTTCTTGAGATTCTGATGATACTAATACGTCGCTATAATTAAAGCTGTCGTTTTCCATTGCGACAATTTCTTGTCGTTGTTTCATTGTATCTAAATCTACATTGTCAGGGGAGAGCACTCTGACACTCTTGCCGAATGAGTTGCCCCTGTGCAGGACAAACTCTACCATTAGTTGCTGATGACCTCTGTTGCTAGGAGACCTGTACTCTGCAGCATGAAGATTTATAAACTTTACATAGTCCCCGGGCTGAAACAATATTTATATCTTTATTAATAAATTATTAAATAGCTGATTCAAGATAACTATATCTGTTATACTAACGTAAAGATATCCGCCATTTCTCCGTAATAATCACAATAGCAATGAAATTTAATGTGCGCACATCACTTTTAGCATGTTTTATTAACCCTTTCCTTCATAGAGATTTAGGTTAATATACTATTATATCTCCATACAAACGACAGCCATTTAGCTATCAAGCAGTGGATAAGTAGTCGCCATATCTATCCCACCTCCATAGATATTACTGGGACTACACAAGATTTAGGTTAATATACTATTATATCTCCATACAAACGACAGCCATTTAGCTATCATGCAGTGGATAAGTAGTCGCCATATCTATCCCACCTCCATAGATATTACTGGGACTACATGAGATTCTGGCCTTAATTATGAACATTGGTTTGGCTACTACATTGTCAATGTATGTCGTATTGGTAATGGCGTCAAGAAGTGCTTCTATGAGGGAAAGGGCTAATGTATGTCATATTGGTAATGGCATCTAGAAGTGCTTCTATGAGTGAAAGGGTTAATGTATGTCGTATTGGTAATGGCGTCAAGAAGTGCTTCTATGAGGGAAAGGGTTAATGTATGTCGTATTGGTAATGGCATCAAGAAGTGCTTCTATGAGGGAAAGGGTTAATGTATGTCATATTGGTAATGGCATCAAGAAGTGCTTCTATGAGGGAAAGGGCTAATGTATGTCGTATTGGTAATGGCATCAAGAAGTGCTTCTATGAGGGAAAGGGTTAATATTGCTGGCATATAAAACGGGACACTCGCATACAATATAAATAGTTTGTTTGACAGGAATATAGCTAAAGTCTCTAAATGGGTTTTTCTTCTTCAATTATATCCTGGTATCAGCATTAGCGAACAACTATTTACAAAGTTATTGATGATTCTGTAAAAATAAGTCCAGAAGGGAGGTAATTTACAGATAATTGTTTAACTTTAAATGTGCACAGATTGTCAAACTTTTGCTTAAAATAGAAACATTTGTTATTGAAACAGTTATAGCAAGGTAGCGCTGTACCGTTATATAGCAAGGTAGCGCTGTACCATTATATAGCAAGGTAGCGCTGTACCGTTATATAGCAAGGTAGCGCTGTACCATTATATAGCAAGGTAGCGCTGTACCGTTATATAGCAAGGTAGCGCTGTACCATTATATAGCAAGGTAGCGCTGTATGGTTATATAGCAAGGTAGCGCTGTACCATTATATAGCAGGTAGCGCTGTACCGTTATATAGCAAGGTAGCACTGTAACGTTATATAGTAAGGTAGCGCTGTACCGTTATATAGCAAGGTAGCACTGTACCATTATATAGCAAGGTAGCGCTGTACCGTTATATAGCAAGGTAGCGCTGTACCATTATATAGCAAGGTAGCGCTGTACCGTTATATAGCAAGGTAGCGCTGTACCATTATATAGCAAGGTAGCGCTGTACCGTTATATAGCAAGGTAGCGCTGTACCGTTATATAGCAAGGTTGCCCAGTACAATTATATTTATAGCAAGGTGCCCCGTACCGCTATATTTGTAGCAAGGTTGCCCGGTACGATTATATTTAGAGCAAGGTTGCCCGGTACGATTATATTTATAGGATTATTGTATCATTACATTTGAAGCAAGGTTGCCCAGTACCGTTATATTCATAATAAGAGTGCACAGTACCGCAATATTTGTAGATGATCTAAAGTGGCTGTCAAACACACAGACATCGCAGAGAAATCCTCTCGCCTTCTTTATCAACTGTTCGTCTTTCTGCACACACTTTTCTTGTAAATTTGCTGTGACACTTCTGGTCGCACTATGTTACAGTTAGAGTTAGATATAACACATTTTCATTTGTCCTATCTGTACAAAGTTAGTCAATATATCTACAAATTTACATACCACATAAAAATTATATTGAATTAAAAAAATAATTGCTATGAGCTTTCATGAATGATGCATATGGAAACGACTTTTATGTTAGCTTTACAAAATAGATACTGACAGAATAAGATAAGACAGGGAGTGGGGTATGCGTGTGTGTATGCGTGTGTGTATGCATGTGTGTATGCAGGTGGGGTATGCGTGTGTATGCAGGTGGGGTATGCGTGTGTGTATGCATGTGTGTATGCAGGTGGGGTATGCGTGTGTATGCATGTGTGATGCGTGGTTGAGGTGGGGTATGCATGTGTGTATGCATGTGTGTATGCAGGTGGGGTATGCAGGTGGGGTATGCATGTGTGTATGCATGTGTGTATGCAGGTGGGGTATGCAGGTGGGGTATGCATGTGTGTATGGTGGGGTATGCATGTGTGTATGCATGTGTGTATGCAGGTGGGGTATGCGTGTGTGTATTATTTTTTTATTTCGTTATACACAAATTTGTGTCTTTTTTCTATATGTAAAATATTTCGTGTCCCATCGAACCCCATTTAAAATATTAATGTAACTATGCACCATTATAAAATGATTCCATACATTGTTGATAAGTATATATAAAGCATGTAAGGCTACTAGGGGATGTGCTTCGACCCCTACTAGTCACTGGACGGAGCAAATACATGGGGTTACCCAACAATTTTGGGGCCCGAAAAAAATAATATATGTTATAGTATTGCGAGATAACATGACAGTGGAATTGCACAGATTACCAGAAGTAGTTAACGCATATTGATTGAGGCTACAGAGGTGACGTGAAGTGTGTTACTTTATTTATCGTAGCTCCCCATTATTAGCGACGCCTCCTGAAGAGATTAGTCATTTTAGATTTTGGAGGATAGTGCAATGATACAGACAGAGACCTGTTCCAGAGTCTCCTCTAGTTCTTTTATGTGCATGATGTAAAGCACCGACACGAGACCTCGGTTTAACGTCCTATCTGAAAGACTGTTCATTTTATTAGGGTTAGAGACAGAACCTGCGATTCCTGGATTCGCAGTCTGTACTAACCACTAGATTACTGATGCGTCTATTAAAGTGGTGACCTTGTTGCACTGAACTTATATACAGCAGGTATGGTGAAATGATGTATGTGCCTTGGCTAATCATACTTTATTTGCTAATTTACATATATAGAGTGGCGGAACCTATGCTCGGCGTAACTCCTACATAATATGGCCTATAAAAAAAGTTAAATGCACTTGTCGTATATTATTATTTTCTTAAGTCGTGAACACAACTTTCAAAAAATTGTTGTTGAAAATTTTAGCTTCATTAGTGAAAATTAGTGACCATGCGCCTCAACTCATCACAACTGCACCTGTTTCCATGGGGAACTAAATACTTTAGGGCACCTATGCACGGCGTACATGAATTCTTTTATTTATGCACAGGTACATGTTGAATATATTATTTTTACTTAGTAACATCAATAACTAACAATATTACAACTCATAAGAAACTTTTTTTCTGGTTATTTGTACATTTTCCCCCAATTCGGATAGCTACCTGAAATGCTCATAAACCGCATCATTTCGGTGGAAAATAATTTCCCAACAAGTTATCTGTTTATATTTGGCTACTGAACCAGTCAGGTGACAGTTGCATTATGCTACCAGTAAACACAACAGAATGCTATTGAACCATGCTTCACCTCTGTTAGCGAAAATAGGTTAAAACATTTTAAATACGGATGTAAATGGAAAAAATACAACGAGCATAGGAATACTCCGAGCATAGGTTCCATCCACTCTAGTACATATACGGTAAACAGTCATTATTAGTCACATATGATAAAATGCAATATTGGTTGGGTAACAAGTTCTAGCAACATTAGTAAACTGACCTCCTCCCAACTGCGCTGCACAACAGATGGGTAGTGAGTTTGAGCCCAGCCAGGACCAGGGTGATGGTATCCTTAGTAGACAAGACACTTCAATCCACATAGCCTCACATGGCGATGTATTCCATCAGGAATGAGGTTATTGAGTACAAACTAATATACAAACTTACTAGATACATTGTGTACCATCCCAGACTTTAAGTAACCTTCCAACACCATCTTCAATCACTGACACATGAACAACCTGTAATAAAATATAACATGTCCTGAAGTCTGACCAGTAAATAATACCAAAATATCCTATAACATGTCCTGAAGTCTGACCAATAAATAATACAAAAATATCTTATAACATGTCCTGAAGTCTGAATAAAAATTAATATCATAATATTCTATAACATGTCCTGAAGTCTGAATAAAACTTAATATCAAAATATCTTATAACATGTCCTGAAGTCTGACCAGTAAATAATACCAAAATATGTTATAACATGTCCTGAAGTCTGAATAAAATTTAATATCAAAATATGCTATAACATGTCCTGAAGTCTGAATAAAACTTAATACCAAAATATCTTATAACATGTCCTGAAATCTGACCAATAAATAATACAAAAATATCTTATAACATGTCCTGAAGTCTGAATAAAAATTAATATCATATCCTATAACATGTCCTGAAGTCTGAATAAAACTTAATACCAATATATCCTATAACATGTCCTGAAGTCTGAATAAAACTTAAGATCAAAATATCTTATAACATGTCCTGAAGTCTGAACAGTAAATAATATGCATCTTACAATACATTGATAATGGTTTAATGGGAGATGGTGTTAGCATGTTTTGCATGTTTCCCTACTACCAATCCTTGTATATAAGGCGATCTCACCAATAAGACGACCCCCTACGTTGGTCCTAAAATCCGTGGATTTTGGCATGCACTCGCATATAAGACAGGTTGATAAAATGGACACCAGGCAAAAGTATAACTTGCATGTTTGGCCAATGAAAGTTGAACAAAAAATGTTCAGAGTGCTTTCATTTTGCTTTCAAAACATAATTATAGATATTATTTAACACATTTTTAAAAAGCCAAAACAAATAAGAATTATTTTTAGCACTCACTTATAAGACGGGAAGCCACTTTGAGGCCATAATCTGGTGGTAAATATCTCGTCTTATAGGTGAGTATGGATGGTAGTTCTCTATCACTAAATGTTCCAATTTATTGTTGGAAGTACCGTATGCAATAGTACAAGCTCGAACCTCCTCCTGAAGTTGTAGGAAACACATTTCATTGAGGTAAATACTTGTGGGAAATATCAACACAATCTCTTTAATTGGTGTCGAAGATATTGCTTAGATAAGAACATCTGATCATCAAGGTTCGATCCCCCGTCTGACCCTAATAAAATTAACAGTCTTTCAGATGGGACGTTAAGCCAAGGTCTTGTGTCGGTGCTTTACACTGTGCACGTAAAAGAACCAAAGGAGACTCTGGAATGGGTCTCTGTCTGTATCGTTGCACTATCCTCCAAAATCTAAAATGACTAATCTCTTCAGGAGGCGTCGCTCATATGGGCAATCGGTAGCGACGATAAATAAACGTAAAACACACAATACCTATATGTGACCTTGACCTTGTTTGTAGGAATCTAGGAGTGCTATGAAACACGCATCAACCCAATCCCTTCATGGGTTGCAAAGTTATTGCAAAGACAAGAAGTGCGAACACTATATTACTCCCAAGTGGCATGGAAAGTGAAAGTACCAGTATATGCTTTATAATGAAGACAATGATGCTGTAAACATTGTCGGCCATAATGTCCTAGAAACCTATACATTTCCTATGTTTACCTTAGTTTATACAAATTTATTTTAGCTGGATTGCGAAACAAGTTCTTACAACTTATATTAATCACTCTCAAGACCTTATTCCTGATGGAATCCAATGCCACGAGGGAGAGAGAAGAGGCAACGTGGAATTAAAATGCCTTGCCTATGCGTACAATAGTAGCAGCTCCAGCGGGGCTCGAACTATGTTTACCTGACAGACAAGGTCAAAATAACAACCGATGGCAACCTCGTTAAAGGCGCACAGTTTCTCATGCAGATCATCCTTGTTGATGGCCCAGTAACGTAATTCACGGATCTACAATATATAGAAAACATAATCATGTACTACAACATTACCTAATTATACCCATCACTGAGAAAATGGGGTCAAAAGAGCAAACGTCACAACTCCATGTTTGATTGTACAGTCAAACCTGTCTTAAGCAGCCAGCCAAGGGAGTCACGGAAAGTGGCTGCTTAGCACAGGTGGTTGCTTAATAGATAAAAGTAAAAGTGTTTGTTTATTATAGTGTCATCCCTATTTAAAGGGCAAGCCATTTCTGACTTATGAGACACCTCTTTTTTATGAACATCAGTACTTCCCGAATCCTATGCTTGTGTGCCAGACGTCAGGCTGGTAGGCAATCGGTAACCATTATTTAACTAGCTGGCGGCTCACCAACCGGCCATATCAGAACGAACCCCTGACGAGATTCGAACCTTCGACCTCCCGCTCCGTAGGCGGACGCCTGTATAATGAAGCAGCTAATTTGGAATCTGGAAACTGGCTGCTCAATACAAGTTGGCTGCTTAATGGAGGTGACCACTAACACAGGTTTGACTGTATGTGCTTGATGCTCCCTCCTGATAATGCACAATACCCCACTCATTCTTTCGGATAGCCTCCCCTAAGTAATAGTCAATGCCCATTTACAATTAACTGAAAATCCTTGAACTGTACATGCACAATGCAATCGGACAATTTCTACATTTCTATTTTAGATTTTCACCTTGTTTCATTCTGTATCAGTTTAATTTAAAGTTTAACTTTATTTATTTTACGATTGTGAAGCAAGTTTTAACAACTTATATTAATCACTATCATTGGCGCGGATGAAAGCGTAAATGTGGTCATTCATGTGGGAGGAATCCGGATACCCGGAGAAAACCCACCTGTCCAATCTGGCGACAACCGTACCATCTCACATACTTCCCGGTCCGAGGATCGAACCCAGGTTGCATTAGTGAGAAGTGAGTGCGCTAACAACTGCGCTAATCAGACAGCCAGTCTGTATCAGTGATAGTGTATGTTCAGGGCTCATTCTAGAGGGCGACTTGGGCGAAGTAGTCGCCTTTGGGACCCAAACTTCGCCCCCTGGGGGCACTTCTCCCTAAAAAACATTTTCTAAAACCAATGTTCAGACAAAAAATTGTTACTGATGAAGAATTCAAGGGCTCCTTTCGTACAATTTCTACATTTCTATTTAAAATGTTCACCTTATTTCGTTCTGTATCAGTGATAGTGTATGTTGCTGATGAAGATTTCAGGGGCTCCAGTGGGTCTCCTACATCACCAGAGAATAACAACCATGAGAACCCGGGACCATTCTGGCCCTGTTGGGAGTCCCTAAACTCATTGATCTGAAAGATAAAACAATACAGTTTGACAAATGTTTACTAGTAGATGCACAAACAGTCAAACCTGCATTGACGGTCACCTCTATTAAGCAGTCAACCTGTATTAAACATTCAACCTGTATTAAACATTCAACCTGTATTAAGCAGTCAACATGTATTAAGCATTCAACCTGTATTAAGCAGACAGCCTGTATTAAGCAGTCAACCTGTATTAAGCAGTTAACCTGTATTAAGCAGTCAATCTGTATTAAGTAGTCAACCTGTATTAAGCAGTCAACCTGTATTAAGCAGTCAACCTGTATTAAGCAGTCAACCTGTATTAAGCATTCAACCTGTATTAAGCAGTCAACCTGCATTAAGCAGTCAACCTGTATTAAGCAGTCAACCTGTATTAAGCAGTCAACCTGTAGTAAGCAGTCAACCTGTAGTAAGCAGTCAACCTGTATTAAACAGCTAGTTGTTCATTATACACTGTAGTTGTATGTCTGGAATACTAACATATACCTACTTATTCCCGATTTCTTATTGACAGGCATGGGTATTTAAAGCGACATTACATCACAAAAAGCTAATAAAATGTATTTTTTCACGTATAAATGCATTGCTACTACAAATTCTTCCGAATACATTCGAACACTAACATTGAATCAATAAACAGTGTTTTTGTGGATTGAAAGTATGATTTCATATAATGGTCATCCATACTCCTGAATTGACATTTGTTTGTCATCGGAGTCAATACTAAACGCGAGATAATGTCGTTTAGAAATAATTTAACTAAGAATAGTCTACAAATAAATAGGCACAAATGTGAGATATAACGGTAAATCTGTACTATAAATTGTATTATTCAGGATACACTAGTTGTATTACGCATGTATGTTTACATTATTTTGTTATGTCAACAAACCGCGTATACGACGTTTGTGTATTAGTTGAAATTACTCAGTATTTGAAGCAATTATTTGGAACAAAATTATACCATATAATACATTCTGTAGAAATTTGCGTTTTCACTGATGTAGTGTCGCTTTAAGCTTTTCACAGCATATAATATAACGTTAACCTTGACCAGGCCAGCCCCCACAAAAGCAATCCCAAATGATTTTCATCATAAACTTGACATATACCAAGTTTCGTTGCAATATCTGATTCATACCTATTGTTATTGAGCATAAGCCACGAGATTAATGCAGTCTAACTGGCATACGTCCAGGCCAATACTTGCCATTTAGTTATTTATGAGCTTTCTTCGAGTGAAAAGATACATTTTACAGGCATTTAAGAGGTTTCTTCGAGTGAAAAGATACATTTTACAGGCATTTAAGAGGTTTCTTCGAGTGAAAATATACATTTTACAGGCATTTAAGAGGTTTCTTCGAGTGAAAATATACATTTTACAGACATTTAAGATTTATGGGGAGAAGAGTTATGGGTGGAGGGGTAATGGGGGAGAGGGATAATCGAAAACAAGGGTTATGGGGAGGGATGAGATGGGAAGATGGGTGAAGGAGGATCAAATTGGGTGTGGGGTCATGGGGTGATGAGGGGGAGAGAGGGGTCATGGGGAGAGAGGGGTCATGCGAGGTGGAGAGAGGGGCCATGGGAAGAGAGGGTCATGGGGAGAGAGGGGTCATGGGAGAGGGTGACAACAGGCATAAACATGGTTTTAGACAATGACAAAAATATTTATTTTTTTAGGGAGAAGTGGTGCCCCCAGAGGGCGAAGTCAGGGTTCCTAGGGCGACAATTTCGCCCACATCGCCCTCTAGAATGATCCCTGATCACGTAGTGTTTAGGACCAATGATAAATAATGTCACGGTTTATCAAATTCCCAACTGTTGGTGTCAAAATGTTGTCTAGTAAGATACACTGGCCCATTATAAAGCACTCCTTCTATTCAAATGTTGTATTTAATGGTTGTACTGTGCATTTTAACCCTATTTTGCAGATGTATATTAAAGAACACCATTTAAGGACGCGATTACGCGCTTTCTCACTTCTCCCAAAAATTCTGACCTAGAATAAACCCTGCGTGATATTTGATATCTTGGTAATTATTCCTGTGCCACGGATCCAGGTGTAGGACTTAGGTAGGGGAAAACATTCAGGTACATAACGACATGATGCTTGTTTGTTTGGGCTTTATCCTTTCATCAACATCATTTTAGGCTATATCTAAAGCGGGCAGTTTACCTAACAACACATTTCCCTGGCAGGCTCCAGCAGTTAACCAGTACTTACCAGTTTACCATGTACCAATCTCCTTAAGACGCTGCCAACATTTTCATATAAATAGACACGGCCTGTGTGGGGCTTAGCGTTAACCACTCAACCACGGAGGCGGACTTAACGACATGATATCGAGAGTCTGTGAAACCAGACGATTCTGCTGAGAATGTATGCAGATATGGGAAAACATTCATACCAACATAATATAGACATAAAGAACCCACCGAGACTCTGTGAAACCGCATGATTCTGCTGAGAATGTATGCAGATAGGGGAAAACATTCATACCAACATGATATGATACTATATAGACATAAAGAACCCACCGAGACTCTGTGAAACCGCATGATTCTGCTGAGAATGTATGCAGATAGGGGAAAACATTCATACCAACATGACATGATACTATATAGACATAAAGAACCCACCGAGAGTCTGTGAAACCTGACGATGCTGCCGAGTTTCACTGGCGGCAGGTTACTTTCTTCTTTGCCGAACAATAAACATTTCAGTTTGTCCGTGGGGTTTGTGTATGATTGATCCACTATGCTAACCATCATGCAGTAGTCTGTGAAATAAACAACAAACAAAGGTATATATGTACATGCATTTAAATACAGGAAAACAAACTTGAGTTGACGTTTTTGAAAATTATGTCAATAGATGTTATAGAAGTGTTTGTTTATTATAGTGTGACCCCTATTTAAAGGGCCAGCCATTTCTGACTTATGAGACACATCTTTTTATGAACATCAGTACTTCCCGAATACTATGCTTGCATTGCATGCCAGGCGCCAGGCTGATAGGCAATCGGTAACCATTATTTAACTAGCTGGTGGCTCACCAACTGGCCATATCAGAACGAACCCCTGATGAGGTTCGAAACTTCGACCTCCTGCTCTGTATGCTTTAACAAAAATAAACGAAAAAGTCAACCGCAGGACTCGAACGTATTACCTCGGGATTCGAACCTATGACCTCAAGAGTAAGATATTATTATAGTCCGCATTCTCACCATGCTATTTAGATACGCTTGTATTTTAGCTACAAACATTGTAAAAATACTGTACCATTACTGTTTACTGGCTTAAAATCAACCATCCCATTTTCCTTTCAATATTTTACATTACCCAATATCCCTCCTTCAAAAATATACCCGGTAGTGTAAACAAACTGGAGTGTTAGTCATCAAGGCATGCACATCATCAAAGGCATAGGATACTGGGATCGCCGCAATGTCTCTCTCGACGGGGACTTGTTACTGAACATACATGCTTCTGGTGTTTAAGAAAAAATATAACTTTGGTAAAGTATGTTTGTGCCGATTTGTTACATTATGGTCCTTAAGACCGTAACCCATTTCATTCTGGATACATTTAAAGGCTTTTGCAAACAACATAGATCCAGATCAGCCGCAGAGTGACGCTGCATGCTGATCAGGATCTATGTTGTTTGCTACATAGCCAAGTGTCTTAGCAAGATCATCTGAATAGCAAACAGCATAAAGTCTGATCAGACGGAACGTTCCGTGGCGGTTGATCTGGCTCTATGTTCTTTGTAAATACTGTTTGAACGGTATTCAGAATGAAATGGGTTAAACTTGAGTAGATAATAAAAGACTGAATGAATGGTATATATAATATCAAACGTTTAAAATATCGAGAATGACATCGTGAACGACCTGCTAAGATAATATAAGTCACATTATGTTTCATAATGTCTGGTAATGCAGGGAAGGAAGTCAGGTCTAGAACATAGGATGCAAGTCCAAAATAAATTGTAAATTTAGTCTGTTGTTTAGGACGGGGCGTTCAATGTGATAAGTTTGTTGTTTTACCAGCTTCTGATACCAATGCGCCGCCTGTAATTGCGTCAATCAGCAGAGGTGTAATAACTTGACATAGTTGATTGGAACCGGTCTTTCAAGATTGTTTCGAAGAGGTTTTTAACAGATTAATGAGTTTATAAAACAATTTACGGTTTTAGAATTTGCCTTCAAAGCCAAACATCATTCATGGAGCTACACAATGGCAGTATTAGCAGCTCTGATAATACGCTCTGATAATACGCTCCGATAATACGCACTGATAATACGCACCACTTCCCCGGGATTTGTATGGTTGTTTGAAGAATTTTACAACTCCATAGACATCTACCTTGTCATGGATTTTCACACTGTTCAAGGGTGCATACACATACTTGGCCTGAAACAACAGAGATGACATAAACTCAGAGTGAAAATGAGATTATATGTCTGATCAGAGACTGGCAAATTAATACAGCAAAGTTTCGTCTCTAGCTATCTTAATTTCAATTTAACATTTAGTAATTACAAATACATGATATATACCACATCTACAGCAAAGTTTCGTCTCTAGCTAGCTTAATTTCAATTTAACATTTAGTAATTACAAATACATGATATATACCACATCTACAGCAAAGTTTCGTCTCTAGCTAGCTTAATTTCAATTTAACATTTAGTAATTACAAATACATGATATATACCACATCTACAGCAAAGTTTCGTCTCTAGCTAGCTTAATTTCAATTTAACATTTAGTAATTACAAATACATGATATATACCACATCTACAGCAAAGTTTCGTCTCTAGCTAGCTTAATTTCAATTTAACATTTAGTAATTACAAATACATGATATATACCACATCTACACATGTGAATCCTTTCTGGAGCCCAAGATGGACAAGTGATCACAATTTCAAATGATGATATGCGAGTCATTTGCGAAAGGTTGGAGAATAGAGTTTCTACCCAGGAAATGTGGAAGCCGTGATAGCGCAGTGGTAGCGCGTTTGTGTCAGGTGCAATAGGCCCAGAGTTCGAACTACATGTATGCTGGAGTCGTTACGATTGTGCCCTTAGGCAAGGTATTTAAATTCCATGCTGCCTCTTCTCTCTCCCTCGTGGTGATGGATTCCATCAGGAATGAGTTCTCGAGAGTGATTAATATAAGTTGTAAAAACTTGTTTCACAATCGAGCTGAATAAAATTATTAATATTGTATAAACTACCCAGGCAATGTGGGTGGTCTTCTCCACCATAACAGACTGACTGTACGATAATGCTCCAGAGTGGGCCCTGTACCAATATAATAATGACATGACATGTCAAGAGGATCACCTCTCATTCCAAAGGGTGTAATTTAAAATATTTATATATGTAGCAGGAAAAGTCTCAGTTCTCAAGTCAAGGACTTGTTCTAGTTTGGTGAAATCAGCACTGAATTTAAACTCAACTTCTTCTAAACTTTATTTATTTTACAATGATTGCGAAGCAAGTTTAAACAACTTACATATTAATCACTCTCTTTCGTGCGGATGAAAGCATATACGTGGTCATTCGTGTGAAAGAAACCGGAGAAAACACACCTGTCCGATCTGGCAACCACCGTACCATCTCACATACTTCCTGGTCCAAGGATCAAACCCGGGTTTCATTGGTGAGAAGCGAGCGCGCTAACCACTGAACTAAGCGGACAGCCTAATCTCAACTTTTAAGGACATATGTTTGCACAATGACAAGTTAAGTAATCATATACATTTTCAAACTCAAGTTTCTGGGCTACATTTTAGTTAATTTAATAATCCAGAGCATGGTCAGATAGTGACAGTACTTGTTGTTTTCAAGTATTTATTTGGATCCATATAGTGGCCTAGTTGTTAAGGCGTCCGACTACGGAGTGGGAGGTCGAAGGGGCTTGTTCTGATATGGCCAATTGGTGAGCCGCCAGAGTTAAATAATTATAATATTTAAAAAAAATACATTAATTAATATTAATTAAATGTTAAATGTAAAATAATGGTTACCGATTGACTAGTGCCTAATACTGATGTTCATAAAAATGTCTCACAAGTCAGTAATGACTGGCACTTTCAATAGGGGTGACACTATAATAAACAGTGACACTATAGTAAACAAACACTTTACTTTTTTACTTTCTATTTATGTATATTTCAGGGATCATTCTAGAGGGCGAAATTGTCGCCCTTGGGACCCTGACTTCGCCCTCTGGGGGCCCCACTTTTTTTTTGGGGGGGTTTTTACGATTTTCAAACAAAAGTTTGTCTAATAAGATACACTGGCCCATTATAAAGCACTCCTTCTATTCAAATGTTGTATTTAATGGCTGTACTGTGCATTTTAACCCTATTTTGCAGAAGTATATTAAAGAACACCATTTAAGGAAGCGATCACGTGCTTTCTCACTTCTCCCAAAAATTCTGACCTAGAATGAACCCTGATATTTAGAACGTGTTATCCCTCTAAAGCTATGCGATATTTCCAAGTGCTTCAAATCCCGCCAAGTTCCGAACGATATTTAATGATGAACATCTGTTTCATGTCTATGAATTGTCCTTTGTCTGTATTCTGCATATAAGTACTGTAAACATACTGTAGCAAATATCTGTAGGCCCTATTACCTTTTTCTCTGTCATTATGAGTGATTTTACAATGTTACACATTTATGCAAATGGTGTTACTGATGAAAGGGAAGTAACTGTGAAAAACCACAGTAATGCGATAACGATACATTTTTGTTAGTTTACTTAGATTAAACTCCAGCACAGTAGTTTGCCTATTTTGGAGCTATAATTTCGTTGTTATTATTGCCAGGTATAGTCAAACAAACTCAGTTGGTAATTGCTTCATTGAAAATAAAACATGTTAAATGTAAATGAGGAGACTGAGCTATTAGGATAGTGGGGTTTGAGAAAAATGTGAATGTTAGGGTAAAAGTTGGGAACCAGACTTTTTAACATAATGCAGGCATGCCGAATCCGATAAACCAGGTCCCCAAGTGAAATTGTGAGTTTTTGACCACCTAATTTGCATAAACAAAATGGCCGCCAAATGGCAAATGTTGGACCATTCCTCTGCGATAGATCTCTGTAACCGGGCAAGCTATAATGACAAATCAAATGTTTATACCTATGTTTTGAAGGGCAGAGAATATGATTAAGACATTTCTGAGGTCATTGGTAGTGAACAATACTCATGAATATGCAAATTAGTGGCCGCCATTACAGAAAAGTCCGTTTCGACCAATATCTCCGTAACCAGAAATACAATATTGACAAACCAAGTGTCTATACCTGTTTTGAAAGACAGATAATGTTTGTTCGGCTAGGCCGTATTCATGCAACGAGTTTGGTCATCAGTCTCTTGCTCACATGCACACATTGCTGTGCATCGTAAATTGTATTTTCGGCATTTGCACCGGCGTCTCTTGCATTGTTTCTTGCATGAACATGAAATCACTTCCATACAACTTTCAGGGATGGGACGTTAGCTTTAGTCCAGTATCAGTACGTTCCCATCCCATGTCCACGGGGGCTGGAAGCTCAGGTACAGCACAGTGAGCATTTCTCCAAACCATTGTTTGATAGTGTGCTCGCATCACATGATAGTGGAAAGCATCACTCGTTGGGGGCATCGCTTCAGGTTTCCCTGTCTTAGAGAATAGTATATGCCGTGCCGTATTGATCAATAGAGTCTGTTTTTTTGCACATTGTATACTCTGCAAAGAAATGTTTCTGAAGATCGAATGGTCTCCTCTGTGAGTTCAGCGATTCCTACGTCCTTGAGCAACTGATGGTGCTCTTTAAAGACTTCCCATGCGGTCCTTTTCGTGTGATTTGCGATGTATGATGTGGTGTCACACTCGGTTAATGCATGAAATGGCAAAATATTTGTAGCTGAATCTCTTGGCAGGATACTGAAAACTGCATCAATGGGTATATATCGCCGTTTCTTGGCAGTACCAGACAACATCCAGAGACGTTCACACTGAACTTTCGCTGCTTTCGTGCGTCGTGTCCTGGTAGCACCACTGATTGTCTCTTCTCTGTACCTGTCGAACACAACGTCTATTCGTTGATAGTTAGAACCTGCCTTCAGTACTGCTCTTACCTATGTATCGGCCAAGTCCCTGAAGGTCACTGCTTTTTCAGGCTTTCCCAGAGCAAACACCAGTGCTTGTCCATCAATGATAAGGCATGATGACAAGTTGTGAACATCTATAGCTTCAGGAAATACTATGTCTTCTGTTAACTTATCTGCC
Source organism: Archivesica marissinica (assembly GCA_014843695.1). Classification (NCBI taxonomy): domain Eukaryota; kingdom Metazoa; phylum Mollusca; class Bivalvia; order Venerida; family Vesicomyidae; genus Archivesica; species Archivesica marissinica. The sequence goes on from CM026398.1 coordinate 30,979,929, forward strand.
AGCACGGACTTGTTTCCAGTCCGGAGTGAACCATTCATTTCGGCAAGTGATATTTGAACTGGCATAAGCTCGTGCTTCATGACAGCTTGCAAGTCAACAGGACGACCTGCCTCATAGGCAATGACGAGGCGTTGAAGGACGTTTCTATCTGCTTTTATGATAGTTTTCTTGTCTTTGTCTTTACTGTCCTTGACCACTTCATACAGGGATTCAAACGTTTTGGCACGACTCTTGTGTAGTGGCGCATGAATCGGGACATCCGGCATGTCACCTTGCTTAGGTACAATCATTCTCTCCTCAACAAATGTAGTCACTTGTTCCTGTCCGAGGTATTTGGCACAAAGTAACGAGTCCTGGATTTCCTCCGTTGCTAGATCTTTCGTGACGAGGTTGTGCAAGGAGCCTGGTGAAACTGATGCAAGCACCTTGAATCCCTGGAAGGCCGTGACTAATGCCATCTCATCATCGTTGTCTCGCTTTTGTCGTGATTTGGTGGCTTCATTGTGAACGTATCCACTGCCAGGATGGTGATCGTACATGATTATACGAAAGGGTCCATCTAGTAAGAGCTGATGTTGTTTTTGTGATGCCAACGATTCCACCTCCTTTCTTGCCTGTACCATTTATCCACTCCATGGCTTGGTCTGGGTCTACTTGGTTGAACTTATGTGCCGAACGCTTGATAACAAAGTTTCCCTTTTGAAACTCCGATAGCACAGGTTCTGGAAGTTGGTGCATCTCGGCCAAGTACAGCGGACCCCATCTTGCATAGTTCAGGTGGTCATATCGCATGATGTAGGGCAACATCAGACTGAAGGAGTATAGATGAAGGTCCCATACTCCATCACGCTGTGCTCGGGTGAAATGCAACAGTATCGAGACCATGTCCATGTAGTTCCACCAAAAGACGAAGTTCACATCATCCGATCTACTAGCAACGAAATCTTTCAGAACTCTGTGAAACATTTCCTGCCTGAGACACGCTATCAGCTCAGGAATTCTCTCGGGGTTGTCATCAGCTGCCATTGCAGAAACTTCATCATAGCATTCCTTGTTCGATTCTGCAGCAAACAAGAGAAATGTTGGCAACAAAAGCCGCCACAGGGCCTGCAAGGTAAGTTTGTGAGCTCTCATAGCCTTGCTGTATGCCTTTCCTGACAAGACAAGCTGCACAGCACCCTCTCCGAGCAGTCCACACTCCAACCACACTTCAGCTAGACCAGAACCGGCCATGTGATCTCCGATTGTCTTTAGGAAGTTCATCGCAGTATGAAGTCCACCAAGACGAGGGATTAATTTATCCCGGTATTCTTCAACATACCACTTCAGTTCCATGAGTTTGCAGAATAGAGCTTGGTCGACTGTAAGGACAGTGTACTCCTGGCCAAAATGGGACGATATTGCCATGCACCTTTTCACAACTGTATTCAGCGTATCTAATTCATGGGCCAGAGCAAGAATGATAGGCAAATATCCTACTGCTGTCTCCTCTGGTTCCTCTGATGAGATCGACTGATTGAATACTGTCTATCTATCTATCTTCCGCTAATGTCGAACCCCTCGCGGGGACGTAGACATGTTGCGCGTCAAAAACCGCAAAGAAGTTAAAAGTATGAGTAGTTAAAAGTATAATTTAAGAAGGTAATGAAAATAAGTTGTGGTAAAAGTTTAAAAGCAGCTACGCAGAACAACTAGGGACTGGCATGTTCAATATGGCAAACTGCCGTATTGAATTGCTCTATGGTAGGGAGATGGACAATGTCAGGAGGGAGGTGGTTCCAATGATAGATTGTTCTTGGAAAGAAGGAAAACTTGTAGTAGTCTGTAGTTGCTGTAATTAACCTATAGCTTAAGGAATGGCAATGGCGAGCAGGACGGGAGAGAGGAACTAGGTAATTTTCAATGGGAATAGCAACAAGATCATTATGAATTTTATACATAAGGGATAACCTATTGTCAATACGCCGTTGATCTAGTCTGCGTAGATTTAGGGAATGTAGCATGTCTGTAACACTAGAGGTACGATAGAAGTCAGCCTTTATCCAACGGGCTGCTCTTCGCTGGACACCTTCAATTTGGTCTATCAATGTTTGGGTATGGGGCGACCAGATCTCGGAGCCATATTCAAGCTGGGGTCTCACTAGTGTCTGGTAAGCCATGGTCTTAAGGGGTTCAGATTTGACCTGGAGGTTTCTACGTAGAAATCCTAATGTTTGGTTTGCTTTCTGTGTTGACTTTTTTATGTGGGTGTCCCGCGACAGGTTATTTGAGATATCCACGCCAAGGTATTTGGCTGAGGTGACCGACTCAAGTAGGACTCCATGGAATTTATATTTGCTGGGAATAGGATGTTTCCTTCTGGTGACGTGGATAACTTGACATTTGGAGGGGTTAAATTCCATGTCCCACTCCAACTCCCACTCTTCTAATCTCTTAAGATCGTTTTGGAGTGTGACCGATTCATTTGCAGATGTCAGTGATAGATAGACTGCAGTATCATCTGCAAAGATGCGGACTTTGGAACTGATGTTTTGTGGGAGGTCGTTTATGTAGGCTAGGAAAAGCAGGGGTCCAAGTACGGATCCCTGTGGGACTCCAGAGGACACCGGAATGGCCTCTGAACTAATACCATTAAGGACAACTGACTGGAGTCTATTATCTAGAAAACTCTTAATCCACCTTAATGTTTGACCTCTGACTCCATATTCATGCATTTTTAGTAGTACTTTCTCGTGATTGACCTTATCGAAAGCCTTACTGAAGTCTAATAGGATGAGATCTACCTGATGCTTATTGTAGACAGAGGTAACCAAGTCATTGACTAGCATTACTAGTTGGGTCACGCATGACCGTTTTTCTCTAAAACCATACTGCAAATGGTACAGAATACTGTGGTTAGTGAAGTGTTTTACTATTGAGGAGGAAACTATATGTTCTAGTACCTTGCATAGAACACATGTCAGTGAGATAGGCCTATAGTTGGCGGGGTTTGAGTTGTCCCTTTTTTTGTAAATTGGAGCAACATTTGCTGACTTCCACTGGGCAGGCAGTGATCCTTCGTTGTCCAAGAAGGTTTTGTGTCAAAATCTTGACGTCGCAGAAAGAACGCCATATCCTTTGCCTCCGCTTGTTTTACACAATCAGGGTCTGCTTCAGGTTTCGTAAACCATTTCCTGTCAACAGGTGTGGCGAATACCGGCTCACTTGTTGCAGGATTTATGTTCGCAGGATACAGGTTCTACTTACCCTAATTTAAAAAGGTCAATTTAAAAGAATACAATCGGTAATCAGTTTCATGGTTCAACGGAAAACCACTGGTGCCAAGCAAGATATCAAAATTAGACCCTTCAGGCTTTCTCCATTATAGTCTAGTGCATAGTGGTCCATCAGATGGGAAACATGATTCAGTGAATCCCCTTGCAAATACTTTCGGGGAATCCCATTTCTGAAACCCTTGGATTACCCGGTACTCAAAATATAGGTATAGACACTTGAATTTTTCGTATTGCTTGCCTGGTTACAGATATGTTGGTAAAAATGGACTTTTCTGTAATGGTGGCCACTAATTTGCATATTCATGAGTATTGTTTATGACTCTAGAAATGTCCTAATCATATTCTCTGCCCTTCAAAACATAGGTATAGACACTTGATTTGTCATAATAGCTTGCCCGGTTACAGAGATATTGGTGACAACGGACTTTTCTGTAATGGCGGCCACTAATTTGCATATTCATGAGTATTTTTCACCACCAATGACTTCGGAAATGTCATAACCATATTATCTGCCCTTCAAAACATAGGTATAGAAACTTGATTTGTCATTATAGCTTGCCTGGTTACAGAAATATCGTAGAAGAATGGTTCAACATTTGCCATTTGGCGGCCATTTTGTTTATGCAAATTAGATGGTCAAAAACTCAAAATTTTGCTTGCAAACCGGGTTTATCGGATTCGGCATGCCTGAGTTATGTTAAAAAGTCCGGTTCCCAACTTTTACCCAAAAATGCCCCTAGAACCTTATGCAGGGCCTTTTTTCTGAAATCCCACCAGTCTATATGGTTATTAAAGCAACATTACATCAGTGAAAACGCAAATTTCTACATTGTGTGTTTTAGGTTTATTTATCGTCGCTACCGGCTGCCCATATGAGCGACGCCTACTGAAGATATTAGTCATTTTATATTTTGGAGGATATTGCAGTGATACACACAGAGACCCATTCCAGAGTCTCCTCTGGTTTTTTTTTCGTGCACGGTGTATTTAAAGCACCGACACGAGACCTCGGTTTAACGTCCCATCTGAAAGACTGTTAATTTTATTAGGGTCAGACGGGCGATCGAACCTGCGATCCCTGAATCACCAGTCAGGCGTGTTACCACTGAACTACAGATCCGTCTACAGAATGTAATTTCTTATTATATGGTATAATTTTTTCCCAAACATTTGCCTCAAAAATTGAGTATTTCAACTAATAAACAAACGTGGTATACGCGGCTTGTTGACATAACAAAATAATGTAAATAGGGTTGACATACATGCATGCTACAACGTGTGTATCCTGAATAACACGATTTATGTTACAGATTTACCGTTATATCTCACATGTGTACCTATGCATATTATTTGTAGACTAATCTTAGTTAAAGGCCTGCAGGTTGACCTATATTTGACCTTAAACACACGAGGAATAGCGGTACAAATCTGACGGTCGACGCACTAAACACACGAGGAATAGCGGTACAAATCTGACGGGCGACGCACATCGTATTTGCCACATGCGAGGCCCTGCATGGTATACATCTAATACATGAGCACCACTTATATCTATTATGACCCACGTACATATCAGAGGTTATAAATTGTATAATAGATCCCAACTATATCCCCAGCCGTCAAATACTTACAAGTCCTGTTGCTGTAGAACTGTTGCTGTCATGTGTTAGAAAATGCTATGTTTATAAGGAAGCGCAAAATTATATCTACCACATGGACACTAGTAGCGTGGAATCATTCAACAACAGCTTGAATGTTTTCCATGACAAACGTATCGGAACCTTCTCTGCTCTTCACTACACTATACGCTCAAATTTGGCAATATGTCAATGGAATGAGACAGTGCAAGTCAAGAATAATACAAGACTCCGTTGTACGCTCCAGTTCAAATCCAACATTTGGGCAAGGTATAAACAGGCATTATTTTCACACTTAATCTGGCGGCCTTTTTAAACCAGATGATACATGAAAGTGACAGAACAGAATATGAAAGTGACGAAACTCCGACCTTACAAACAACATAGATCCTGATCAGTTTAACAGTTTATTCGTAATTCAAGGCCTCCGGCCCATACACATATATTATATACATGCATACAAATTATCAGTCTCAGTGATTACGCTACGGCTGATGAGGCACCTACATAACATGTAATCTATGTCCCTGGGCTGATCTGGATTATGTAGTTTGAATACTCATAACTATCAATTTTCTTTACAATCAATAATATACGTTTACTTAAATTGTCAGGGCCTCATTTTGACTAATTCTCAGCTCACAGAGTGATCGTGCATATTAACCGTTAGAAAATACCTACATACGCCAAATTATACTGAATGTACTGCTACATTGTTGATACAAGCCACTAATCACATGGAACATGTAGTAAAGTATAAATCTTTACAATTGGACGGGGTCAAACTGCAGGCCTTTAAAGTTATGAGTATTCAAACTACATAATCCAGATCAGCCCAGGAACATAGATTACATGTTATGTAGGTGCCTCATCAGCCGTAGCATAATCACTGAGACTGATAATTTGTATGCATGTATATAATATGTATGTATTTATATGAATAAACTATATGTGTTCGTTATATGGTAACCTTCATACTTCATTTAATTATATATCTACAGTATTATTCGCAAGTTTTCTGTTATATTTTAAATATTTCTCTGTGTCAGTGTGTGTTTACCGATATTGATGCTACATAATAATCACAGTGAATGCTATGAGTACATGTATAATATTATAATTATAATCTCTTGAACATACGAGTATTACACATATTCTGCCGATTTCTACAAGATGCCATTGAGTAAAATAACAATGTATGTAACTGATGAGCAGAGAAAAGAATTGCTGACTTTCTTGCAAAATAAGAACTGGGACGTAGAGATGGAAATAGAAGAAACAGCCACCGCCATGCCCGTTGCAGAGGCTGCTTACGTACCTCCCCCTATGCCTCAGCATGCTGAAGGTGTTGCTGAGTGTCCAATGTGCTTGTGTTCCCCTTGCATAATAAATGAACAGAACAAACAACTTTGGTGGCCTGCTAATAATCGTCCACCGCATAATCTAAATTCACATGAGAGAAAGCTTCTATACAGGAGGTTTTGGGCAATGCTATATAATTGTGGCGCATGGAAAGATGTCAGATATATAGAGAGAAAAGTAGCGGCTAGAAGAGGAGACTGTACTTGGCATAAGAGGGAACTGATGCCTGAATGTGTGGTACAGCAATGCAGGAACTGGCTGCCTAACCCGCGCAACCAGCCTTATTTGGGCCATAAGTGGAGTTGAATTGTTTATACCAGTTGTAAGTACTATAAAAATACAGAACTTCAATTTCAGCAATTTATAACATCTGATATGTACGTGGATCATAATAGATATAAGTGGTGCTCATGTATTAGATGTATACCATGCAGGGCCTCGCATGTGGCAAATACGATGTGCGTCGACCGTCAGATTTCTACCGCTATTCCTCGTGTGTTTAGTGCGTCGACCGTCAGATTTGTACCGCTATTCCTCGTGTGTTTAAGGTCAAATATAAGTCAACCTGCAGGCCTTTAAAGGCCTGCAGTTTGACCCCGTCCAATTGTAAAGATTTATACTTTACTATCTGTTCCATGTGATTAGTGGCTTGTATCAACAATGTAGCAGTACATTCAGTATAATTTGGCGTATGTAGGTATTTTCTAACGGTTAATATGCACGATCACTCTGTGAGCTGAGAATTAGTCAAAATGAGGCCCTGACAATTTAAGTAAACGTATATTATTGATTGTAAAGAAAATTGATAGTTATGAGTATTCAAACTACATAATCCAGATCAGCCCAGGGACATAGATTACATGTTATGTAGGTGCCTCATCAGCCGTAGCGTAATCACTGAGACTGATAATTTGTATGCATGTATATAATATATGTGTATGGGCCGGAGGCCTTGAATTACGAATAAACTGTTAAACTGATCAGGATCTATGTTGTTTGTAAGGTCGGAGTTTCGTCACTTTCATATTCTGTTCTGTCACTTTCATGTATCATCTGGTTTAAAAAGGCCGCCAGATTAAGTGTGAAAATAATGCCTGTTTATACCTTGCCCAAATGTTGGATTTGAACTGGAGCGTACAACGGAGTCTTGTATTATTCTTGACTTGCACTGTCTCATTCCATTGACATATTGCCAAATTTGAGCGTATAGTGTAGTGAAGAGCAGAGAAGGTTCCGATACGTTTGTCATGGAAAACATTCAAGCTGTTGTTGAATGATTCCACGCTACTAGTGTCCATGTGGTAGATATAATTTTGCGCTTCCTTATAAACATAGCATTTTCTAACACATGACAGCAACAGTTCTACAGAAACAGGACTTGTAAGTATTTGACGGCTGGGGATATAGTTGGGATCTATTATACAATTTATAACCTCTGATATGTACGTGGGTCATAATAGATATAAGTGGTGCTCATGTATTAGATGTATACCATGCAGGGCCTCGCATGTGGCAAATACGATGTGCGTCGACCGTCAGATTTGTACCGCTATTCCTCGTGTGTTTAGTGCGTCGACCGTCAGATTTGTACCGCTATTCCTCGTGTGTTTAAGGTCAAATATAGGTCAACCTGCAGGCCTTTAAATTATCTCTAAACGACAGTATCACGCTTTTAGTAACGACTCCAGTGACAAACACACGTCAAATCAGGAGCGCGGATAACCGTTATATGTAATGCTACTTTCATTTTTGAAAGTATGTAGACCACAAACCACTGTTTATTAATTCAATGTTAAGTGCTCGGAAGAATTTGTAGTAGCAAAGCATTTATACATGAACAATGCATTTATTGGCTTTTTGCGATGTATTGTCGCTTTAAACAACTGCCTTTTAATTGTTGTATCTATATATTCTGCAGCACCTCCACCCAAGTAGCATGCGTAGTTGGTAATTCACACATATGATATCGTCCAAACAAAACGACAAGAAAGTAGGAATTTGAGAATAGACCTAATCTTCACACACGTAACACATATTCCAATCGTTTGTTAGATAGATTCAAAGCTATACATAGTTTATTGTGTTGATAAAAATGTAGACAAAATAATATGTCTTTATCTTTATAAGTATCTTCAACTACAGTTGGAAAATACAAGCTCTGTATGGTCACTGAACTTAATATAGCACCACCATATCTCGTGAAAATGTGGACAGGTCTGTGCAACCAAAATGATCTCCAACATACGTCAACTGTTGTTGATACATCAACTGTTGTTGACTTTAATGAAATGTTATTGCGTTTGGTATTATCGTCCCTAAAATATAGATTACCTGTGTACATGCCACTCTGGCGTAGGTTCGTTCGTTATATATTTCTTTACTCCGTATACATGGAAAAAAACCCAGTGTCGCAATGTAGGCTAAAACTCTTTCAATATAAATTGAAAGGTAAAGTTTCTAAAGTGAATACTCTCTATATTTATTTACATGTATTCGGCTGGTTACACAATAGAAAACAATCTAAAACTGGTTAAGAAACACCCAAGAATTGTACTAAGAAATTTACCCTGTTGGCTCTAAATGTTTTAACAACTATCCCTTACAAAGCGCCTCCAATGTTCGAAAAAACTTCTTGACACAGAGTTGCCTCCAGGTCTATTCTCTCAGCTGCATGGTCGGTTAGACCGTTGAACACAGAGTTATCTCCCACATATATCTATTTCTCTCAGCTGCATGATTGGTTAGATCGTTGAACAGTTATCTCCCACATATATCTATTTCTCTCAGCTGCATGATTGGTTAGATCGTTGAACACAGAGTTATCTCCCACATATATCTATTTCTCTCAGCTGCATGATTGGTTAGATCGTTGAACACAGAGTTATCTCCCACATATATCTATTTCTCTCAGCTGCATGATTGGTTAGACCGTTGAACACAGAGTTATCTCCCACATATATCTATTTCTCTCAGCTGCATGATTGGTTAGACCGTTGAACACAGAGTTCCCTCCCACATATATCTATTTCTCTCAGCTGCATGGTTGGTTAGACCGTTGAACACAGAGTTCCCTCCCACATATATCTATTTCCCTCAGCTGCATGATTGGTTAGACCGTTGAACACAGAGTTCCCTCCCACATATATCTATTTCCCTCAGCTGCATGATCGGTTAGATCGTTGAACACAGAGTTATCTCCCACATATATCTATTTCTCTCAGCTGCATGATTGGTTAGACCGTTGAACACAGAGTTATCTCCCACATATATCTATTTCTCTCAGCTGCATGATTGGTTAGACCGTTGAACACAGAGTTACCTCCCACATATATCTATTTCTCTCAGCTGCATGATTGGTTAGACCGTTGAAAACATAGCTACCTCCTATATATATCTATTTCTCTCAGCTGCATTGTCAGTTAGACCGTTGAACACAGAGCTACCTTCTATATATATATCTATTTCTCTCAGCTGCATGGTCGGTTAGACCGTTGAACAAAGAGCTACCTCCTATATATATCTATTTCTCTCAGCTGCATGGTCGGTTAGACCGTTGAACACAGAACTACCTCCTATATATATCTATTTCTCTCAGCTGCATGGTCGGTTAGACCGTTGAACACAGAGCTACCTCCTATATATATCTATTTCTCTCAGCTGCATGGTCGGTGAGATCGTTGAACAGTTATATCCCACATATATCTATTTCCCTCAGCTGCATGATCGGTTAGACCGTTGAACAGTTATCTCCCACATATATCTATTTCCCTCAGCTGCATGATTGGTTAGACCGTTGAACACAGAGTTCCCTCCCACATAAAAATATTTCTCTCAGCTGCATGATTGGTTAGACCGTTGAACACAGAGTTCCCTCCCACATAAAAATATTTCTCTCAGCTGCATGATCGGTGAGACCGTTTTGACAATACATGTTCACTCCATCATTACCCAACAGGAACAATTAGCCATGGTCATCTCTATAGTAAACGTTTATTCTATCGTTGCCCAATGTATGACAAACATTTATCCGAGGTCATTTCTTCAATGAATATTCTCTCACTAAGTACCCAGTGTCCGACAGATATAATTCTTCATCTACTGCCAAGGTTATCTCCACCCTGCTCTATTTTGGTCTAATCTCTGGGTGTCCTGTAACGGTACGAGCCATCCCATGGTGGGCAGAAATTTATATCTAGAAATTATTTGATATTGGCATTCTGGTATACCAAGAATGGATAGGATGGTAATTCCATGGCATTGGCATTCTGGTATACAAAGAATGGATAGGATGGTAATTCCATGGCATTGGCATTCTGGTATACAAAGAATGGATAGGATGGTAATTCCATGGCATTGGCATTCTGGTATACAAAGAATGGATAGGATGGTAATTCCATGGCATTGGCATTCTGGTATACCAAGAATGGATAGGATGGTAATTCCATGGCATTGGCATTCTGGTATACAAAGAATGGATAGGATGGTAATTCCATGGCATTGGCATTCTGGTATACCAAGAATAGATAGGATGGTAATTCCATGGCATTGGCATTCTGGTATACAAAGAATGGATAGGATGATAGCCCCACCATTGCTACAGATTGGAGGGACCAGCCAGCCCCACCAATAATTTAACCAAAGAGGACTCCGACCCATAAAATGTTTGTTCTATGAAGTCAAACAGATCTTGATACAACGAAAATGAATTGCACCATCAAATATTATTCTTCAAAATTGTGGAAGTCGTGATAGCGCAGTGGATGCGCGTTCGCTTCAGGTCCGGAGTTCGAGCCCCGCTGGAGCCGTTACGATTGTGTCCTTAGGCAAGGCATTTAAATTCCACGTTGCCTCTTCTCTCCCTCGTGGCGATGGATTCCATCAGGAATGAGGTCTCGAGAGCAATTTATATAAGTTGAAAGAACTTGTTTCGCAATCGAGCTAAAATAAATTTGTATAAACAAACTTCAAAATTCTATAAACTCTGTGAAGTTCTGTATGTCATGTTTTAAAAGTACTTAGAAAAGTAATGTTTGAAAAACTCATTTTAAAATAATGAAATTATTTAGGGCCTAAAAATGACATGTTGCAGCCCATCAAAATGACCCGATCTATCTATATTCCTCTAAATGTCAAACCCCAATATATAGTATTCAGGTTGTAAAGTTTTCAGGGGAGAAAATGCCTATTCTAAGTTGATGAATCATTTTCGAGGGCTTTTTAGAAGCAACTACTCTTGATTTAAAAAATATATGTCTTCCCATATTCCAGTTGGGGCCAGCAGTTAGCTGAACGTAGCGGCGGTATGATTGCCACATGGTTTCTGCACGAACGAGAGATAGAATTGTGTTGGTTGTTGTGGTTGTTTATTTTTAAACATTATTTATTTTACAACGATTGCGAAGCAAGTTTTAACAACTTATATTAATCACTCTCATTGGCGCCGATGAAAGCGTAAACGTGGTCATTCGTGTGGGAGGAAACCGGAGTACACGGAGAAAACCCACCTGGTTGTTGTGGTTAAAGTATACAGTCAAACCTGTCTTAAGCAGCCAGTCAGGGAATCACATAAAATGGCTGCTTAGCACAGGTGGTTGCTTAATTAATAGAGGGTAAATGTATAATAAAACAACATATTAGGAATCTGTAAACAGGCTGCTTAATACAGATTGGTTGCTTAATAAAGGTGGCCACTAACTCACGTTTGAGTGTATATACTTAAACGCAAAAGAAACGCAACCCTATATACATGTATGTGTGAATGTTTAATAATCACTAGACAATCGCCTAAATATAATGCATTTGTCACAGTTTCATGTAATAATCCGCAGTATGTACATACAAAAATAAAATTCTAAAATGATGCATTTTCTTTAGCGTTTAGGTATATATGAAAACAGATAGAAGATGAACAAGGGCCACAATTCTCTGAAAAATCAATGTAGTGGTGGAGGGTGTCGGCAATATGCAGAACTTGACGTTATAGAAATCACTCCTGTGAAGTTTTATCAAAATCCGGAAGGGGTTTTAGAGATGAAGCCCGGATAAGTCAAAGGTGGATGGACAGACACAAGTAATTACGGCTAACTTAACCCCTTGCACGCTAGCAGCAGATAAAATCATGTGCTGTCTGGTCAGGCTCTATGCTGTTTGTTATTAGAAATGCTAAAACGCTTGGCTGAATAGCAAACAACATAGATCCTGATCAGACGGGTGTTATGCCGCAGCTGATATGGATCTATGTTGTTTGTAAATGTGATTTTATTTACTGAGCAGGCAGAGTATATACCATTATATATATATATACAATATCTCAAAAAATAGGTTAAATGTACAATACATGCATAACAACATACCAAAAACCAGCATAAGCATTTCATATCCCTGGAATAATATTCCGAGTATAAAGTAAGACATAAACCTGTTATTAGCAGTTTCAGATGGAAATGATTCATATAAAATATGTAATTTGAGTCAAAAGGTCACAAAATACAATATAACCCTGAAATCATTTGAACAAAATAATATTAACAGTCTTTCAAAAAGGACTATAAACCGAGGTCGTGTGAATCAGTGCTATGCACCGGGTATGTAAAAGAACCAGGGCTGCTTCTGGAATTGGAGCGTTTTCTGTATGATGCACTATCTTTCAAAAATAATGGGTAAGAAAACATTGCTCACATTTCCCTCAGCGCTAGAAACAAAATGCTTGAAAAAACATCGAGACCCAATCATGTAAGAGTGAAAAACAATGTACATAGTGACATTTCCATAAGAAGCGATATGCAACAGCCATTTCATAAAAATAACAAAATCGCAATCCGATAAAAACATGTGTCGGAAAACAATCTGTATAGAGATTCTCTAGAAATGCAAGTTAAACTAAGCAGAATCCAAATCTGACCTATCCCGCTTACACTGGGTACGGTGGTCGTCAGATCGGACAGGTGGGTTTTCTATGGGTACTCCGGTTTGCTCCCACACCAATGACCACAAATAAGCTTCTGTCATCCGCACCAATGAGAGTGATTAATATAAGTTGTTACAGCTGGTTTCGCAATCATGATAATGATTGAGCTTATTTACCCTCGGCTCTGGCAAACCATATGGGCAAGTGGTTCACAATCATTGTAAAATAAATAACTTTTATACTTTTTACAAAAGCTACCATAAAGTACATTCCTGCAACAAATAATAGTACATTACATATTGTTAAACTAGTCATTAAAATGTAACTGCTTAAAGCTTAAAACTGCAATAATAAGCAGCTTGTAAGCTTTTAATAAAAAATTCGTTTGTTTGTTTTGCGAGTTTAAAAACAGCTTAGGTCATATACATGGTGACTCCCCAGCTATTATTGGTCGATGAAAACCCTGGGTGACCCTCCGAGCAGTATTTTTTGCAGGCTAGGACTGGTACTCGGGTAGAACCACCGACCTTCCGCAAGCCAGCTGGATAGCTTCCTCACACGAAGAATTTAATTTGACACTGACAGTGGGATTCAAACCTACATCGTTGAAGGGCAAGTAACTTGAAGTCAACAACCATTACCACTCAGCCAGAGAGGTCCTTTTAACAAAAAATAATTTACACATTATACTAGTTCTTAATTGAATATTGACCCTTTCCTTCATAGAGATTTAGGTTAATATACTATTATATCTCCATACAAACGACAGCCATTTAACCCTTTCCTTCATAGAGATTTAGGTTAATATACTATTATATCTCCATACAAACGACAGCCATTTAGCTATCATGCAGTGGATAAGTAGTCACCATATCTATCCCACCTCCATAGATAATACTGGGACTACATGAGATTCTGGCCTTTATTATGAACATTGGTTTGGCTACTAAATTGTCAATGTATGTCGTATTGGTAATGGCGTCAAGAGGTGCTTCTATGAGGGGAAATGGTTAATACCCGAGTATTAAGATAAAAATCTCTGAATATAAACTGCATATAAAACATGTAAAAAATATGCATCTAACTAATATTCCAGTACACACGTAACTTTTGAGACAACCCCTTCCCCGTTCGACTACCACTCGCTCTCTCAAAACAAATGTCAGTGGAAATATAATGTTATAGCTATAAAGTTAATATAATGAATCAATAATCAATTACCCTCCATACTCGCCTATAAGGCGATGTCACCTATTTCACCTATTGGTACCGTTTCCACTTTGGTCCTGAAATCTGTGGGTTTTGGCATGCACTCACATATAAGATGGGTTGACAAAATGGACATCAGACACAAGTATTAATTGCTTGCTTGCTAGCCAGTGCAAGTTGAAGACATGTTCAGTGTCAGGGTGCTTGCTTTGAGGTAGGTAAAAAAAATGCTGTCTTATAGGCATTATAGTATTGATGGTAGTCGTGGCATAGTTATATCACCCCAAGTATTACTCTAACCTATTTTAGCTTTGTTTTAAACATTTTCAGAGGGGGGGGGCAGAGCAAATGTGGGGGCTGTGCCAAAAGTTAAATGTGACTCAGGGCAAGTTAGACAATAACAGCATACAGGTAGATTCCATGAAATATGAACAACAGACTTTTAACACTTAAAATTCTAATAACAACTAAAGTTGATTTTGTAAACAGCAATGAAATACAGGGTTAAAAATGTTTGCAAAGCCTGGCAATTACTGGCACTTATCACTGATAATTTACAAAGGTCGAGGCAAAATAGATTTTAACCAATGGAAAAACACTGAATTTCACATTTCTCGCCAAACAACATACCCGTATCATTCACATTTGTTTACCGGTACATATTTTATGCATAAAAATAACAAGCAAAACCGTAAATAAATCAATAAATGTCATTTTGGTTATCTGTAAAAATGAATTTTGCCATCACAAAACCAACTCTGACAAAATATGATCAATCTCAAAAATTGGATTTATTTTATATACACGGTAGAGTATTTAAATCTAAAAATTGGATTTATATAATATTATAGAGTATTCCATCGACTACTCACAACAAAGACATTGATATCAGATGTATATAAATCTTCAGCATTTATCCTTATAGATGGGCCAGTGGTCCAGTGTTTAACATGTTGGACTGCAAATCCAGGGATGGTCTCGAGTTCAATGTCTTACGTCGTGCACATAAAAGAACCAGAGGAGGCTCTGGAATGGGTGCTATACACCGGGCATGTGATAGAACCAGGAGACTCTGGAATGGGTGCTATACACCGGGCATGTAATAGAACCAGAGGAGGCTCTGGAATGGGTGCTATACACCGGGCATGTGATAGAACAAGAGGAGACTCTGGAATGGGTGCTATACACCGGGCATGTGATAGAACCAGAGGAGACTCTGGAATGGGTGCTATACACCGGGCATGTGATAGAACCAGAGGAGGCTCTGGAATGGGTGCTATACACCGGGCATGTGATAGAACCAGAGGAGGCTCTGGAATGGGTGCTATACACCGGGCATGTGATAGAACCAGAGGAGGCTCTGGAATGGGTGCTATACACCGGGCATGTGATAGAACCAGAGGAGGCTCTGGAATGGGTGCTATACACCGGGCATGTGATAGAACCAGAGGAGGCTCTGGAATGGGTGCTATACACCGGGCATGTAATAGAACCAGAGGAGGCTCTGGAATGGATGTTATACACCGGGCATGTGATAGAACCAGAGGAGACTCTGGAATGGATGTTATACACCGGGCATGTGATAGAACAAGGGATGCTTCTGAAATTGGAGAATCTTATTTATCTTGCACTACCCTCCAAAAATCTATATGGCTAATATTATATACTTCTGTAGGTATTGTCCCAATTAATCAAAGCGCGAAGATAATTACACGTATTAAAATAAAAATCCTTATTGAGCAAATTTCGTCCTGCATCAACTACACCGGTGCCATTCCAATCAATTTTCGTAGTTGCTCGAATATGAAGAAAGTAACTATGGTGTGTGGTCCGATCCTCATCCAGTTCGGTACAAACCCCTTGTACAACCCTAACGGTCCTTCTGCACGTATAGTCTGCAAGAAGCAATCAAAGGCATTCTTGTATGGCTTCGTAATTTGGCCTGGAATAGAACACACAGCAGTAGAATACACCAGTAATCTATTTAGTTGTCTACAGTCAAACCTGTCTCAAGCAGCTAGCCAAGGGAATCACAGAATGTGGCTGCTTAGCACAGGTGGTTGCTTAATAGAGGTCAAATGTATGATAAACAATACATTGGGAATCTGGAAACTGGCTGCTTAATACGGGTTAACTGCTTAATAGAGGTGACTACTAACATACAATCCAATCATTACATAGGAAATATTATTTCCATTCTATTACGACCCAATATAACGCTACAAACAAATAAATCAATGTGTTATTTTGTGGGTGGAGCAAAATTCAACAGCCATAAAATAGACCGGTTCTAGCCATCGTTTACTGTAGATTGGACAGCGGTAGATTTGTTAGATCAAGTAATGTTGGAATGTTAATTATTATGCGCTATGTAATGAAAGATATCGTTGTTTTCTATTACCTCCCTTGGTAAATAAAGTCTGATTTATCCAGAAATGTATATTGGTCCTTTTAGTTGGAATCCTTTGTTTTTTATTGTTGTTCCCTAACCAAATGTTGCGGTATGATTAATGTGTATATTATCAGTTATGCTAAGTATTAAAATGGCAACAAATTTTTACAGTGAAATTATTAATATGCATTATATAAACTGCAGGAGACTAGTTGAGATTTAGTAATTTTAATAATTATGATGAATATTCATAGCATATTGTGCAAAGGAAGCAACGATAAAACAGAAGAACCCAATTAAGAGGACATATCCTCCTTAAAGCAGCATTACATCGTAATAAAGGATGTTTTGGGTAAAATATAAATACTAATATGTGTGTGTTTACAAAAATAGAAATAAAATTTAAACCGTCGTATACGCGAATTTGTTTATCAACACACGAAATGTAAACACGCACAGCGCGCATGCGTGAAACAACAGAGGATGTAGAAAACAACGTATATATTTTGAACATGAAAGACTATCTATCTATCTTCCTCTAATGTCGAACCCCTCGCGGGGATGTAGAAATGTCTCTAAAAGATTTAGCTAACAGTGGTATGAATCAACATATCAAGTAATTTAATTAAAAAAGACAACGTGGGACAAATTGGGACGATGCATTCCGAATGTAAACAAGTGAGGACAATCCGTTCCTGTTGTAAACAAGTGCGTGACCGATCGACTCGGAAAGTCCTACTTTCGGTTTCGAGTTTGAAAACTATATATGTTTATATGAACAGACAGTAAGTGTGAAAACTATATATGTTTATATGAACATACAGTAAGTGTCAAAACTATATATGTTTATATGAACATACAGTAAGTGTGAAAACTATATATGCTTATATGAACACATAGTAAGTGTGAAAACTATATATGTTTATATGAACATACAGTAGTAAGTGTGAAAACTATATATGTTTATATGAACATACAGTAAGTGTGAAAACTATATATGTTTATATGAACATACAGTAAGTGTAAAAACTATTTATATGTTTATATGAACATACAGCAAGTGTGAAAACTATATATGTTTATACGAACATACAGTAAGTGTGAAAACTATATATGCTTATATGAACACATAGTAAGTGTGAAAACTATATATGTTTATATGAACATACAGTAGTAAGTGTGAAAACTATATATGTTTATATGAACATACAGTAAGTGTGAAAACTATATATGTTTATATGAACATACAGTAAGTGTGAAAACTATATATGTTTATATGAACATACAGTAAGTGTGAAAACTATATATGTTTATATGAACATACAGTAAGTGTGAAAACTATATATGTTTATATGAACATACAGTAAGTGTGAAAACTATATATGTTTATATGAACACGCAGTAAGTGTGAAAACTATATATGTTTATATGAACATGCAGTAAGTGTGAAAACTATATATGTTTATATGAACATACAGTAAGTTTGAAAACTATATATGTTTATATGAACATACAGTAAGTTTGAAAACTATATATGTTTATATGAACATACAGTAAGTTTGAAAACTATATATGTTTATATGAACATACAGTAAGTGTGAAAACTATATATGTTTATATGAACATACAGTAAGTGTGAAAACTATATATGTTTATATGAACACGCAGTAAGTGTGAAAACTATATATGTTTATATGAACACGCAGTAAGTGTAAAAACTATATATGTTTATATGAACATACAGTAAGTGTGAAAACTATATATGTTTATATGAACATACAGTAAGTTTGAAAACTATATATGTTTATATGAACATACAGTAAGTTTGAAAACTATATATGTTTATATGAACATACAGTAAGTTTGAAAACTATATATGTTTATATGAACATACAGTAAGTGTGAAAACTATATATGTTTATATGAACATACAGTAAGTGTGAAAACTATATATGTTTATATGAACATACAGTAAGTGTAAAAACTATATATGTTTATATGAACATACAGTAAGTGTAAAAACTATATATGTTTATATGAACATACAGTAAGTGTGAAAACTATATATGTTTATATGAACATACAGTAAGTGTGAAAACTATATATGTTTATATGAACATACAGTAAGTGTAAAAACTATATAATTATGTTTATATGAACATACAGTAAGTGTAAAAACTATATATGTTTATATGAACATGCAGTAAGTGTAAAAACTATATATGTTTATATGAACATACAGTAAGTGTAAAAACTATATAATTATGTTTATATGAACATACAGTAAGTGTAAAAACTATATATGTTTATATGAACACGCAGTAAGTGTGAAAACTATATATGTTTATATGAACACGCAGTAAGTGTGAAAACTATATATGTTTATATGAACATACAGTAAGTGTGAAAACTATATATGTTTATATGAACACGCAGTAAGTGTGAAAACTATATATGTTTATATGAACACGCAGTAAGTGTAAAAACTATATATGTTTATATGAACATACAGTAAGTGTAAAAACTATATATGTTTATATGAACATGCAGTAAGTGTGAAAACTATATATGTTTATATGAACACGCAGTAAGTGTGAAAACTATATATGTTTATATGAACACGCAGTAAGTGTAAAAACTATATATGTTTATATGAACACACAGTAAGTGTGAAAACTATATATGTTTATATGAACATACAGTAAGTGTGAAAACTATATATGTTTATATGAACATACAGTAAGTGTGAAAACTATATATGTTTATATGAACATACAGTAAGTGTGAAAACTATATATGTTTATATGAACATACAGTAAGTGTGAAAACTATATATGTTTATATGAACATACAGTAAGTGTGAAAACTATATATGTTTATATGAACATACAGTAAGTGTGAAAACTATATATGTTTATATGAACATGCAGTAAGTGTAAAAACTATATATGTTTATATGAACATGCAGTAAGTGTAAAAACTATATATGTTTATATGAACACGCAGTAAGTGTGAAAACTATATATGTTTATATGAACACGCAGTAAGTGTGAAAACTATATATGTTTATATGAACATACAGTAAGTGTAAAAACTATATATGTTTATATGAACATACAGTAAGTGTGAAAACTATATATGTTTATATGAACATACAGTAAGTGTGAAAACTATATATGTTTATATGAACATACAGTAAGTGTGAAAACTATATATGTTTATATGAACATACAGTAAGTGTGAAAACTATATATGTTTATATGAACATACAGTAAGTGTGAAAACTGTATATGTTTATATGAACATACAGTAAGTGTGAAAACTATATATGTTTATATGAACATACAGTAAGTGTGAAAACTATATATGTTTATATGAACATACAGTAAGTGTGAAAACTATATATGTTTATATGAACATACAGTAAGTGTGAAAACTATATATGTTTATATGAACATACAGTAAGTGTGAAAACTATATATGTTTATATGAACATACAGTAAGTGTGAAAACTATATATGTTTATATGAACATACAGTAAGTGTGAAAACTATATATGTTTATATGAACATACAGTAAGTGTGAAAACTATATATGTTTATGAACATACAGTAAGTGTAAAAACTATATGTTTATATGAACATACAGTAAGTGTGAAAACTATATATGTTTATATGAACATACAGTAAGTGTGAAAACTATATATGTTTATATGAACATACAGTAAGTGTGAAAACTATATATGTTTATATGAACACGCAGTAAGTGTGAAAACTATATATGTTTATATGAACATACAGTAAGTGTGAAAACTATATATGTTTATATGAACACGCAGTAAGTGTGAAAACTATATATGTTTATATGAACATACAGTAAGTGTGAAAACTATATATGTTTATATGAACATACAGTAAGTGTGAAAACTATATATGTTTATATGAACATACAGTAAGTGTGAAAACTATATATGTTTATATGAACATACAGTAAGTGTGAAAACTATATATGTTTATATGAACATACAGTAAGTGTGAAAACTATATATGTTTATATGAACATACAGTAAGTGTGAAAACTATATATGTTTATATGAACATACAGTAAGTGTGAAAACTATATATGTTTATATGAACATACAGTAAGTGTGAAAACTATATATGTTTATATGAACATACAGTAAGTGTGAAAACTATATATGTTTATATGAACATACAGTAAGTGTGAAAACTATATATGTTTATATGAACATACAGTAAGTGTGAAAACTATATATGTTTATATGAACATACAGTAAGTGTGAAAACTATATATGTTTATATGAACATACAGTAAGTGTGAAAACTATATATGTTTATATGAACATACAGTAAGTGTGAAAACTATATATGTTTATATGAACATACAGTAAGTGTGAAAACTATATATGTTTATATGAACATACAGTAAGTGTGAAAACTATATATGTTTATATGAACATACAGTAAGTGTGAAAACTATATATGTTTATATGAACATACAGTAAGTGTGAAAACTATATATGTTTATATGAACATACAGTAAGTGTGAAAACTATATATGTTTATATGAACATACAGTAAGTGTGAAAACTATATATGTTTATATGAACATACAGTAAGTGTGAAAACTATATATGTTTATATGAACATACAGTAAGTGTGAAAACTATATATGTTTATATGAACATACAGTAAGTGTGAAAACTATATATGTTTATATGAACATACAGTAAGTGTGAAAACTATATATGTTTATATGAACATACAGTAAGTGTGAAAACTATATATGTTTATATGAACATACAGTAAGTGTGAAAACTATATATGTTTATATGAACACGCAGTAAGTGTGAAAACTATATATGTTTATATGAACATACAGTAAGTGTGAAAACTATATATGTTTATATGAACATACAGTAAGTGTGAAAACTATATATGTTTATACGAACACGCAGTAAGTGTGAAAACTATATATGTTTATATGAACATACAGTAAGTGTGAAAACTATATATGTTTATATGAACATACAGTAAGTGTGAAAACTATATATGTTTATACGAACACGCAGTAAGTGTGAAAACTATATATGTTTATATGAACACGCAGTAAGTGTGAAAACTATATATGTTTATATGAACACGCAGTAAGTGTGAAAACTATATATGTTTATATGAACACGCAGTAAGTGTGAAAACTATATATGTTTATATGAACTCGCAGTAAGTGTGGCATTTTCCTAATGTAACCGATTGTTTGTTTGTTTTTTTGGAGCTTAATGTCGCACAAACAGCTTTGGACTCTCCAGCTAATAGTGGTGGAGGAAAACCCCGGATGCCACATTCGAGCAATATTTCAGACACGGGCAGGCGCGAGCACACAGGTAGAATGACTGACATACCGCAAGCAAGCTGGATACCATACTCACTTGATACCCTCAGTGGGATTCGAACTTAGTGGTGAGAGGCAAGTGATTTGAAGTCAACGACCTTCACCACTCGGCCACTGAGGTCACAAAACAGACTGTACAACTAATTTATTCTCACAAGGAAATGAACTTTCATAAAAACAAGAAGGCCATGATGGCCCTGTATCGTTCACCTGGCTTTCATTTTTTACCACTGGATCACAATTTTAACAAATTTGAAATGGCATTGTACACCGATAATTCCTACCAAATGTTGCTAAAACCTGACTTGTGGTTCGTAATAAGATGTTTCAAGAATTTGAATTATTTTTAGACGGTGGTCATTTTTTATTCGAGACAACCTCCATCTTAACAAATCTGAAAAGCTATGGACTCATGGACCATAACTGTGAAATTTGGCTACCATTGGCCAAGCAGTTTGGGTGACGATAAGAATATTGAAATCTATCAAAATGATCTTTTGACCTTTCGGTGATATTGACAACAATTGCATCAGAGCAATCGCCTCGCCGATACCTTCGATTTGATATATGACATGACCATATACGCTCAAAAATAAATTTGTACACCTACTTGACCACCCGGGCCATGCCCATTTTTGATCCCGGTAACCATTTTACCAAGTTTGAAAGAGCATTGTACACTGATCATTCCTACTAAGAGTTGTCAGAGTTAATGGTGCAATCGCTTGCTTTCTCACTTCTCCCAAAAATTATTTTACAACGATTGTGAAACAAGTTTTAACAACTTATATTAATCACTCTTGTTGGCGCGGATGAAAGCATAAATGTGGTCATTCTGACCTAGGGTGAGCCCATGGGTATATCACAACTATCTGAGTCTTACGGGCTACATACAGCAGAGAAGATCTTACACTGATTCATCACTCTAGTTTTGACTACATCTACCGGCGACGTGGTTAGTGCAGTACAGAACCCTGCTATCATGGAGGCAGTCACGTGAAGTGGGATACCCTCGGTCATCCACCCTGCATTCAGTATCACATGCTTTGAGTGGTCATAGGCGGGAATCTGTATAAGAAACATATACATTCAGTATCACATGCTTTGAGTGGTCATAGACGGGAATCTGTATAAGAAACAATTACATTCAGTATATAACATGCTTTGAGTGGTCATAGGCGGGAATCTGTATAAGAAACATATACATTCAGTATATAACATGCTTTGAGTGGTCATAGGCGGGAATCTGTATAAGAAACATATACATTCAGTATATAACATGCTTTGAGTGGTCATAGACGGGAATCTGTGTAAGAAACATATACATTGAGTATATAACATGCTTTGAGTGGTCATAGACGGGAATCTGTGTAAGAAACATATACATTGAGTATATAACATGCTTTGAGTGGTCATAGACGGGAATCTGTATAAGAAACATATACATTCAGTATATAACATGCTTTGAGTGGTCATAGACGGGAATCTGTATAAGAAACATATACATTCAGTATATAACATGCTTTGAGTGGTCATAGACGGGAATCTGTATAAGAAACATATACATTCAGTATATAACATGCTTTGAGTGGTCATAGACGGGAATCTGTGTAAGAAACAATTACATTTGAGTATAACATGCTTTGAGTGGTCATAGGCGGGAATCTGTGTAAGAAACATATACATTGAGTATAACATGCTTTGAGTCAAAGCTGAGCAAAAAAGAAAAATTATTAAACTAAATTACAGCAAAACACACACAAAGTATATTAAACGGCAGCGACAGTGCTACTACAGTGAAACCCCTCTAAACCGAACGACCACCAGACCAGAGGAAAAGTTCAGTATGGAGGGGGTTTAGAGAGGTTTTCGTAGTTGGTAGATATCTCCTAAACTCTGCAATGCTTAGAAGGCGGCTGAGACATGTTTATAGCTCGGCAGTTAGTAAAGGACTGATTCATTTGATGTGTACAATGCAACATTCTGAAAACAATAGCTGAAAGTTGTGCTTATGCACTTGATACCCAAGATGCACACCTAGCCTGTACATGTCCTTCTAGTTTGTGTCCTACAAATAGACTGCAATCAACCAAGATGCACACCTAGCCTGTACATGTCCTACAAATAGACTGCAATCAACCAAGATGCACACCTAGCCTGTACATGTCCTACAAATAGACTGCAATCAACCAAGATGCACACCTAGCCTGTACATGTCCTTCCCAGTTTGTGTCCTATAAATAGACTGCAATCAATTAGTAGCACGTGTAATAATGAGCAACTTGTCATCATCTGCCTTTATTCATTGGAGTTATAATCGCAACAACATTTCGAACCTACATATGGCCATTTTTTGTGTTTGAAACTTAATTGATTGAAAATTAAGCAGTTGAATGATTTAGTTCCAACTTTATTAACATTTTATATAGTTTGTACGAATTTATTTTAGCTCGATTGCGAAACAAGTTCTTATAACTTATATTAATCACTCTCTCGAGATCTAATTCCCGATGGAATCCAACGCCATGAGGGAGAGAGAAAAGGCAACATGGAATTTAAATTCCTTGCCTAAGGATACAATCGTAACGGCACCATTTTATATGAAATCACATAATAAAAATGCCAATGTTTTTAAACATTCGAACGAATATTACTGCCATACTTTTTAATCATTTCTACCGTGTTTCTTTCTTATAAAATCTGCCATCATCAGATACCCCCATGGTCGATTTATTCTGCTACCCAGTAACTCTACACAACACTTAACCTGACAATGGAAACAACTGTATGTAATGCATCACCTGTGTTGCTGTAAGGATGGCTGCACGTTTCACAGTGGGTCCGACTCCCACATAC
Source organism: Archivesica marissinica (assembly GCA_014843695.1). NCBI lineage: Eukaryota > Metazoa > Mollusca > Bivalvia > Venerida > Vesicomyidae > Archivesica > Archivesica marissinica. Next base: position 31,004,979 of record CM026398.1, read on the forward strand.
AGTCCACGCATACCAGCTTCTCGGAACACCTCCCTGAAGGCACTGGCGGTACTTGTGTATCGTATCTGCTCGCTGCCCATAAGCTTTCCCTGAGCCTGCATCCTCACCTTGACCAGATCTGTCGGAGTTGCTATAGAACTACCTACAGCACCTGAAATATAGCCGAGATATTTGACAACTGAAATATAGCCGAGATATTTGACAACTGAACTGAAATATAGCCGAGATATTTGACAACTGAAATATAGCCGAGATATTTGACAACTGAAATATAGCCGAGATATTTGACAACTGAAATATAGCCGAGATATTTGACAACTGAAATATAGCCGAGATATTTGACAACTGAAATATAGCCGAGATATTTGACAACTGAAATATAGCAGAGATATTTGACAACTGAAATATAGCTGAGATATTTGACAACTGAAATATAGCTGAGATATTTGACAACTGAAATATAGCCGAGATATTTGACAAGATGTGTGCTTTATGACAATAATTGGTCAATTAGTTTGTTTTTGGGGTTTAAACTCGCACCAACAGTTTTGGTAATTTTAACTAATTTAGTGTGATGCTCAATCTATTATTGGTTGAGAAGACACTGGGTGTCCATCAGAACAGTGTTTCAGACAAGGACAGGTACCCATGTAGAACAATGAACCTTCTGCAAGCTAGCTATATAGCTTCCTCACATTAAATAATTTGACACCCCCAGTGGGAGGCCATGGAGGCCCCAAAGAATTTGTCTGAAGGTTTCCTTTAAAATCACTTAGTGGCCTAGTTTTTAGCCCAATTTGCACACTTTGTAAAGGTTGGTGTAAGAATACAACACACATATCTACATTTGGCATATGCTCCATAGATTCATGGACAGTGTATGACCACAATTAATCAGGCTGTCTTGATTAGTGCAGTGGTTAGCACGCTCGCTTCTCACCAATGCAACGCGGGTTCAATCCTCGGACCGGGAAGTACTGGTGTGTGAGATGGTAAGGTGGCCAGACAGGTGTGTTTTCTCTGGGTGAGACAGTGATTAATATAAGTTGTTAAAAGTTTGTTTCGCGATCGTTGTAAAATAAATAATTAAAAAACTAAAATTACTCAGTTCAAAAATACACTGCAGTCTTCCTACAAAACAGTCTAAACAACTGTCCGATGAAAATGCCAATTTACCATGTACTATCATGTGTGTCAATGTTTACTAAATATATGACTATGACCTGGGTGTATTAGCAGGAGTTTTACCCTACCTGATATAGCACCGGCTCATATTTTCTTCCACAGGGGTGTGTGGGCAGGGTATGTAGCATTACAATTTTACCCTACCTAATATAGCACCAGTACATATTTTCTTCCACAGGGGTGTGTGGGCAGGTATGTAGTATCACAATTTTACCCTACCTAATATAGCACCGGCACATATTTTCTTCCACAGGGGTGTGTGGGCAGGTATGTAGTATCACAATTTTACCCTACCTGATATAGCACCGGCACATATTTTCTTCCACAGGGGTGTGTGGGCAGGGTCTGTAGCACCAAACATTCCCTTCAGGGGTTCATATGCTCCTAACCTTATTGTACTGTATGACCCTTCTCTCAGAAGTGATGGAAATACTCTATAATGGAGGAATAACAACTTTGATTTTATGCTTCTAACGAAATATAGAAATCTATCGGGTGTGTGTGTTTTATGTTTATTTATCATCGCTACCGGTTGCCCATATGAGCGACGCCTCCTGAAGAGATTAGTCATTTTAGATTTTTGGAGGATAGTGCAATGATACAGACAGAGACCCATTCCAGAGTCTCTTCTGGTTCTCTTCCGGTGTACAGCACATCGGTTTAATGTGACTTTGTCCCATCTGAATGACTGTTAATTGTATTAGGGTCAGACGGGGATCGAAACTGTGATCCCTGGATTACCAGTCCAGCGTATTAACAACTGGACTACAGATCCGTTTGTAATCTATTAGGGAAATATCTATACATGTATATAGGATATTAAAACATTACATCGTATGAAATAAAAGATATTTGAAAAATTCAAATTTTACGTATGGGTAGCAATGCTGCTACACATTCTAACATTATACTTTGTATGCTTATGTTCATTTGGTAAACAGTGTTTTTTTGCGATAAAACAAACTCGAAACCGAAAGTATGACTTTCCGAGTCGATCGGTCACGCACTTGTTTATAATCAGAACGCATCGTCCGCACTTGTTTGCATTCGGGATGCATCGTCCCCATTTGTCCCACGTTGTCTTTTTAATTAAATTACTTGATATGTTGATTCATACCTCTGTTAGCTAAGTCTTTTAGGGACATTTCTACATCCCCGCAAGGGGTTCGACATTAGAGGAAGGTAGATAGATAGTATTTCATGTTCAAAGTATATACGTTGTTTTCAACATCCTCTGTTGTTTCACGCATGCGCGCTGTGCGTGTTAAAAGTGCGTGTGTTGATAAACAAATTCGCGTATACGACGGTTTCAATTTATTGGAATTTTATCGTTTCTGAGTGACTATTTTGATTTTTGTAAACACACACACATTATTATTTATATTTTACCCAAAACAGCCTTTATTACGATGTAATGCTGCTTTAAATGAGTGGTCATAAATTTGTTATTGAATTTATTGAACGAGTTTTCTAAGACGATAACATCGAGACTCTAATGAGGTTTTGAGGTTTTTAGAAGACAAGTTCAATAAATTCAATAGATTTTATCGTTTTTAAGATCCCGCTTATAACATAGTTATCCAAACAGCTGTCACTGAATTACACACCAATGCATGTCTATTAAACACACTCATTGAATATTAGGTACAAAACGCAACATTTTTCAGTTTGGAATATTGGAAATAATAATATCTAAAAATTAATAGTGAACTGACTTTTAATAAACTGTTACTGAACTGTTTAAGTTTCAAACAACCCGGTTCAGTAGATTTGTTTGTTAATTCGGGTTTTGCGCCTGTATCAGCACCATTTTTTAACTGTATTGCCGGCGAGCAGTTTACCTAACAACACCTTTCCTGGGCAGACCCCAACGGACCAGTACTTGCTGCACCAACCTCTGTAAGAAACTGCCAACTTTCTCATATAAAGAGACACAGTCTGAGTGAGGCTGAAACCAGTGACCATCAGTGATGATAGGGTACAGTGGTATGCAAGTCAGCGACCTTAACCACTCGACCACGGAGGCGGACGTCCGGCTCAGTAAACTAATCTTGCACAATCACAAAATATAGTACCCTTTATAAAGTCCTCCAACTCCCTCATCCTTCACAATTTTAACGCATCCTTTCACCATACCATCATAATAACGGCCCTTTAAGTGACTAAGCCCCTTCTGTTTGGACATTTCATTCTCAAGCTGCATTCGAATCTTCACAACATCTATTGGGTTTGTGACTAAAATCAGAGTCAATTTAGTAATTTAACATATTTAACATATTTAACATATTCTATAATGAATCATTATGTAACAAAACATAAAACCAAGTACCATATTTACTTGCCTATAAGACGATTTCCACTACAAGACAACCACCAACTTTGGTCTTAAATCAGTGGTATTTTGCATAAACACGTATAAGACGAGTTGAGAAAATGGAAACCACTCAGACGTACAGACCAAAGAAATTAATTAAACACTGTAAATTATGTCAAATAATGCACAACAATAAATTTGATTTGCTAAAATGCTATTGACAAGTACAGTTTACAGGCAGAGCTATGAACGTCTATATATGCATTTGTTACACCCTTTGAGTTATTTCAATATAAAATTATCAATTATTGTGCTGGAACAAACTGATTTTTTCTTGTTTCTTTTTTTATCGCTCATTTATAAGACAGGAAGCCACTTTTGAGGCCATAACCTGGTGATAAAAATCCCCATCTTATAGGCAAGTATGTATGGTATGTCAAGTTATTTAAATCAATCAAATAACCCTATTTCTGTTTGGTTTTGTTTCTCTTTAAAACAAAATAGATAACACAATTGTATGCCAAACATGCCTTATAATAGATTTGATTAAGAGTTGATTTCATGGTTATGATGTGCCTATGCACAATACATTGCATACAGAGTAGTCAAACAACAGATAGTCTAGACAGCTATGATATCAAAGACGAATGTCTCAATTCAACTTGACAAAATAAACTACCGAATACAGGGTAGATATAGCTACCCAATCATACAGTATTATTTGAAGATCCATCATATGTTGTGTTTTGTTCGCAAATAATAAGAATGTGACCATTTCATTTACATAGACACAAGTTAAATATAATGTCAAATACAATGGGGGACAATCCCGTCAATATAGCTTGTCCACTTAATGTCGACGAAGTTATCAGACCAGGCATTCCTATCAATATAGCTTGTCCACTTAATGTCAACGAAGTTATCAGACCAGGCATTCCCGTCAATATAGCTTGTCCACTTAATGTCAACGAAGTTATCAGACCAGGCATTCCCGTCAATATAGCTTGTCCACTTAATGTCGACGAAGTTATCAGACCAGGCATTCCCGTCAATATAGCTTGTCCACTTAATGTCAACGAAGTTATCAGACCAGGCATTCCCGTCAATATAGCTTGTCCACTTAATGTCGACGAAGTTATCAGACCAGGCATTCCCGTCAATATAGCTTGTCCACTTAATGTCAACGAAGTTATCAGACCAGGCATTCCCGTCAATATAGCTTGTCCACTTAATGTCGACGAAGTTATACGCATTCCTAATAGTTTCCACTTAATGTCCGAAGTTATCAGACCAGGCATTCCCGTCAATATAGCTTGTCCACTTAATGTCGACGAAGTTATCAGACCAGGCATTCCCGTCAATATAGCTTGTCCACTTAATGTCGACGAAGTTATCAGACCAGGCATTCCTATCAATATAGCTTGTCCACTTAATGTCGACGAAGTTATCAGACCAGGCATTCCTATCAATATAGCTTGTCCACTTAATGTCAACGAAGTTATCAGACCAGGCATTCCCGTCAATATAGCTTGTCCACTTAATGTCGACGAAGTTATCAGACCAGGCATTCCCGTCAATATAGCTTGTCCACTTAATGTCGAGGAAGTTATCAGACCAGGCATTCCCGTCAATATAGCTTGTCCACTTAATGTCAACAAAGTTATCAGACCAGACATTCCCGTCAATATGGCTTGTCCACTTAATGTCGAGGAAGTTATCAGACCAGGCATTCCCGTCAATATGGCTTGTCCACTTAATGTCGAGGAAGTTATCAGACCAGACGTTCCCATCAATATGGCTTGTCCACTTAATGTCGAGGAAGTTATCAGACCAGACGTTCCCATCAATATAGCTTGTCCACTTAATGTCGAGGAAGTCATCAGACCAGGCATTCCCATCAATATGGCTTGTCCACTTAATGTCGAGGAAGTTATCAGACCAGACGTTCCCATCAATGTGGCTTGTCCACTTAATGTCGAGGAAGTTATCAGACCAAACATTCATTCCCATCAATATGGCTTTTTTTTTAAATGTTGAGGCCCATTTATTTTGCTTTCTGTACATATATACATACAAAGCAATGCAATTAGTTAAACAATGACATTTTATATTATTAATATTAAAAACTTTAACAAATAAAATGCAAAAAATATCCTTTTGCTGTATAAAAAGTAGTCCAAATATTTAGACTTGAAAAATGTGACATTTTACTATCAAGGCATTTCTCGAAATAACAGAAACAAATTAAAACAAAAAATTTATTTAGGACTATTATAAAATGTATCTGAAGATGCTCAACATTTTATAATAGTTCTCTATATAAGACCTCTACATAAAAAATTTTGTTTTAATTTGTTTCTGTTATTTTGAGAAATGCCTTGATAGTAAAATGTGGCCCCCGCCCCCGGGGGACAGAGCTGAAAGGTCAGTACATAATTATACGTCTAAGCTCATCAAATCAGAAATCGCAGTTAATCACTTCTATACCCTAACAATTTTAAAGGGGAACATGCGCCGAGACCCCCCTAGAATGCGTTGGTTGAAATTTGCCTCTGGCTACGGTACTGGAACTATTATATAGAAAGGAGCAGATTCAGTACACATACCTGTAAACAGTAATGTGTTACAGACACGCTCCATTCCCTAAATCTATGCAGACTAGATCAACATGCGTATTGACAGTAAGTTATCCCTTATGTATAAAATTCATAATGATCTGATTGCTATCTCCAATGAAAAGTATCTAGTTCCCCTCTCCCATCCCGCAAGCCACTGCCATTCCTTAAGGTTAATTACAGCGCCACTATATGTATTGTATAGTGTATTGTAATTAGATAAGAAACGAAAGGTTATCTCCCTTCGTTTGAGGTCCGCCATTAATTGTTGACAGTCGCGTTCTATTGTGTTCGAGTAATAAACCTCTACGTTTCGTCATTAGTGTTTCTCTGTTTACTGGCGCAGCAGCTACAGACTACACTTTTTTCCCCCCAAGAACAATCTATCATTGAAACCATCTCCCCCCTCAGGGGCCATTTTGATCAATTGAGGGCCATTTTGACATGCACCCCCATAGAGCAATTCAATCCCTGGCCTGGCTAGCTGCTTTTAAACTCTTAACCCAACTTATTATTATATATTTATGCTTTTAACTACTCACAGGCGCGTAACTGCCTATACGCAAGTACGCAGTGGCGTCCACATCATTTTCAAAACAAAACAAATCTTTAAAAAAAACGGAAAACCGTGCGTGCGAGCGAAATGAGTTTCTACTATACAGACTAGTAGACTATCTGTGGTAATGTATATAGACTAGAGTAAAACTCTGACGTAATGGTATTGGAAACGGGCCCTATACTACCCCTTCCTAGACCACCTGGTAACCGCGATTGAGGAGCACCTGTTAACGGCCAATGACCACTTCCTAGCCCAGTACCTACTCCTGAGCAGGATTCAGGCCTTTACGCCACAGCAGGAGGGCAGCGTGTTCGACGCCTACAGCACAGACCTCACAGGCGACCGTGAGAGCTTTCGTCGTGAAGTTTCACGTTGGAGGACACGGTGGCTCCTTGAGGCAGACAGGCCAGCTGATCTGAAGAGCGCCATAGACAACACGAACAGGGCCTTGTACCCAGATATATATACATGTCTGGTTGTACTAATTACCATGCCTGTATCTACGGCTACTGCTGAGAGGTCGTTCAGTGTCATGCGTAGAGTTAAGAACTATTTACGATCTACTATGACAACTGAGCATCTCTCTGGCCTAGCAATGCTACATAGCTATAGGCACGAAACAATTGACATTGACACTGTAATGACAACATTTGCCTCCAGGAAGGAGAGAAAACTTGACTTTCTTTAAAGACCGTTGTGGCGTTCAACTGTCTGTATCTATGTAGGTCTACGGACTGTTAAAATCTCAAACCTCATTTACCAGTACATTATTAATTACAGCGTAGATCTATATGCATGTGCAGTTTGATTGAGTTTAATGCCATCTTTCAACAGTACGTTAACAGTGTTCCTGGTAAGCTCCAGTACTAAGCAGTTCTTTGCAAGTAAAAGCACAAATATAGGCACAAGCAGGTAGATCTACGTACATGTAGATGCACTCCCTTTTCATACACATACCCAGCTAAAGATATGAAACTCAGACGATGCACTGATGTACAACTGGTATATTTCAGACATTTTTACAAATTGCCGCATAAAAAACATACGTTTTCCAAGTGTATTTATCGGAATATAATTAGTTCTCAGAGTCGCCAGAGTGCACCATATGACGTCCAGGTTTTAAAATATTTTCGTTGCTTGTTTGGAGTCCACATCAAAATTGGCTGGGTACGCCCCTGACTCATACTATTAACTTCTGTGCATGTTGACTTTGATCTACATTCCCACGAGGAGATTGGCATTAGAGGAATATTACTACAGGCCCGTCGCTGGGCATACGCAAGTGCGTATCATTGGTCTCAGTAAATGAAAAAAAAATGAAAACTCCAAAAATGCATTATGGGGGGGGGGGGGGGTAGTAGGGATACATAGTGAATTGTGTGGAGTGGTGGAATAATTGAGTCAATTGCAAATATGATGCATCTCGAAATTTAGTTTGTGTTATTTTACGTGCTTGTTTGGGCGATAGATAATGTATATTATACATCTAGCCTTAATGTATACCTTTATACGGATTGTCGTAAGAACTTTAGTCCTGCAATTGTATGTTGCAAAATGCAGGCAATTGCTTCCTCATTTCAAAATATCTCCGAGGGGGGGCATGCCTTCGGACCCCCCTAGCGTGCTCGCTATGACAAACAAGCATATTTTGCCGTGCGTATCATCAAAATAGCTACAGCGCGGGCCATGCATACTATTAACTTCTTTGCGTGCTAACTTTGATCTACATCCCCACGAGGAGTTTGACATTGGAGGAATATTACTAGGTCGACAGACTACAATAAACGAATACATGTATGAACGTATGAATGTACCTGCAGCTGCACACATGCATGAAGTCCCTGCCAGTAGATATCTCCACGCATCTGCGTTCACAACCTGCGACATTGTTTTTAATCCTCGTCGATCTTCAGTTCCAATGTCTTTTAGCAGTGAAGTATCATAAGATGGACGTATGACAGTAAAATAACTAGTAATGCTTGTGTTAATTTTTACGTAATTTTTACCGACACAGATCGTAACACCGTTTCTATTTTGAGAATGGGATTCCCGATAATGACGTACAGAACATAGCAATTACGAGGCCGGAATAGGGGTAGATATAAACTACGAATTATACACTAGCGGACTGCCGACCAATCCATGTGGACTGTAAAGGTATAAACTATGGACTGATTTACGGACCGTCTATCCATGTGAAGGTGTAAAGACTGCGTTTGCCAACCAAAATAGTGACGTTCAATAGATGTATATATAGTGAATCGATGTATTCACCGTTGCCTGTTGTCCGTGTCTCCCCGTGGCACCGTTGCCTGTTGTCCCGTGGCACCGTAGCACTGTTGCCCCGTGGTACCGTTGTCCCGTGGCACCCTTGCCTGTTGTCCCGTGGCACCATTGCCTGTTGTCCCGTGGCACCGTTGCCTGTTGTCCCGTGGCACCATTGCCTGTTGTCCCGTGGCACCGTTGTCCGTGGCACCGTTGCCTGTTGTCTTCGTCACCCCATGGCACCGTTGCCTGTTGTCCCGTGGCACCGTTGTCCCGTTGCCCCATGACACCGTTGCCTGTTGTCCCGTGGCACCGTTGTCCCGTTGCCTGCTGTCCTGTGGCATCGTTGCCTGCTTTCCCGTGGCACCGTTGCCTGTTGTCCCGTGGCACCGTTGCCTGTTGTCCCGTGGCACCGTTGTCTATTGTCTGTGTCACCCCGTGGCACCATTGTCTGTTGTCTGTGTTACCCCGTGGCACAGTTGTCTGTTATCCCGTGGCACCGTTGTCCCATGGCACCCTTGTCTGTTGTCCGTGGCACCCTTGCCTGTTGTCTGTGGCACCCTTGTCTGTTGTCCGTGGCACCCTTGCATGTTGTCCGTGTCTCCCCGTGGCAACGTTGCCTGTTGTCCCGTGGCACCGTTGTCCCGTGGCACCGTTGCCTGTTGCCCGTGGCACCGTTGCCTGTTGTCTGTTGCACACAACCATTTACCTGTGGCGGCCGTGGTTATTTGGATAGGAACTCAACACATTTATTTCCGCGAATTCATTTGACAAATCTTGGTGTATCTACAATTATAGAGTCGACTGATGTAGGCATTGAGTTGGCCAATACAGGTAAAGGAACATTTACAGCATGTCCTCTGGTCTGCCACCGTTGCCTGTTGTCCCGTGGCACCGTTGTCCCATGGCACCGTTGCCTGTTGTCCCGTGGCACCATTGCCTGTTGTCCCGTGGCACCGTTGCCTGGTGTCCCGTGGCACCGTTGCCTGTTGTCCCGTGGCACCGTTGTCCCGTGGCACCATTGTCACGTGGCACCGTTGTCCAGTTGCTTGCTGTCCCGTGGCAACGTTGCCTGTGGCACCCATGCCTGTTGTCCGTGGCACCCTTGCCTGTTGTCTGTGACACCCTTGCCTGTTGTCCGTGGCACCCTTGCCTGTTGTCTGTGGCACCCTTGCCTGTTGTCCACGGCACCCTTGTCTGTTGTCCGTGGCACCCTTGCCTGTTGTCCGTGGCACCGTTGCCTATTGTCAGTGTCATCCCGTGGCACCGTTGCTTGTTGTCCGTGTCACCCCGTGGCACTGTTGTCCGTGTCACCCCGTGGCACTGTTGCCTGTTGTCCCGTTGCCTGTTGTCCGTGTCACCCCGTGGCACCCTTGCCTGTTGTCCCGTGGCACCGTTGTCCCATGGCACCGTTGCCTGTTATCCCGTGGCACCATTGCCTGTTGTCCCGTGGCACCGTTGCCTGTTGTTCCATGGCACCGTTGCATGTTGTCCCGTGGCACCGTTGTCCCGTGGCACCATTGTCACGTGGCACCGTTTTCCAGTTGCTTGCTGTCCCGTGGCACCGTTGCATGTGGCACCGTTGCCTGTTGCCAGTGTCACCCCGTGGCACCATTGTCCGTGTCACCGTTGCATGTTGTCCGTGTCACCCCGTGGCACTGTTGCCTGTGTCCCGTGGCATCGTTGCCTGTTGTCCGTGTCACCCCGTGGCACCGTTGCCTGTTGTCCGTGTCACCCCGTGGCACCGTTGTCCGTGTCACCGTTGCCTGTTGTCCGTGTCTCCTCGTGGCACCGTTGCCTGTTGTCCCGTGGCACCGTTGTTCCGTGGCACCGTTGCCTGTTGTTCGTGGCACGCTTGCCTGTTGTCCGTGGCACGCTTGCCTGTTGTCCCGAGGCACCCTTGCCTGTTGTCCCGTGGCACCCTTGACTGTTGTCCGTGTTTCCCCGTGGCACCGTTGCCTGTTGTCACACCGTGGCACCGTTGCCTTTGTCACCCCGTGGCACAGTTGCCTGTTGTATGTCACCGTTGCCTGTTGTCCCGTGGCACCATTGCCTGTTGTCCCGTGGCACCGTTGCCTTTTGTCCCGTGGCACCGTTGCCTGTTGTCCTGTGGCACCATTGTACCGTGGCAACATTGTCCCGTGGCACCGTTGTCCAGTTGCATGCTGTCCCGTGGCACCGTTGCCTGTTGTCCCGTGGCACCGTTGCCTGTTGTCCGTGTCACCGTGGCACCGTTGTCCGTGTCACCGTTGCATGTTGTCCCGTGGCACCGTTGCCTGTTGTCCCGTGTCAACGTTGCCTGTTGTCCATGGCACCGTTGCCTGTTGTCCGTGGCACCGTTGCCTGTTGTCCGTGGCACCGTTGTGTTCCGTGGCACCGTTGCCTGCTGTCCCTGGCACAGTTGCCTGCTTTCCCGTGGCACCGTTGCCTGTTGTCCCTGGCACCGTTGCCTGTTGTTCGTGGCACCGTTGCCTGTTGTCCCGTGGCACCGTTGCCTGTTGTCCCGTGGCACCATTGTCTGTTGTCTGTGTTACCCCGTGGCACAGTTGTCTGTTATCCCGTGGCACCGTTGTCCCATGGCACCCTTGTCTGTTGTCCGTGGCACCCTTATCTGTTGTCTATGGCACCCTTGTCTGTTGTCCGTGGCACCATTGCCTGTTGTCCGTGTCTCCCCGTGGCACTGTTGCCCATGTCATCCCGTGGCACTGTTGCCTGTTGTCCCGTGGCACCGTTGCATGTTGTCCGTGTCACCCCGTGTCACCGTTGCCTGTTGTCCCGTGGCACCGTTGTCCAGTGGTGGCACCGTTGCCTGTTGTCCAGTGGCACCGTTGTCCCGTGGCACCGTTGCTTGTTGTCCAGTTACACCGTTGTCCCGTGGCACCCTTGCCTGTTGTCCGTGGCACGCTTGTCTGTTGTCCCGTGGCGCCCTTGCCTGTTGTCCCGTGGCACACTTGCCTGTTGTCCGTGTTTCCCCGTGGCACCGTTGCCTGTTGTCTTTGTCACCCCGTGGCACAGTTGCATGTTGTATGTGACCGTTGTCTGTTGTCCGTGGCACCGTTGCCTGTTGTCCCGTGGCACCGTTGCCTGTTGTCCCGTGGCACCGTTGCCTGTTGTACCGTGGCACCATTGTCCTGTGGCACCGTTTTACCGTGGCACCATTGTCTCGTGGCACCGTTGTCCAGTTGCATGCTGTCCCGTGGCACCGTTGCCTGTTGTCCCGTGGCACCGTTGCCTGTTGTCCGTGTCACCGTTGTCCGTGTCAACGTTGCTTGTTGTCCGTGTCTCC
>CM026398.1:31018202-31038202 GCA_014843695.1 Archivesica marissinica
AGTGTAGTGGTCAAGGGGTACTTTTTGGTCGGGTACCCCTCCCCATGGTAGAACAAGACACAACCTATTTTTTCTTGAAGAGGGTGGTCTGGGGAGTAGGAAAAGGATGGTTGTGAATCTGAGATCATTGTAGGTCATTATGAAAATCTCATTTATATATGTGTAGATGAGGACTCCGAGAATAAATTTGATGATATATGTTTTTTCCAAGTATATCAGTTAATATTCAAGCTATATGCACAGATTATGTATCAAAATGTGCAGGATGACAATACACACTCACTACAATTGCATTTAATCAGAAAATATATCTCATACTTGGCATAAAAGCCAAAATAATGCAATTTATTGCTGAAAATCGACTACAGATTCACTGAATTACCGACCTTAATTACTACATAACTTTACACATACCAGCTCCATGTTGATAAATATTATACCTAAATGTATCCTGTACATATATGTATTCAATATAAGGTTCCAAAGTGTAATATAGCTCCTGCTGAGAATTGTATTATCAAAAACATAACACTTTACCGAAATATCCAAAATACCTTAAATTCGCGTATTCCACGAAATATCATGTTTTCATTAGTTTACACCATGCTGCATTGGCAATATACTTTTGTTATATTTAGATACATATATCAGCACATTCACAATATGGTGAACTAGCATTTATGACTACCCCAGAAATACATGCACAGAACAGTTACTCAGAGTTTTCTTCTAAAAACATACCCCCCCCCCCCGCCTAGTACGTAACGCGATTCCAATGTCTGATATAAAATGTGTTTCTATATGTATGACTTCATTGAATGGTGCCTTAATGAACAAGCATACAACAAGCTGACAAGTTGTAGTGAAGACGATGTTCCTAAGATCAACCTGAAAACAATTGCCATATGTCATAATATGATTTCACAGAGTCAGCGCATGTACACATCAATTACACTAGACTTAGCCTTACAAGTGCACCACAAATTTGGAAACAAGAATATGATCGACTTACTTAATTCACTGGGTCATTGTGTCTCCTACGACGAAGTTCGGCGCTTCCTCACATATGTGGCTATTGATGAGGAAAATGTCAAAGATGGCGTATACATACCCAAGAGACTCCAGCACCTAGGGTCCATTGATGGTTTGCCAGTGGTAGATGCTGCGATCGATAATTTTGACCAAAACGAAGCTACTCTGGATGGAAAGTCAACCACTCATGCCATGGCAGCCGTGCTGTTCCATAGAGGAATCCCCCAACTTGATGACAAGTGCATTCCCAGGTTGCCAATGAAGTCGCTATCAGCAGCTGATAAAGTATGTCCAGGATTTGACGATCTCCAGAGGTATACAGCTAAGTCATTGAAACAAAACTGTGGAAATGTTGTAGTCTTTGCTGCCACTTTATCATTATATTTTGGTAATTACAGCATATACCTGGTAAAACAATTGGTAAGAAATTTATGATACCTACGGTTGTGGTCATATGATTGTTGGTGGCTGGTCTAACATTATAATGCATGCATATAGAATAGCATCGATAACATAGACAGTAAAATGGTAGTATAATACTATTCACAAGTTACCACGAATGTGCATGCATGTCCAAATATATATTTAGTTCTGACATGTATTACATTAAGGTACAACAAACCTGCCAAACGACCAGAACCTCCTCCTGTGAGCGATTCAGCAATGATGAATATTGACATAGACCATCCAGAATTCAAGACAGCCGAATCTAGAGATTTAGCATGGAAAGTGTCCCGTAAAACCGTTGATGATCATCAGGCTATCCCATCGTGGTCGGCATCTAATGCATTTTTGTCTGAGCGGAATCTGCCAGTCGCGACTACATGCTACCTGCCCTTCATTCGTGCTCCACCAACGGATCTTACCACCATCTATACCATCCTACTTAGATTAGTCCAGATAGCCGACAAACTTAAGCAGCCTCACATCCTAGTCACAGCAGATTGCGCCATATACAGCAAGGCACAACAAATAATGTGGAACAAGCCTCCACGTTTGGACGGAAAGATAACAATGAGGCTAGGTGGTATGCACTTAACCATGGCTTATGTAGCGAGCATCGGGAAACTCTATGGTGACGGGGGTCTCCTCTCCATGCTGGTCGACTCGGACGTCTATGCGTCAGCAACTGCAAGACTTATGCTCGAAGGGAAGCATGTGTCCAGAGGAAATAGGAGCATGAAACTGGTGCTAGAGGCCTTGTATCGGTAGGAGCATGAAACTGGTGCTAGAGGCCTTGTATCGGTTGTATCAGGAAGCATTTTTGGCATGGCTACAACAACAGGTTCAGACAGATCTTCGACAAGATGACATGGATAAGCTTGTGAGCGATATCCAACAGGCTTTCAAATCAGGAGACAACGAATCAGCTCGAAAACTAACCGAACAGCTAGAGTCCGAACACATCACAACCTTACAAGCGCTACATCAGGAGTTCACAGCCGCTGGACGAACACAATCAGCTACCTTTGCTTACTGGGACACATTCATGCAGGGAGTGGGAACTTTGTTGCGACTTCTGAGATCAGAGCGGGATGGTTTATTCGAGCTGCATCTCATCGCTGTCTGTGAGGCCATCCCCTGGTGTCGAGCTGCCGACAGAGGCAACTATGTCCGATATTTGCCTGGATATCTGAATGATATGATAAGCCTCAAGCAGAAACAACCAAAATCTTACCAATACCGCCAAGAAGGTGGATTCGTAGTCCGGAGGTCGTCCAGACGGTTCAATGCAGATGCCAGTGACCAAGCACTTGAACAGACAATAAACCGTGAGGGGAAGAGCAAGGGAGGTGTCATCGGATTTACCTTGCGGAAGGGCGCTCTCACACGCTGGATGGTGACTCGACACATCACTGCGGAGTACACAGATGCCTTCAAGGAACTGTGCCATAGTAACAAACAAACACAAACGAGAAACCACACTGAGCATGGCAAGACTAGGATGGCAAGGGATGAACAGGACGTCATAAAGATACAGGAATATGTATCAGGCTTACAGAATCACTTCGACCTTGATACTGTGCCCGATGAACTCGTCAATATCACCACTGGACAGGTCGCATCACTGGAAGTTGCCAATGGACTGATAAATTTTCTGGAAGTTGCACAGACACGGAACACTACCTTTGTGGAGAAGCGGCTCATGGTTGACAGGACACTCAGTTTCTGGGAGACAGACACAAGGACGAAGACTCCAACATTTGCCAACATGTCCAAATCTTTGACATCCAAGAAAACAGACAAGATCATGGTAGATTCTGAAGTCTTATTCCGAAGGCTGCTGGCTGTGTCGAAGCAGAGGGATGTCAGCTTAGAAGAGGTTCTGACACACGAGCTAGCACCTGTACCACCTTCTCTGTTCAACGATGATGGCACGATGCGCAAGACGACCAAGGCTGATTTAGCCAAGAAGTTAGAATCGAATTGCGATGAAATACAGGTGTTGGAAGAGACAGATGATCGTCACACTGCATACATCATTGATGGGATGGCACTACTTCAAGCAATGGATAAATCCAAGTTTGACACATTCGATGATTTGGGACTTGTCGTAATGCAGAGAATTCAGTCACTGCTAGCTGGTAACTTAGGTGTGATATCAGTCACTCTGGTCTTTGATCGATATGATTCGGAGATATCCATCAAGCAGCTGGAACGAGACCGTCGTACAGGTAGAGAAACAGGCCCTACGTATGTCATCAATGGTCGACGTAGGGTTCCAAACTACCGAAAATTTATGACAAATGCCACAAACAAATCAGCACTGGCAGAGTTTGTCTGTGTATATTTGACACAAACCACTCCACAGCTCCTCAAGGAACACCAATCAATCACACTGGCAGGAGGTTTTGAAGATGGTCAGCTTGTGAAAGTTATTCAGCGCACAGAGGTACAAGAAAAACCTGAACTGTTCAGCACACACGAGGAGGCCTACACACGAATCCTGCTACATGCCATCAATCTTGCTCAATCACACTCAAGAATCATTGTCCGATGCGATGATACTGATGTATTAGTCCTTCTAATATACTACTGTGGCAAGGGTGTGTTTGGAGACTGCAAAGTTTACATGAATGCTGGTCATTGCAGCAAAGCAACAAACCGCCAGAGGTTCATTCCTGTCAACACCATAACTGATCAAATTGGAGAAGATGTTTCACTCTGCTTACCAGCGTCACATGCTATTAGTGGATGTGATACAACATCTTCCCTCTTCAAAATAGGTAAGCGCACTGCCTATAGCAAGCTCTTGTTGAATATTGGAGACTTGCTGCCACTGGCACAGTTAGGCCAATCCAGTGACATAACTAATGAACTCCCCACAGCTACAAAGTATGCATTGCTTCTGTATGGATCGAAGAGCAACTCGTGCAAGTCTCTGGATCAGCTACGCTATGATTATGCGTGTAAAAGTGACAAGGTTGCATCACTTTTCCCGCCAACAGATGATGCTTTTCAACAGCATATCAGACGTGTGAATTACCAGGTGGCGATTTGGATTCACAGTCATGAAGCAAAGCCAGTTCTTTGGAGACCTGATGGCAATGGATGGCAGCTAAGGGACAACAAACTCGAACCTGTCATGTTCGAAAAAGATGCGGCCCCCAAAGAGGTTCGAGACCTGACACATCTCTATTGCACCGATGAGAACTGCTCACAAACTAGAGCCTGTCACTGCCTGACCGCGGGACTGAGAGGCACGGAGTTATGTTCCTGTGTTGGTGATTGCCAAAACACAGATAATGCTCTTGTGCTAAGTGACAGCAGCAATGACGACAGTGATTGACTGATTACATGAACATCAATCATTTGGATTAAATTACCACTGCTGTATCAATAACTTCCAATTCAATAAATATGTATATCATTTACATGTGCGTGTATTTCTGGGGTAGTCATAAATGCTAGTTCACCATATTGTGAATGTGCTGATATATGTATCTAAATATAACAAAAGTATATTGCCAATGCAGCATGGTGTAAACTAATGCAAACATGATATTTCGTGGAATACGCGAATTTAAGGTATTTTGGATATTTCGGTAAAGTGTTATGTTTTTGATAATACAATTCTCAGCAGGAGCTATATTACACTTTGGAACCTTCTATTGAATACATATATGTACAGGATACATTTAGGTATAATATTTATCAACATGGAGCTGGTATGTGTAGAGTTATGTAGTCATTAAGGTCGGTAATTCAGTGAATCTGTAGTCGATTTTCAGCAATAAATTGCATTATTTTGGCTTTTATGCCAAGTATGAGATATATTTTCTGATTAAATGCAATTGTAGTGAGTGTGTATTGTCATCCTGCACATGTTGATACATAATTTGTGCATATAGCTTGAATATTAACTGATATACTTGGAAAAAACATATATCATCAAATTTATTCTCGGAGTGAGTCCTCATCTACACATATATAAATGAGATTTTCATAATGACCTACAATGATCTCAGATTCACAACCATCCTTTTCCTACTCCCCAGACCACCCTCTTCAAGAAAAAATAGGTTGTGTCTTGTTCTACCATGGGGAGGGGTTGCACCCATTTTTAAGCCCCTTTTGAGATATTGCCACTACAAAAGGAAGAACTATATGTTATATATAGGTTATGTATATATACACTGTACAGTCTGTACAGTCTGTGTAACCTGGGAACAGGCGTCGATATATTTTGCCTGGTCAGTCCAATAAATATATTTTAACACCGAGACTATTAATTAGGCCGTATTGAGTTTCTGATCATGTCATTTGGTCAGAAGTTAAAAAGTGAAAAATCGACAGACTGGAACCCAGGCTACATACAGTCTGTGGATAACTGTTGATTGCGGAAGTCGTGATAGCGTAGTGGTAGAGCATAAGAACTAAACTCTGATTAGGCCAAACACGTGTCTATTCAGTCCTGCCTGCATGACAACAAATATGCGAATATGTGAGTTTTAAGTTTATTTATCGTCGCTACCGGTTGCCCATATGAGCGACTCATCCTGAATTAGATTGTGGAGGATTGTGCAATGATACAGATAGCGACCCATTCCAGAGTCTCCTCTTGGTTCGTGTACGGGTACCGACACGATACCTCTATATAAAGTCCCATCAGAAACTTATATATTTATATATACAACCTATATCCGTTATGTCAAAGTCGGTTATGTCGAATTATCCGGTTATCTCGGATCAAAGTCCCGTTTCAGATACTATCATTTTACATATAACTGGCTCAGTTTATATCGAATTTCAAGTCAAACTACGTTTATGTCGAAGTATTTGTATATGTTCGGTCCGACGAAATTCGACATAACGGATGCATACTGCATAATAAGAATCATTTTGGTATTGAATAGCGGATGTGGGGGCTCTAACCTGCCACACCGGGATTACAATTCCAGCGTATTAACCACTGGATCACTACAAAATATGTGCAGTTAAACACTTGCAACGCCATTTATTATTAATTTTACTTTACTACTAAACATTGATTGGCTACCAATCAATACTATATAAACATCATTGGGCTGTATAAGTTGGCCACATACGGATATGTAGTCCAGTGGTAACACGCTGGTCTGGTAATCCAGGGATCGCAGGTTCGATCCCCCGTATGACCCTAATAAAAGTAACAGTCTTTCAGATGGGACTTTAAACCGAGGTCTCGTGTCGGTGCTCTACACCGTACACGTAAAAGAACAAGAGGAGACTCTGGGATGGGTCTCTGTCTGTTGCATTGCACTATCCTCCAACATTCTAAAATGACTAATCTCTTCAGGAGGCGTCGTTCATATGGGTAACCGGTAGCGACGATAAATAAACGAAAAACACACACATAATTTGGCGATACAGAACATATACGAGGACATGTACATTCTTCTTGAGTGTGTGTTTGTTTATTATTGAAAGGGACAGTTATTTCGGACACCTTTTATTAGCTTGGGAACAAGCGTCGATATATTTTGCCTGGTCAGTCAAATAAATATATTCTAACACCGAGACTATTAATTGGGCCGTATTGAGTTTCTGATCATGTCATTTTGCCAGAAGTTAAAAAGTGATAATAGGATAAATGTGCATACTCTTATGAAATACAGTATTTTATTATTGTTTTACTACTGTAACCAATCATCACTGATGGTCACGGGTTCGAGCCCAACTCAGACCGTGTCTTTTTATATCAAAAGGTTGGCCGTTTCCTACGGAGGTCGGTGCACCAAGTACTGGTTAACCGCTGGAACCTGTCAATGAAATGTGTTGATAGGTAAACTGCCTTGCCAAGTGGGTAACCGGTAGCGGCGTTAAATATACAAAAAAGTATTATTTGTTCAAAGAAATGAACGCATTAGAGACTATAAAATCGTCATGATTCATGAACCCTGCTCAAGCTGATTGAAACAATTTCTAAATTTTCCAACGGTACAATTATATTCGTTATAAAACAAGCATTACTCAGATTTTGCAGTGTGTGCTTTACGCTTATTTATCGTCGCTACCGGTTGCCAATATGAGCGACGCCTCCTGAAGAGATTAGTCACTTTAGAGTTTTGGAGGATCATGGTGCAATGATACAGACAGAGACCCATTACAGAGTCTCCTCTGGTTCTTTTACGTGCACGGTATTAAGCACCGACACGAGACCTCGGTTTAACGTCCTATCTGAAAGACTGTTAATTTTATTAGGGTCAGACGAGGGGATCGAACCTGCGATGTTGCAGTATGTATGTACTTGATCGATAGACTAGGATAGTCTATGTTGGTTAGACTCTTGGTAGCTGCGTTTCTCCGTAACATATAAAAGCAATGGAATCAGGGACGTAGTCAGGAGCTGAACATGACCGAGGCGAACCTTCTTGGGTGTTCCGATGGGGGGGGGCGTTTTTGGTTTTTTTACATGCTTGGCTGTGAGTTTTCCTGCACTCTCACAACATTCAGCTATTGGTAAGGAAAATGATACGACACCGATATGCTTCTATATGCAACAATTTACAAGTATTGCTGTTGCATCAAGTTCTCTTAAGAACTAGAACTGGCGTGACTCGCAAACTGGGTACTCTCTGGATTGGAATCGTATGACAGTACCGTAGTACATGCAGTACACGAGCCCTCAATGAAGGTGTATGCAGATCTGTTAACAAGACCGAAACAAGAATTTCTACAGTTTGCATGTTTTGTCATATTATTGTTTTTCGCTACTCGCCACATTCTATCCGAGGCGAGTGTCTCATTCGCCTCAGTGTGGCTACGCGCCAGGACATATACCACTTAAGCAAGCTTTATGAAAACTGCAGGCATAACAAATGAGACACTCGTATTTCACTGCAAGTACATATTTATAAATTTAAAATTACTACCGTGGAGTGCAGTCGCTTAAATTTAGTCGATATTTAATACGAATTATGTCAAATATGTAATGTACCCGGGTGCAGATCGGACAGGTGGGAATTATTCGGGTACTCCGGTGCCCCCCCCACCCCCACCCCCCCACACACACACGATTGACCACATATACATTGTATGCTTTTCAACCTCACCTCAGGTATCGAATTCATTCAAAGGGGAGCTGTATGAGGCTGGCTTGCGGAAAGTTAGTGGTTCTATCCGGGTGGTTCAAATCACGGACCCCTCACTGCTGTAGGCTCGAATCCCACGGGGGTCGATTTTCTCAAGTGATAAAGTTGTCTAGCTGGCTTGCGGAAGGTCCTGGTTCTACCCGGGAGCCCATCTGTAGACGAAGGGCACCGGGTTCTTCCTCCACTACCAATAGCTGGAGAGTAGCCATGACCTTTTGTTTTAACATACGTTTATTTAACGTCGCTACCGGTTGCCCATTTGAGCTTTCCTGGGCAGGCTCCAGCGGTTAACCATTACTTGGTTCACCAACCTTCGTAAGAAACTACCAACTTTTTCATATAAAGAGACACGGTCTGAGCGGGGCTCGAACCCTTGACCATCAGTGGTATTCAAGTCAGCGACCGTAAGCATTCGACCACGGAGACGGACCCATATCACCTAAGATGTTGGTGCGAATTAAGGGTTCGATCCCCCATCTGACTCTAATAATATTAATTGTCTATCAGATGTGACTTAAAGACCGAGGTCTCGTGTCGGTGCTTTACACCGTGCACGTAAAAGAACCAGCGGAGACGCTGGAATGGTTCTATGTCTGTATCATTGCACTATCCTCCAAAAATCTAAAATGACTAATCTCTTCAGGAGTGGCTCATATCGGCAACCGGTAGCGACGATAAATAAACGTAAAACACACTTAAACAAACAAACACTTTTAATCAATCTTTGAGATTATTCGGTGCATTCTTTCTATTGGCGTAAACAAAGCGGACATGAGTTTGACCGGTACAGGTTGTTTGTGTGTGGCCTAACACGCAATTACATACGTGCGCTTATTTATTTACAAACATCGTTGTTTACGTATGATAATATACACACTACTGTATTCAATTATTAATCCATTTTACTAGGAAACCGACACGTAAATATTATTCGTAAAATATAGATCGAAAATGTCCAGACGTAATAACATCTCGCGTTTCCTGATAGTGGTTTTAACATTTATATGATAAAGTTCGAATTAAAACACTGTCGTGACGTCATATATGTTATATGTTATATTTCGGGTTTTACGCCTGCATCAGCACCATTTCGGGCTATATCGCCGGCGGGCAGTTTACTTAACAACACCTTTCCTGGGCAGGCTCCAGCGGTTAACCAACTTCCGTAAGAAACTGCCAACTTTTTCATATAAATGAGACACGGCCTGAGCGGGGCTCGAACCCGTGACCATCAGTGATGATAGGTTACAGTGGTATACAAGTCAGCGACATTAACCACTCGACCACGTAGGCGGACGTTGTGACGTCATACCTCTGTACTTGCAGTCCATTATTATTAATATTGGACTGCTGTTGACATGCCAGAGTATTATATTAAATCCTACGTGTACATGTACGAACTTAACAATTTTAATTAGTAGGATCTTGTTATATTGTTATATAAGTGTGTTTTAAGTAAGATATATATAAACCTCAAACGGATCCAATATGTAAAATATTGGTACTGACACTGGTGCTACGCCCCTCATACAGTCCAATATTTTTACATATTGGATCGTTTTTGGTTTATATCCTATACAGAAAGGTAACTTAGAACGGAAGTGTTGAGATTGTGTAGTATGACGTGTTATAAGATTGAATTCAGAAATAGGCTATAGTATGTATATATCTCTATAATCTACAGTGGCGTAGCTTTGGCACACTGGGATGCGGTGTTGGTGGGGGGGGGGTGCTCCCCCGAAAAGTCAATAGCGCCCTGGAGCTGCATATTAATTAACACTATGTTTGTTTTATAGGTTTATACTTTATAGCCACACCAACAGCGTCGGTCATATGCGTCTCTCCAGCTATTATTAATGCCCCCTCCGATCTATAGTGTAGATACGGACATGCACCCAGGTCGAACCACCGACCTTCCATATGCCAGCTGGGAAATCTTCCTCGCATGACATAATTCGACACCACCAGTGGGATTCGAACCTACAGCGGTTAGGAGCAATTGACTTGAAGTCAACGACCGTAACCAAAGTGTCACGGAGCTTGAATTATCTAAGACTAATATGTAGAAACCGTCAACGCAGCTTGGACAAATAGGCTTAGCAGCTGTTTTGGTTGAGTATAACACGTGAGCACAAGCGTGTGATGTTTCAATAGCACTGCCTGGCGACCCACCCCCAGTAATTTTCATTCGCCCAATCCCTCGGAGAAAACATTTAGAAATAAGGAAACTAATTATCCTAGGGACTTAAGTAAGACTTAATTGTTCAATTTAGTTCTCTTGTTAAATAAAGTATTTAATACCATTTATTTTTATTATTATTATTATCATTATTATTATTATTATTATTATTATTATCCTCAGTACCGCTGCCTTACATCCAGCTACGTCACTATACCAGACTTTATTCAGAGTATGTGCGATATTGATAGGTGGTATTGCATTATTCAAGTTCATGCGCACTTACAAATATAACATACACGTTCTATTGCACCGATAACACAGAGATAGAAACTCGATCAGTACAAGGAAGAACTATATATTATATATATGTATATATATATACTGAATGGTGGTTGTACAGTCTGTGTAGCCTGGGAACAGGCGTCGATATATTTTGCCTGGTCAGTCCAATACATATATTTTAACACCGAGACTATTAATTAGGCCGTATTGAGCTTCTGATCATGTCATTTGGCCAGAAGTTAAAAAGTGAAAAATCGACAGACTGGAACCCAGGCTACAGTCTGTGGATAACTGTTGATTGCGGAAGTCGTGATAGCGTAGTGGTAGAGCGTTCGCTTCAGGTGCGAAATACCCGGAGTTCGAGCCCCACTGGAGCGGTTACGATTATGCCCCTATAGGCAAGGCATTTAAATTCCACATTGTCTCTTCTCTCTCCTCCTTGGCGATGGATTCCATCAGGAATGAGAGAGGGAGAGAGATTAATATAAGTTGCAATAACTTGTTTCGCAATCGAGCTAAAATAAATATGTAAGGACTAAACTCTGATTAGGCCAAACACGTGTCTATTCAGTCCTGCCTGCATGACAACAACTATGCGAATATGTGAGTTTTAAGTTTATTTATCGTCGCTACCGTTTGCCCATATGAGCGACTCATCCTGAATTAGATTGTGGAGGATTGTGCAATGATACAGATAGCGACCCATTCCAGAGTCTCCTCTTGGTTCGTTTACGGGCACCGACACGATACCTCTATATATAACACTCCATCAGAAACTTATATATTTATATATACAGCCTACATCCGTTATGTCAAAGTCGGTTATGTCGAAGTATCCGGTTATCTCGGATCAAAGTCCCGTTTCAGACACTATCATTTTACATATAACTGGCTCAGTTTATATCGAATTTCAAGCAAACTACGTTTATGTCGAAGTATTTGTATATGTTCGGTCTGACGAAATTCGACATAACGGATGCAGACTGCATGATAAGAATCATTTAGGTATTGAATAGCGGATGTGGGGGCTCTAACCTGCCACACCGGGATTACAATTCCAGCGTATTAACCACTGGATCACTACAAAATATGTGCAGTTAAACACTCGCAACGCCATTTATTATTAATTTTACTTTACTACTAAACATAGATTGGATACCAATCGATACTATATAAACATCATTGGGCTGTAAAATTGGCAGTTTCTTACGGAGGTTGGTGCACCAAGTACTGGTTAACCACTGGAGCCTGTCCAGGAAAGGTGTTATTAGGTAAACTGCCCGTCGCTCAAATGGGAAACCGGTAGCGATGTTAAATAAAAAAAGAATTGGCAGACGATTTACAGACGGTTATGTAGTCTAGTGGTAACACGCTGGACTGGTAATCCAGGGATCGCAGATTCGATCCCCCGTCTGACGTTAATAAAATTAACAATCTTTCAGATGGGACGTTAAACCGAGGTCTCATGTCGGTGCTTTACACGGTGCACGTAAAAGAACCAGAGGACACTCTGGAATGGGTCTCTGTATGTCTGTTGCATTGCACTATACTCCAAAAATCTAAAATGACTAATCTCTTCAGGAGGCGTCGCTCATATGGGTAACCGGTAGCGACGATAAATAAACGTAAAAAACACACATAATTTGGCGATACAGAACATATACGAGGACATGTACATTCTTCTTGAGGGTGTGAAAGGGACAGTTATTCCGGACTTATCAGACACCTTTTATTAGCTTGGGAACAGGCGTCGATATAGTTTGCCTCGTCAGTCAAATAAATATATTCTAACACCGAGACTATTAATTGGGCCGTATTGAGTTTCTGATCATATCATTTTGCCAGAAGTTAAAAATCGACAGACTGGCACCCAGGCTAACCTTTTATGAACATTCAGCAGGCCCCTTCTTCCCGACGCGACGTCAGACTGGTAGGCAATCGGCTGTCCGATTAGCGCAGTGGTTAACACGTTCGCTTCTCACCATTGCAACCAGGGTTCGGTCCTCAGACCGGAAAGTATGTGAGATGGTACGGTGGTCGTCAGATCGGATAGGTGGGCTTTCTCCGGGTACTCCGGTCGCCCCTCCCTCCACACACACGAGTTACCACATTTATAAATATAGTTTAATCGGTAGCCATTATTTAACTAGCTGGCGGCTCACCAACCGGCCATATCAGAATGAACACATGGCGAGGTTCGAACATTGTCTTTAAGTTGATTTCATAACATCTTGAAGATACCCCTATATATGACGTATCTGCACATTGCTATATAGATTTATTGTCATTAATTGTGTCAGTCCCCTTTTCTACTCTACTAACCAATTCCATATATCATCATATTCCATTACATATTATATATAGTTTCTCTACTTTTCAGCTTTAACATTACTATATAATTCCAATGTGCAGTTTTCACTAATAGTCCTATATTTGAGTGCATTTGATGTGCATGTATATATTGAGGGCCTCATGGTAGATTAACTTTTGTTACATGCGTTCTCTCGTTAAATAAAGTCGTTATTATTATTACTATTATTACTATTGTTATTACTACTATTATTATTATTATTATTATAACATTCCGTCTCCCTTTCCTTAGTTAGCCACTATAGGCAGCGCAGACGGTTATTTTGAACATACATGTACACTGTATAGCTCGATGTGAGCTATTGCTGAAGCACATTTAGTTTTAGATAGCAGATGTAGCTGTGCATTGTAATTAATTGTTGCAGCCAATAGCATTGGGTAGATCCCTTATTACATGCACCACCAGCTGCAAAACTAGGCCAACTTAGAATATTTTCTTTTCTTTCGTGTTTTCTGGTGAATTGAGTTTGCTGAGTGAACGTATCTTTCAATGTTTTGAAACAGTGGCAGATGGTTTTTTATTTTCCACTGTCTGTGTTTCGTATTCTTCCGCGGTTGCGTGCAGTTTTGTATGTTAGCTATTGTCTGACAATCATAGAGAGTTAATTATAAAATTGTATGTTCGAATGACTTTTATTTGTCTGCCGGTTTTCAATTTCAATAGCAGACGGACTAACTTGAACTTCCGGAACTATTTTTATTGCGAACGTTCACAATACTATTGGTGGTTGGGCGCTTGTGTCTTGTACTGAAATGAGGTAGTAAAAATGAATACAAGTGGATCTAAATATAATAACCATAGATAAATGGACATTAAATGTTGTGCTTATTAATGTAAGATAGGATTTTAGTTCACATTTCTGTGACACTCGAGTATATAAACTCCAATATTACACTAATAAATATACACAACTATCATAATTATCCTTTATTACTTTTCTATTTATTTTGCAAATTTATTTTACTTATTTTACAAGTTCGTACACTATCAGTTTAATCGCTCTCGAGACATCTTTCCTGATGGAGTCCATCGCCATGAGGGAGAAGAGAGTGTGTGTTTTACGTTTATATATCGTCGCTAGTCGCTACCGGTTGCATATATGAGCGACGCCTCCCGAAAAGATTATTCATTTTAAAATGTTGGAGGATAGTGTAGTGATACAGACAGAGACCCATTCCAGAGTCTCCTCTGGTTCTTTTACGTGCACGATGTAAAGCACCGACATGATACCTCGGTTTAAAGTCCCATCTGAAAGACTGTTAATTGTATTAGGGTCAGACGGGGGATCGAACCTGCGATCCCTGGATTACCAGTCCAGCATGTTAACCACTGGCAGATCCGTCTGTAGAGAAGAGAAGCGGCAGGGTGGAATTTAAGTACCTTGCCTAAGGGCACAAGGGGAATGGCTACAACTGAGCGGTAACATCGGGCCGTTCACACTTGAAGTGAACGTGCTACCACTAAGCTATCGCGAACTAATTTAGGAGGTATATGCCTCATGCGTATGACCAAATACACAGAGAGTTTAATGTCAACTAATGACCAAATACACACAGAGTTTAATGTCAACTAATGACCAAATACACAGAGAGTTTAATGTCAACTAATGACCAAATACACACCGAGTTTAATGTCAACTAATGACCAAATACACACCGAGTTTAATGTCAACTAATGACCAAATACACACCGAGTTTAATGTCAACTAATGACCAAATACACACCGAGTTTAATGTCATCTAATGACCAAATACACACCGAGTTTAATGTCATCTAATGACCAAATACACACCGAGTTTAATGTCAACTAATGACCAAATACAC
This sequence comes from Archivesica marissinica, assembly GCA_014843695.1. Lineage (NCBI taxonomy): Eukaryota > Metazoa > Mollusca > Bivalvia > Venerida > Vesicomyidae > Archivesica > Archivesica marissinica. The sequence continues at coordinate 31,033,468 of CM026398.1, forward strand.
ACCGAGTTTAATGTCAACTAATGACCAAATACACACCGAGTTTAATGTCAACTAATGACCAAATACACACCGAGTTTAATGTCAACTAATGACCAAATACACACAGAGTTTAATGTCAACTAATGACCAAATACACAGAGTTTAATGTCAACTAATGACCAAATACACACCGAGTTTAATGTCAACTAATGACCAAATACACACAGAGTTTAATGTCAACTAATGACCAAATACACAGAGTTTAATGTCAACTAATGACCAAATACACACCGAGTTTAATGTCAACTAATGACCAAATACACACAGAGTTTAATGTCAACTAATGACCAAATACACAGAGTTTAATGTCAACTAATGACCAAATACACACCGAGTTTAATGTCAACTAATGACCAAATACACACAGAGTTTAATGTCAACTAATGACCAAATACACAGAGTTTAATGTCAACTAATGACCAAATACACACCGAGTTTAATGTCAACTAATGACCAAATACACACAGAGTTTAATGTCAACTAATGACCAAATACACACAGAGTTTAATGTCAACTAATGGCCAAATATACAGAGAGTTTAATGTCAACTAATGCCAAATACACACAGGGTTGAATGTCAACTAATGACCAAATACACACAGAGTTTAATGTCAACTAATGACCAACTACACACAGAGTTGAATGTCAATTAATGATCAAATACACACCGAGTTTAATGTCAACTAATGGCCAAATACACACACTGACATTTCAATTTGGCGTCGCTCATATGGGCAACCGGTAGTGACGATAAATAAACGTAAAAACATACATTTCAATTTCATTGTAAATTCGATGGAATTCAAAAACAATTTGTTCATTATTTACAAATGTTATTGGCACCCATTTCAAGCCGCACATAAGTTTATACGCTATATAGAAAAGATAAGAAACGACCAGATATGATAACAGACCATATGTACAGTGTCACATACATGAGGTAAACCGACCATTCCTTCAATTTGTGAAATGATTTTAAACATACATTTTAAGTTATTTGTGGTTGTGCTCGCGGTTTCCCGGAAGTGCGCGAGCCAGGATGTTCCGGTAGATATCACCCAATCGCTGATGGTATTGCTCCAGGAAGAGACTTCGGTACACACTAAACTGACACATGATCTCTCGGAACTGAACAATGATCTCGCGATACTTACGGGTTTGAAGAATAACGGTGAGTGTTCTGTCTACATCAAGGGACTCCTCCGTGTCCTTTGTGGCCGGTTTTCAGCCGAGTGGTTACGGTCGTTGAATACAAATCACTTGCCCCTCACAGCTGTAGGTTCGAATTCCACTGGGGGTGTCTAATTATTTCACGTGAGGAAGCTATCCAGCTGGCTTGCGGGAGGTGGGTGGTTCTATTTGACAACAATATAGGTATTTTCGTGGCGTGGTATCAATGTAATAATAGTCAATTTGTTGCTTTTCTTTGTTTTGTTTTTGGAGCTTAAAGGTACACCAACAGCTTAGGTCCTATGATACTCTCAATCCATGATTGGTGGATAAAGACCCAGGTAGGGACGGTTACCCGGGTAGAACCACCGACCTTCCGCAAATAAGCTGGATAGCTTCCGCACTTGAAATAATTCTTCGACACCCCATTGGGATTCGAACCTGCAGCGGAGTGGGGCAAGTAAGTGACAAGTCAATGACCGTAACCACTCAGCCACGGAGGCACTCGCCCACCCCCGACCCGAATCAATGTGCTGCACATATATCGAACTACATGCTAGGCGCATTATTGATGTATTTTAGATTAGGATTGTCCCTAGTAAAATAATCAATAAAACATTTCGGGTACCAGACATTTCTTTTTATTATGAAGGAACCAACTAATATTTTAGTTTATGACTTGTATTTATATAAAGAACAATATGTCTCGTTGCAGTAACGTGTTCCTGTCCGTGGCATTCCCAACCTGTTGTATTTTCCGCTACATTAACAACCGACATTTCGTCACTTGGTGTCCGGCAGCAGATTCCATTCGACAAGGTAAGTTTGACAGTATGACATCCCGGTTTGGTGATTGTTTTTCTTTATCCCGGCCGTTATGGACGAGGGTTATTGTTTTTCTTTATCCCGGCCGTTATGGACGAGGGTTATTGTTTTTCTTTATCCCGGCCGTTATGGACGAGGGTTATTGTTTTTCTTTATCCCGGCCGTTATGGACGATGGTTATTGTTTTTCTTTATCCCGGCCGTTATGGACGAGGGTTATTGTTTTTCTTTATCCCGGCCGTTATGGACGAGGGTTATTGTTTTTCTTAATCCCGGCCGTTATGGACGAGGGTTATTGTTTTTGGCTGCGCCTGCCTGCCTTCCTGCCTGCCTGTGTTGATAGGATACCTCCACACGATGTAGATGGACTTTGATGAAACTTTATGGATTTACTAGTATATATGTCGTAAAATCTTTATCTCAACCAGCCGATTAGAATATAGTATCAACCACGCATAACGCGCCTTCATCACTTGCTCCGCCCAGGGTTAGGGTTTGGGTTAGGGTCAAACACGTGGTTGATGTCATTATTCAGTTGGGTGGTTGAGAAAAAAGGCTTACCTATATATGTCCAGAGAGCGGTGCCCGAAGTGACAGTTCCCATTGGCGTTAATAGCAAACTATGATAGCCTGTAACTCGAATACGAAGCAAGCAAGACACGGTTCAAATGGAATGACCTTTTAAATTGCCTTGACCGATTTCTCAAAAATCGAAATATTTCCTGTTAAACTAACCGTCTATATATCCATTTTTGGAATTATCCTGTCCACGCACGGCCACCCAGGCCTGACATATACAAAAGCAATAACCACCTTCCTAACGGCGGCTACATACGGATCTGTAGTCCAGGGATCGCAGGTTCGACCCCCCCCCCCCGTCTGGCTCTAATAACATTAACAGTCTTTCAGATGGGACTTTAAACCGATGTCTCGTGTCGGTTCTTTACACCGTGCACGTAACACTTTTGAGAACCAGAGGAGACTCTGTAATGGGTCTCTGTCTGTATCATTGCACTATCCTCAAAAAATCTAAAATGACTAATCTCTTCAGGAGGCGTCGCTCATATGGCCAACCGGTAGCGACGATAAATAAACGTAAAACACACATAACTGCGGCGGTTAATCAGAACATTTCTAGAATTTAAAACTTACACTTCTCAAATACACCCGCGGTACATGTACATTTATGTCTGCAGGTAATCATAAATCTGGGTAATGGTTACGATAGTAGGCACGGGGAATTCAGGGCTCCGGTTGCTGGGACATACGAGTTTTCCGTCTCCATGTTGATGAGTGCAGCACATTGGGCAGGCGTGGAAATAGTTAGAGGCAAGTGTTTGAGTCTTTATATGTATGACACATTTCCAGAATTTACCACACGGAAAGCAAAGGCAATGTTGGTGTGACGAACTCCACTGGGGTGTCGATTTCTTTCAAGTGAGGAAGCTATCCAGCTGGCGTGCGGAAGGTCGGTATCTATAAACGGGTGTCTCCCCTGTGCATTAAATACTGCTCCGAGGGGCACCTGGGGTCTCCTCCACCAGTAATAGCTGGATAGTCACCATACTCATGACCTAAGCTGTTGGTGCGACTTTAACCCAAAATACAAAAAAATGACAAAAGTATCATTATTCTGTCAAATAAACACAAAACATCATGTTCTCCTTTAGGTTATACAAATTTAATTTCAGCTCAATTGCGAAACAAATTTTTACAACATTATATTAATCGCTCGAGACCTCATTCCTGATGGAATCCATCGCCACGAGGGAGAGAGGAGGCAATGTGCAATGATAGTCCTGTCATTTGATTTGTATATATGTTGAGGGCCTCATGGTAGATTAACTTTTGTTTGAGTTCTCTCGTAACATAATGTCTTTATTATTAATAATAATAATTTAAGTGCCTTGCCTAAGGGCACAATCGTAACGGCTCCAGCTGAGTGCGAATTGAGGCTCTCACGCCTGTAGGGAACGCACTACCACGGCGTTATCACGACTTACAAACGTGGCTGCTTTCAAGTTTATGGTTGAGTCTAGACGTACGCATTTACGAGTTATGCCCCACCAGCTAGCCTGGGAACAGGCGTCGATATATTTTGCCTGGTCAGTCAAATAAATATATTTTAACACCGAGAATTAATTAATTAATTAATTGGGCCGTATTGTGTTTCTGATTATATCAACGTGTCATTTTGCTAGAAGTTAAAAAGTGAAAAATCGACAGACTGGAACCCAGGCTACTCACCAGCTTGAGGCAAATCACACACAGCCACAGAGCGTAATGTTACATTTTTACACTCCTTCCTCCGAACTTTTCTCAGCACTCTATTGGATGACGTTTCCAGAAAGTGTTAGCTATCATAATGCGGTATTCATGTTTAAAACACTCAATTGCCTAGCTACTAGCTGTATCTTATTTCCTATGAAAGCGATAATAAGAAATGATACAAGGTAAACTTATAAATCCAGAAGATTGCAGATAGAACAATGTTGCCCCCCCCCCAATAACAAGATGGCGAAGTTCCCGGATGAAAGCAACACACGTGACAAGAACGACTATGTGGTTGGTTAACATCAGGCTTCTGTAGTGCGCGTTTAGCCTGGGTTCCAGTCTGTCGATTTTTCACTTTTTAACTTCTGGCAAAATGACATGATCAGAAACTCAATACGGCCCAATTAATAGTCTCGGTGTTAAAATCT
>CM026398.1:31043202-31160561 GCA_014843695.1 Archivesica marissinica
TGTAAACTTGGTGATTTACGCATGCATGTTTTTACAGTGTATTCTTTAGATAAAATAATGAACGTCAGTTTTTTTCTTATGGAGTTAAAAGTTGATGATGATTGAGCTTATTTACCCTCGCCTCCGGCGAACCATATGGGCGAGCGAAGAGTTAATTGTTGCATCCAACAGACTTGGGTCATAAGGCGACTATCCAGCTATTATTGGAAGGGGAATACCCCGGTACAAGACCCATCCAAGCACGGAACGCACACCCGGGTAGAACCATCGAACTTCCTCAAGTCAGTTGGATATCTTTCTCACATAAAAAAATCAACGGACGTCAGTTGTTGATAGGGAAATGGTCGAAGGAAGTCATTTTTGCAGATGGCACGCGTGCTGATATTGATTCAAAACAAAAGAACCGTTGAAATTTCAGTCACTAGAAATGAATAATGTTCCTGATGAAATTAAATCGTTGATGGTGAACTTCCTGGTTATTCAAGGTCGATTTGATATTCATTAAAATTCCACTTCCGAAAGCCGGATATCTCTGCAAACCTCTCCATGAAATTCTAATTACCTTATTTTGTCGTTTATAATTACGTTATTGTCGACCTCATCTTGTTGTTTACAATTACAATATAATTAATTTTGACGTTTCCTTCTGGTATGAAGGAAGTTCCCTCTTGTCCATGAACTGGGTATGAAAACAATGATTAAACAGAAGTAGCACTGTTCTGTACAGTCTAAATCTGTTATGTCGAATTTCGTCGGACCGAACAAAATACTTCGACATAGCCGAAAGTTGACTTAACGAAATTCGATATAAACAGATCCAGTTATATGTAAGATGATAATGTCTGAAAAGGGACTTTGATCCGACTTCGAGATAACCGGAAAATTCGACATAACCGACTTTGACATAACGGATGTAGACTGTAATTCTTAAACGTCTATTCACTTATGGTGTGGCTTTACGTTTATTTATCGGCGCTTCCGGTCCTTCTAAACTTTATTTATTATACAATGATTGCGAAGCAAGTTTTAACAACTTATATTAATCACTCTCGTTGGCGCGGATGAAAGCGTATATGTGGTTATTCGTGTAGGAGGAAACCGGAGTACCCGGAGAACACCCACCTGTCCGATCTGGCGACCCCCGTACCATCTCACATACTTCCCGGTCCGAGGATCGAACCTGGGTTGCTGTGATGAGAATGCTGTTGTTCTTTTACAGACTCCTTCTTAGCAATACAATAAAACAAAAGTACAGTGCGCAGTCACGGTTTCGTGGCATATATCACTAGTGTTATTCAGAAATACGGCTTAGTACGATTTCTGACTGTATTTGTGTCGAATAACGCGATTCCTGGGAAACAACAGTGGGAGATAATGTGTAAAACAATCTGTGTTAAACTACGAACAAACAAACTTGTCACTTAGATTCAGAGACATACACGATGAACTTAAATCACGCCGTTAGAATTATTTGGCGTGTAGGCCATGAAAAACTGTGTTTTACGTTTATTTATCATCGCTACCGGTTGCCCATATGAGCGACGCCTCCTGAAGAGATTAGTCATTTTAGATGTTTGGAGGGTAGTGCAATGATACAGACAGAGACCCATTCCAATGTCTCTTCTGATTCTTTTACGTGCACGGTGTACAGCACATACACGATACCTCGGTTTAAAGTCCAACCTGAAAGACTGTTCGGATCGAACGTGCGATCCCTGGATTATCAGTCCAGCATGTTATCACTGGACTACAGATCTGTCTGTTCATGAAAACCCAAATCCCATTGAACTTATGTATTTTGTTATGTGAGAATAGCGGAATGACTGCTGGAATATATGTTTGGGTGGGTGGAACATATTGCAAGGTCGGATGGCAAACTGTGTTATAGCGTTGCCTACAAATCATTTGCCCCTCTGTAAGTTCGAATCACACTGGGGTGGTGGTTCTACCTGGGAGTCTGAAATACTGCTCGGAGAGGCACCTGTGTTCTCCCACCAATGATATCAGTCCTTTGTTTATTTCTCTGTCATTAACACACTGTCGTGACGTCATACCTTTGTACCGGCACCCCATTCCATTATTATTAATATTGGACGGTTTTCAAAAGGCCAGGGTATTTATTGCATTAAATCCTATGCGTAAATGGACGAAAGTAACAATTTGAAAGCAGCATTACATCGTAATAAAGGATGTTTTGGGTAAGATATAAATACTAATGTGTGTGTGTGTTTACAAAAATCGAAATAGTCGCTCAGAAACGATAAAATTACAATACATTTAAACTGTCGTATACGCGAATTTGTTTATCAACACACAAAATGTATACACACACAGTGCGCATGCGTGAAACAACTGAGGATGTAGAACACAATGCATATATTTTGAACATGAATGACTATCTATCTATCTTCCTCTAATGTCGAACCCCTCGCGGGGATGTAGAAATGTCCCTAAAAGACTTAGCTAACAGAGGTATGAATCAACATATCAAGTAATTTAATTAAAAAAGACAACGTGGGACAAATGTGGACGATGCATTCCGAATGTAAACAAGTGCGGACGATGCGTTCCGGTTGTAAACAAGTGCGTGACCGATCGACTCGGAAAGTCCTACTTTCGGTTTCGAGTTTGTTTTATTGCAAAAACACAGTGTTTACCAAATGAACATAAGCATACAAAGTGTACTGTTAGAATGTGTAGCAGCATTGCTACCCATACGTAAACATTGATTTTTTCAAATATATTTTATTTCATACGATGTAATGCTGCTTTAAATAGTAAGATCGTGTTACATATGTGTGTGTTTTAACTTTTTAAGTAAGATATAAGCCTCAAACGAATCTTTTACATATTGGATGGTTTTCAGCTTACATACATAGCTTAGGTTTGTATATCGTTATACATTGTATATTAGTTATACATTTCCGGTGGACTCATATTGCAACTAGCCTCTTCCCATTGTTATTCATGCGTGACTTGTGGAAGATCGGTGGTTCTACAAAGTTGCCTATCCGTACCTGAAATACTGCCCGGGCGGGTCTTCCACCACCATTAAGAGCTGGAAACACAATCTAACTGGTCTTATAAACCACCGCAAACCAGCTGGATAGCTTCCTCACATGAACTAATTCGAACTTAGTGGTGACGGGCAAGTGATTTGAAGACAACTACCGTAACCACTTGGTCACGGATGATCCTACAGACCACTCATGTGAATTAACATCCAGTCAGAGGTTTAGAAGATCTTGTCAAATCTGTCAAAACACACAAACCGAAAGTATAAAAATGCATCCTTAGATTGGGAGATACAAGTTACAGACGGATCGGTTGTCCAGTGGTAACACGCTGGACTGGTAATCCAGGGATTCCAGGTTCGATCCGCCGTCTGACCATAATAAAAATAACAGTCTTTCAGATGGGACGTTAAACCGAGGTCTTGTGTCAGTGCTTTACACCGTGCACGTGAAAGAACCAGAGGAGACTGGAATGGGGCTCTGCCTGTATCATTGCACTATCCTCCAAAAATCTAAAATGACTAATCTCTTCAGGAGGCGTCGCTCATATGGGCAACCGGTAGCGACGATAAATAAACGTAAAACACAAACACATGGGAGATACAATTACAGATGCCAAGCAATATGCCAGATGCTGACAAACAATAACCTTCTAACTGTGACGGGAGGATGTGGCAAGGATATGCTGGAAATATTCTTACCATTGCTCGACGAGAGGGTCGATCCACGAGAAGTCATTTGAATGCAATTGTTAACAGATTTCGAATATACCTCAATGCACATTAGCTTGCCTAATCATATTGGTAAAGTGAACTATGTAAAAAACATCGCTGTTATTTCACACAGGAACACATTCTCGATATCACATAACCTTGAAAGGTCAACTGCAAGGTCATGAGGTTTGGTTTTATTTGAAAGGTCATACGAGATGCTCTATAGATGAAGTTATATGTCTGTCTTGCTTCGTGTTCGAGCTACAAGCATCGCATAGTTTACTATACAAGTGGACACAGCGCTGATTGCCCTGACAACAGGCCCTGACCGAGTTCTCTAAAACTCCAAGACTTACTCTTAGACCAACCCTCTATATATCAACAAAGTTTCATAAAATTCCATCAACAACTTTCAGATAGTTGTGATTGTACAGTGGATACGCGTTCGCTTCAGGTGCGAAAGGCCCGGAGTTCGAGCCCCGATGGAGCCGTTACGATTGTGCCCTTAGGCAAGGCATTTAAATTCCACATTGCCTCATATCTCTCCCTTGTGGCGATGGATTCCATCAGGAATGAGGTCTCGAGAGTGATTAATATAAGTTGTAAGAACTTGTTTCACAATCGAGCAAAATTAATTAACTTTCAGAGCTATCCTGTTCACAGACAGGACAAAGCGCCGACAAAAACAACAATACCTGTTCCTAATGGCAGGAGATAATACTAGTACGGTCAATACATTGACGGATAATTCAAATGTTGCTGGCAGGGGCGGGGAGAGGGGTAAACAAGCAACAAGAATAATCACTTCCACACGTGATGCATGTATTACGGAATAGGCTGTAAAACAGGTATAAATGTGTCGTACTGCAGAATATGATGGTAAATGAAAACATGTATTAAAACCAGTATTTACATAAAAGTATTGTAGAAGTAGTCTCTATTGTATCATATGACACTATATTGTACCAAGAACACAAATCCCTCCCCCCATACAACGAGGCTCATCTATTATTGACGAGGCTCATCTATTATTGACGAGACTCAGCTAACAACGAGGCTCATCTATTATCAACGAGGCTCAGCTAACAACGAGGCTCATCTATTATCGACGATACTCAGCTAACAACGAGGCTCATCTATTATCGACGAGGCTCAGCTAACAACGAGGCTCATCTATTATCGACGATACTCAGCTAACAACGAGGCTCATCTATTATCGACGAGGCTCAGCTAACAACGAGGCTCATCCATTATCGACGAGACTCAGCTAACAACGAGGCTCATCTATTATCGACGATACTCAGCTAACAACGAGGCTCATCTATTATCGACGATACTCAGCTAACAACGAGGCTCATCTATTATCGACGAGACTCAGCTAACAACGAGGCTCATCTATTATCGACGAGGCTCAGCTAACAACGAGGCTCATCTATTATCGACGAGACTCAGCTAACAACGAGGCTCATCTATTATCGACGAGGCTAAGCTAACAACAAGGCTCATATCACCGACGATGGTAAGCATTGTTCTGTTATGAACAAACATGATTTTTTTTGTTACAGTGATCTTGACATTTAACCTCAAATCAATAACGGTCGTCTAGTCGCCACCAACCTCCCTACCAAGTTTGATGTATAAGTTCACAAACAGTTCAGTAGTCCTTCAGCAGAATCATTCTGACTGTTGACGGCCGCCGTGACCTCTACTTGGCTGACCCCAAAATGAGTGTACCAAAAACAAAAAAAATCAACAAACTCATACAATATAAGAACAAACAGTCATAAAATCACCAAACCAACATAAGCAAACAAACCACAGCAATATCGGGGGGGGGGGAGGGACAGCAATATCGGGGGGGGGGGGAACAGCAATATATTTATTACGAGTACAGTCAAACACGTCTTAAGCAGCCAGCCAAGGGAATCGCAGAAAGTGGCTGCTTAGCACAGGTGGCTGCTTAATAGAGGTCAAATGTATAATAAAACAACATATTGGGATTCTGGAAGCTGGCTGCTTATTACAGGCTGACTGCTTAATGGAGGTCAAATGTATAATAAAACAGCAAATTGGAAATCTGGCTGCTTATTACAGGTTGGCTGCTTAATGGAGGTGACCACTAACACAGGTTTTACTGTATATTTATTCATGCATGATTGAATGATATTTCTCTGGAAAAACAAATCAAGCAAGCGAATCAAGAGCAGGACCCACGATTCAATAATATTTTCCTGATGAATACACATGAGTAGAAACAGTCTTGTAGCTTTGAGTTTGTCATCTGTTTGAACTAATTTCTGTTCACGAGTCAAATAGAACTCAATCATTCAAATATAACTCAATCATTCAAATATAACTCGATCATTCAAATATAACTCGATTATTCAAATATAACTCAATCATTCAAACACATTTTCTTTTTCTTTTAGGCTGGAAAGTGTATTTTATGATTGAATAATTATGATGTTACTATATTTAAAATGGCGAACGGTTGTCGTTTCTAATTGACATCATAGTCATAGGATTTCAGACTCGACGTTACTCGACATTGTAGACGCTGCGAACAACAGTGCAGAGCAGCGAATATATAATGTGTTGTTTCACTGTTTTCAACCAGTCAAATAACATATTTGTTCGATCCCCCGTCTGACCCTAATAAAATTAACAGTCATTCAGATGGGACGTTAAACCGAGGTCTTGTGTCGGTGCTTTACACCGTGCACGTGAAAGAACCAGAGGAGACTCTGGAATGGGTCTCTGTCTGTATCATGCACTATCCTCCAACATCTAAAATGACTAATCTCTTCAGGAGGCGTCGCTCATATGGGCAACCGGTAGCGACGATAAATAAACGTAAAACACACACACTACTAAATTTCTATATTTCTTTGGAAATAATAAAACAATCCTGGTAATTAAATTACTAAATAAAACCCAAACGTTCTTGGGGTCTAGTACAATAAAACAGCCGTAAACTTACCAAACAAATATTATCTTGATTACATTTTGAATATAAAATAGTTAGTGGATTAGTATTGTATATCTGTACATGTATATACATGTGCAATTGAAATGTACAAAACCTCCTGTGACCAGCACATAACCTGTGTTTTCAATTAAGATCAACTTACTTAACCCTTTCAACACTATACACACCTCTAAATAGGCTTACAAAAAGTGTAGATCCAGATGAGCTGGAACATTTTGCAAGTAATATTACTATTTTTAGACAAAATCACCCACTTTGATAAATGAACTGGTGCAAATGTAATTTTCTGATTAATTTATTGGTCTAAAAATATCATGCACCAGTCCATGTCAGTTACTTGGTGTTGAATGGGTGCACCAGTCCATGTCAGTTACTTAGTGTTAGTTTATACAAATTTATTTTAGCTCGATTGCGAAACAAGTTATTTCAACTTATATAAATCACTCTCGAGACCTCATTCCTGATGGAATCCATCGCCACGAGGGAGAGAGAAGAGGCAACGTGGAATTTAAATGCCTTGCCTAAGGGCACAATCGTAACGGCTCCAGTGGGGCTCGAACTCCGGACCTTTCGCACCTGAAGCGAACGCACATCCACTGCGCTATCACGACTTCCACTTAGTGTTGAAAGGGTTAATTGTTTCACAAAACCTGGAGCCGGACTCACAAACAAATCTTTGTTTTTACATAAGTTTAACGTTTACTCAACTGTTTGACAAGACAATCTATTCAAGAGGTTAACAATATTTCACCTACTCAAAACTTAAGCAGATTTTCTAGAGTAGCTACAGACCAACACGTTATATATTTATGGTAGATAAAAGTATTTTGCGCGCATGTGTACATGCTAAACTACATCTATCGCCAATATAAAAGCGCCCCTGAATTCTTCATGTACACAAGTTTAGTCCGTTTCAAGCTTCATAAAATACAATATGTATACATACTTCGGTTTATGCTAAAGGGCTACCATGCCCTAATGATAGAGAATATCAAATGTAAATGGGAGATAAATTGGTCAAATAGAAAAATTATTGCGGAGTTATTGTTCTCTGCTTCCTATTTCTACGTTATACTGCCGGACAAGGAATTTCTGATAAAGATTGGCAGGTTCATTACATATTATGGGACAGATTCAATCCTGTTGTAACATACCCAGAAAAATGGAGGCAGTGTGCAATTTAATTGCCTTACCAAAGGGCACAATCGTAATGGCTAGAGCTGGGCACAAACTACCGGCCGCTTACACGTGAAGCGAACATGCTACCACTGCGCTATTACGACTTCCTTTGTTTTCAATCTCAGCCCACTTTTCATTCAGATTAGATGCAAACGGAGATAAACACATATCGGAGATAAACATATATCAGAGATAAACATATATCAGAGATACATATATCGGAGATACACATATATCAGAGATACATATATCGGAGATACATATATTGGAGATACACATATATCGTAGATAAATATATTGGAGATACACATATATCAGAGATACATATATTGGAGATACACATATATCAGAGATACATATATTGGAGATACACATATATCAGAGATACATATATTGGAGATAAACATATATCAGAGATACATATATTGGAGATACACATATATTGGAGATACATATATATCAGAGATACATATATTGGAGATACATATATTGGAGATAAACATATATTGGAGATACATATATATCGGAGATACACATATATCAGAGATACATATATTGGAGATACATATATATCGGAGATACATATATTGGAGATACACATATATCGGAGATACATATATTGGAGATACACATATATCGGAGATACATATATTGGAGATACATATATTGGAGATACATATATTGGAGATACATATATTGGAGATACATATATTGGAGATACATATATATCAGAGATACATATATTGGAGATAAACATATATCAGAGATACATATATCGGAGATACATATATTGGAGATACATATATTGGAGATACACATATATCGGAGATACATATATTGGAGATACATATATTGGAGATAAACATATATTGGAGATACATATATTGGAGATACATATATTGGAGATAAACATATATCAAAGGTACATATATTGGAGATACATATATTGGAGATAAACATATATCAAAGGTACATATATTAGAGATACACATATATCAAAGATACATATATATCGGAGAGACACAGCGATACAGTGTCTCTGTCCTGGACATAATTGGTGGAATGCTACATTACAATAACCATAACAATACAAGTAAATATAAAAATAAAATGAAGTATTAATGTTTATTATAATTTGCTCCAACAGCACTGTTTACAGATATCTTTGCTTCAATTGCATCAACTAGCTACCCGACACCACTACCTGACACTACTACCCAACACCACTGCCTGACACCACTACCTGACACCACTACCTGTCACCACTACCTGACACCACTACCCAACACCACTACCTGACACCACTACCTGACACCACTACCGACACCACTACCTGACACCACTACCTGTCACCACTACCTGACACCACTACCCAACACCACTACCTGACACCACTACCCGACACCACTACCTGTCACCACTACCCGACACCACTACCTGACACCACTACCCAACACTACTACCTGTCACCACTACCCGACACCACTACCAGACACCACTACCCAACACCACTACCCGACACCACTACCTGACACCACTACCCGACACCACTACCAGACACCACTACCCAACACCACTACCCGACACCACTACCTGACACCACTACCAGACACCACTACCTGTCACCACTACCTGACACCACTACATTACACCACTACCTGACACCACTACCCGACACCACTACCTGACACCACTACATTACACCACTACCTGACACCACTACCTGACACCACTACCTGACACCACTACCTGTCACCACTACCTGACACCACTACATTACACCACTACCCGACACCACTACCTGACACCACTACCCAACACCACTACCCGACACCACTACCCAACACCACTGCCGACACCACTACCTGTCACCACTACATTACACCACTACCTGACACCACTACCTCACACCACTGCCTCACACTACTACCTCACACAGCAACATGTCAGCAGACAAAATTAAAGCGACATTACGTTGCAAAAAAAGGTGTTCACGTATAAATAGCATTGTTACTACACATTCTTCCGAAATAATTTACATAATTAATTTTCATCAGAAAGCGTGGTTTATGTGATCTACAAACTTGCAAAAGTGAAAGTAGGAATTTCCAAAACGGTTAACACGACCCGGAAGGGACACTTGATTATTACTCAATCTTACTATACAGGGGAGGTAATCCAGTGATACTGTCATTTAGATGTAGATCAATTTCAGATTACTCCAAAACATAAGTATGTGCAGGTGCAAGGGGTGAGATACAACGGTAAATCTGTCAGACATGACCTTGTGAGCACTGATACATCTTTTCATAATACACATGTTGTGTTGTGCGTTATTTTAGAACATCAGATATAAAGTTTGTTTATTACCGTAGTTGAAATATTGAGATTCTGTGGAAAATATTTGGAAATAAATTATACAATATAATAGTTAATCACATTCTGTACAACTTCTTTTTTCACCGAGTTAGTGTCGCTTTAAGTCTCGTCGCTACATATAGAACACAGGACAAATGGCTCATATCTTCCCCGGCAATTAAATGAACCAGCAAAGACAGTGATGTTGTAGATTATGTTTGTTAGTTGTAGATTACGTTTCTTAGTTGTTCTTAGTAACTCTATATAATACAGTAATATAAAAATATCCAACTTCATTATTTACATAATATATAATTCCTGGCATTATAATAAACATGTACACAAATAATACACAAATAATACACAAATACCGAGTCAGATTACAATCCAAGAGCTATGTATATGCACATGAACAATATGAACTATGATATTCTGAATAATTCAATAAAAATCTCACATTTCAGACAAATTTATTCTACGTAACAATACATATATAACTTCCCTGATTAGCGGTTACATTGACATTACTGTACACACAATCAAACATCCCCAACTGTACAGCATTTGGTCTATCCTTACCAATACTGTTGAACATGGTTCCATATTCACTAGTGTATAAGAGTCTATGTATCCGAGATATGGGGGTGTACAGTACGCGTACATTAAACACTAAGTATACAGTTATGAACACACCCGTATACTTGGATATACGAACTCGGTACACTAGCATATATGGTAGACGTGTCACGATATGCCTAATGAGTGCCATGACATATTGTAAACATTCTCAATATGTACCACGATATATTGCCATAGATACTGAGAACTGCTGCATAATGTAAACATAAAACAGTTAAAAATCTCCTATCAGTTTCTGACCAGTAATATCACTAGAAATATTACTAATATGATGCATGTGTGATCCTGATGATTTATTCGATTAAAATTTGGAACTAAATTCTTTTAACTCCACAAACCAAATTATTATAATCAAATGAACCATAATAAGACGGAAAACATGACAGATATCGTGGTACCCCTAGCATATGGACTCGCTTTCTGAATTGCATCTGAAAGATTTGATTATATCTAAACTTCTGTTTCTTTTATCCATTAACAGTCCAGTTAAATATGTTCGGGAGCATCATGAATTTGGTATGATTGAAATGAATCCAATTCCATGATATTTTGTCAATTCACACGGCTGAATAGTTCCATATATGGGAATGTATGAACCCGTATATACGAGCGTACGGAACCCTTTTATCCGATATACGGAGCCCGTATATGGACCCTTTTGCAGCAGTACTATAGGGGTGAATATCCCTTGAAACAAACATTATGATGAATAGTGAATAATGGTTCATGAATAGTTAATATCACTTTATTTATTAGCTACAAACTGACATACGGGACATGTCAAATTACATTTAGGGTATGTACGGTATTAATATTTTGATTAGCACGTTTAAACAAGACATAATTCTTATTGACATATGGCATTTTGGTACTTTACACTTAAATTCATATACACACATATATATTATTATATATACATATACATGTAGACGGTTTTACTAGGACAGTTTTGAATCTTAACTGTTATCCCTTTAAATAGCGAATAAATTGGAAGGAATGTGCAAACAACATAGATCCAGATCGCCGTGGCTTTTGCTCCACTATCTGAATAGCAAACAGCATAGAACCTGATCAGACGGAAAGTTCTGTGCCATCTGATCAGGCTCTATGCTATTTGTAAAAGCAACTTTAGTGATAATTGCAACTAACATTGCTTTTGCAAATAGACAAGGCTAGACGGTACAGAACGTGCAATCTCATCAGGCTCTATGCTGTTTGCTATTCGGCTAGTGGAGCTAAAACTGAATGGCACATTCCTGCACATTTTTTCAGCATTTAACTCTTTCACCATCAATGTCGCATAAAAGCGACTTTACAAAAAGCCGAGAACCCGATGAGACAGAACAGAACGTGCCGTCAGATGAGGCTATATGCTGATTGCTCTTCAGTGGAGCTGAAGAACCAGTCCGAATAGCAAACAACATAGACCCTGATCAGAATCGGCATTACGCCTGGGTATGTCAGCCATACACCGACCGGGTATGTCAGCTTTTTGCAAAACGCTTCACTTAAGGTCATCAATTTATTTTGGATTCCCTTGAAAATTCGAAATTCAAGGTGTTCCAAATCTTAAACCCTATAGACTGGAACTCTGATTTAAATGTAACTATGAGAGGCAGACTGGTACCCTACATACATACAAACAAACAATGATGTGTTTCTTATTTGGTGTCAACATGTTCACAGCTGGACTCGAACGTTAGTTTGTTTGTTCCTTGGGCTTAAAGTCGCACCAACAGCTTAGGTCATACGGCACGTCTCCTCAATCACTACAGCCAATCAGAATGTCTCTGGGCACTTTTCTGTTCAAGCGCGACGGTAGAATATTAGTATATATCTTGAGTATTGATTCCTGCTCCAACAATTGCCAAGTCATCCGTGACGCAACAGTATTGGATAGGGCACATCCGATTAATACACCAGCTAACTGGATCCGTGCACGGGTCGTTGATTGCACGAGTCGTTGATTGCACGAGTCGTTGATTGCACGGGTCGTTGATTGCACGTGTTATACAATCAAGTTGACCTAGGGAACTGTTAGCAGAGATTACACAATGGACTGGTTCTGTTATGCCCATATTTTGGTCCAAATAAAGATAAAACCGTGATACCGTAGTTGATACAAAATGTAGAACTAGTGCTAAATCAGTTCATCAATTATACGGTAAACTAATTAGATCGCACGTTTAGTTCATTATTATACTGAGTAGTCATAATTACATATAATGACTATGTTACTATGGCAACAGTCCTCAGAAAATAATTGTATATTATCAAAATATTGTCCAAACAGTCGGATAGACAGTATGTTATGCATGATTAGTTCAAACCAACGCCATTACTGGATCACATAAATATGACAGTCGACTACTTCCTTTTAAAATATACAATTGCTTTACGAGTGTAAAACATACTTTTATAACCAATTTCTAATCAAACGTCACAATAGTAGAAGATTTCCATGAAAAATGATGTCGAGTGACTTAATAACACGAAAATACGCAATTTAATTGGGGAATTACTTCAAAACAAATTTAGCACCATTTCAACATTATATATATATCTCGATATATCATGTAGTTTTACAAGCTATTACTTTTGACCAAAAATAACAACATAATGGACCTAGTCCACATTTAAAGCGTTTAAGTTGACCATTGAGCACCTATATCGTATAGTCCTGAATTTGCACATTGGTTCATGTATATATATACACATGGCTTGTCGTGTCTTCATGTATATATACACATGGCTTGTCTTGTCTTCATCACACTGCAGATGTGTCATTGGGTTTATCGATAAGTGTCTGAAAGAGAAATAACAATTAATATAATTTATCCAAAAAAAAATTATTATTATTTTAGCTTGATTGCGAAACAAGTTCTTACAACTTATATTAATAACTCTAGAGACCTCAATCCTGGTGGAATTCATCGCCACGAGGGAGAGAACAGGCAATCAGATATATGAAATACTGTGTTTGAAATGGAATACGACACCGGCAACCACAGCTGACCTACATCATTACACGATCAACTAGAGCAGATCTACATTCATCATGCCAACTTTCTTCACCAGCAGTCAGATTCATTTATTTTTTGGAAATACTAGTGATATTTTATTCCTTTTAAACTTTAAGGTGCAGACGAGGAATCAAGCAATTCATTTATAATGGCCTAATCATATAAAGTTGACTGTTCAATGTTGTTTAATTTATACACAGACGGATCTGTAGTCCAGTGGTAATACGCTGGACTGGTAATCCAGGGATCGCAGGTTCGATCCCCCGTCTGACCATAATAAAATTAACAGTCTTTCAGATGGGACGTTAAACCGAGGTCTCGTGTCGGTGCTTTACACTGTGCACGTAAAAGAACCAGAGAAGACTCTAGAATGGGTCTGTATCATTGCACTATCCTCCAAAAATCTAAAATAACTAATCTCTTCAGGAGGCATCGCTCATATGGGTAACCAGTAGCGACGATAAATAAATGTAAAAACACACTTAATTTATACAAATTTATTTTAACTCAATTGCAAAACGTTAGATTAATATCACTATGAGGGAAATAGAAGAGGCAATGTGGAATTTAAATGCCTTGCTTGCCTAGGGGCACAATTGTAATGGCTACAGCTGGGATCAAACTCCAGGTCTTTCACAGTTAATACGACTTCACAACTTCCATTGTGCAATAAACAATCACTAAGAACTGTGAGAACCATGATGGTGGTGTACCGAGGCAAGACAGCTATATCCATGCGTCCGCCTCCTCCTCCCTCGCTGTGAGAACCATGATGGTGGTGTACCGAGGCAAGACAGCTATATCCATGTGTCCGCCTCCTCCTCCCTCGCTGTGAGAACCATGATGGTGGTGTACTGAGGCAAGACAGCTATATCCATGTGTCCGCCTCCTCCTCCCTCGCTGTGAGAACCATGATGGTGGTGTACCGAGGCAAGACAGCTATATCCATGTGTCCGCCTCCTCCTCCCTCGCTGTGAGAACCATGATGGTGGTGTACCGAGGCAAGACAGCTATATCCATGTGTCCGCCTCCTCCTCCCTCGCTGTGAGAACCATGATGGTGGTGTACCGAGGCAAGACAGCTATATCCATGTGTCCGCCTCCTCCTCCCTCGCTGTGAGAACCATGATGGTGGTGTACCGAGGCAAGACAGCTATATCCATGTGTCCGCCTCCTCCTCCCTCGCTGTGAGAACCATGATGGTGGTGTACCGAGGCAAGACAGCTATATCCATGTGTCCGCCTCCTCCTCCCTCGCTGTGAGAACCATGATGGTGGTGTACCGAGGCAAGACAGCTATATCCATGTGTCCGCCTCCTCCTCCCTCGCTGTGAGAACCATGATGGTGGTGTACCGAGGCAAGACAGCTATATCCATGTGTCCGCCTCCTCCTCCCTCGCGGCGATGGATTCCATCAAGGAACGAGGTCTCGAGAGAGATTGACCTAATGTTGCTTCAGGTGCGAAAAGCTCGGAGTTCGAGCCTCGCTGGAGCTGTTACGATTGTGCCCTTAGGCAAGGCATGTAAATTCCACGTTGCCTCTTCTCTCTCCCTCGTGGCGATGGATTCGATCGGGAATGAGGTCTCAAGAACGATTAATATTAGTTGCAAGAACTTGTTTCACAATTGAGCTAAACTAAATTTGTATAAACTAATGTCGCAGGCTGTCCGGTTAGCATAGTGGTTAGTTAGCATGCTCGCTTCTCACCAGTGCAACCTGGGTTCGATACTCGGACTGGGAAGTATGCGAGATGGTACGGTGGTCACCAAATTTGACAGGTGGGTTTTCTCCGGGTACTCCGGTTTCATCCAACATGAATGAACACATATACGCTTTCATGAGCGCCAACGAGAGTGATTAATATAAGTTGTTAAAGCTTGTTTCGCAATCATTGTAAAATAAATAAACTTTATACTAACATTGTACTATTTATTCTAATAATTCTTACTTGGTCTCGACGTTATCAAACCTTTCCCCAATCTCAGTCTCCAGCCTCTGATTGGTTCAGCTGAGTGTAAATCAACCAATCAAATTACTTGAGCTCGAGTTTGATATCTGAGAACAGTTTTATAACCTCGGCCAAGCCTCTTGTGGGCTGTTTTAATACATGTATTACCTGGCTCCCGTGGGCGGACTGTTCATCAATGAAGTCAACGTTGTAATCTTCTAATACTTCCTCCTTGTCTTCAATGCTGGCGTTTTGATTCTGTAAATTGTAATGTGTGCAGATTTGACATGATACTAGACATTGACATACATCTATTTGGAATGATTTGACCCCTGTTCGGAATGATTTGACCCCGGTTAGGAGTGACTTGACCCCTGTTCGGAATGATTTTACCCCTATTCAGAATTATTTGACCCCTGTTCGGAATTACTTTACCCGCTTCAGAATGATTTTACCCTTGTTCAGAATTATTTCACCCCTGTTCGGAATTATTTTACCCCAATTCAGAATTATTTTACCCCTGTTCGGAATTATTTTACCAATGTTAGGAATTATTTTACCCCAATTCAGAATTATTTTACCCCTGTTCGGAATTATTTTACCAATGTTAGGAATTATTTTACCCCAATTCAGAATTATTTTACCCCAATTCAGAATTATTTTACCAATGTTAGGAATTATTTTACCCCAATTCAGAATTATTTTACTCATGTTCGGAATTACCTTACCCATGTTCGGATTTATTTTACCCTTGTTCAGATTTATTTTACTCATGTTCGGAATTATCTTACCAATGTTAGGAATTATTTTACCCATTTAATTAATCTACTAGCTGCAATCTTGGACTTTAGATAAAGTATAATTTAGCAATTATTTATCTAGTAATCATCCAGTTACAACACTAACATTTTCCTGTCAAATCACTCGACAAACAAGGAGGAAAAGTCGAAAAGAAGTTTTCCAGTTTGTACCTACAGTGAAACCTGTGTTAGAAAGCCAGCCAAGCGGAATCACAGAAAGTGGCTGCTTCGCACAGATGGCTGCTTAATAGAGGTCAAATGAATAATAAAACATATTGGGAATCTTGAAACTGGCTGCTTAATACAGGTTGGCTGCTTAATGGAGGTGACTACTAACACAGGTTCGACTGTAGTATTTATCTATAGGTTTTCCTCGATGTTCCATGCAAAGTTTCATTAAAATGTACTGTACCAAGTTGTTTTTTGAGGAGAAAACAAACAGATTTCCAAGATTTGTCGATTGCAGAAATTGTGAAAATCGTACATATGGACCCAGGTCGACTGGCTTATACTAAACTATACGAAACTATACACACACTCGCAGATGAGGTCAATGTAACATCAGGATTTGTAGATGACAATCATTTGTATCTTACAGTCTTCATGAAACTTTGCCAGTATGTCCGACACCGGTCACATAAATGATTAAAATGCACTTTATAATTCCAATTTATTTAATCTGACCGAACTATTTTTAGTCAAAGATGTCAGGGTGGTCCTTAAGATTTCGGGGAGACTTATCTTATCGAAATATTGAATGTATGCAATTGTGATCTAATCAAACAGGCCGGGGAACATACAAGTTGACTAATTATATACAAATAGATGCACTTTTTTCACCCTATTGATGGTGAATGATGATGACATGCGGTCGTTGTTCGGGATTAATTTTGGATTGCCGGTAATGATTTTGACTGGCCGCTGGTCGCGGTCGGCAGGTGGTCGCTATTAACAGGTGGTTTTTAGCACAGGTTTGACAATTGTTTTATCACGAATCATTAATGATTTGAAATTGTTCTTTCACGAATAATTAATGATTTGCAATTATTTCACTAGCAATGAGCACAGTACGATATGCAACAGACCTGAAAAGTCAGACTGGGTGAATGCAGCGATGCACTGGTGGGTGTCATGACCCGAATGGAGTGTATGACAGCATCGTGCAGGGATACAAAGATGTTGGAATGGTCCAAGGTGTCGTAAAACTGCGTCTTCTCAAACATCTCCCGAATACCAGCTGAAAAAATAAATAATAAGGGTTCATTCTAGGTCAGAATATTTGGGAGTGAGAAGTGAGAAAGCGCGCAATCGCATCCTTAAATGGTGTTATTTAATAAATTTCAACAAAATATGGTTCAAATGAACAGTATGACCATTAAATACAACATTTGAATAGAAGTGCTTTATAATGGACCAGTGTATCTTACTGGACAAAATTTTGTATGAAAATTGTAAAAAAATAAAATTAAAAAAAGAATTTTGTTTTTGTTTAGGGAGAAGCGCCTATTTCGCCCACATCGCCCTCTAGAATGATCCCTGATGGGTCGTCAGACTACATTGCTTGCAACCGGCACAGGCAAATGCCCTATACATGTATATACAAGATAAAGCTATAAGAATTGATATAGAGAGTATATGGGAAATTATGGTGCAAATGCACGTGTTACAGTCGAGGGATCAATCTCGATTTTCTGGGATGTATTTTACATTAGGTTAGCTGGCTCAACTTAGGCGAGTGTTAGGAACACGTAGACGATTAACTAATTAATACAAATACAGTGTTACTGATACATGTACTTTCAGGATGACGCAACAAATTAAACGATGCAAATCAATACACATGAATTCCCGCTTTCCGATGGGCCCATTTTTCATTCTTACAGTCATATTGGAGAGGCACCTCACCTCGCTAATGAAGCAGGTGAAGCCCCGCCAAAACCCATGCTCAGGTGTCCTTTAACTCATACAATATATGAATCTTGATTTACACGGCTCACCAACCACGGGGTGCGAGTTCAAGCCCAGTTAGTACCATGGCGGTGTTGTTCTTGCCTCTTAAATCCACACTGCCTCTTCTCTCCCTCGTGGCGATGGATTCCATCAGGAATGAGGTCTCAAGAGTGTGTGTGTGTGTTTATTTATCAGATTCTGTGTATATATTTTGGCAATGCATCACACGCTCGCGAGTCGGTTTACGTAAATACGTTCCTTTGTGTCAATTTACCGTATCAATTTTATTAACATGTGTGTTTTACGTTTATTTATCGTCGCTACCGGTTGCCCATATGAGCGTTGCCTCCTGAAGAGATTAATCATTTTAGATTTTGGAGGATAGTGCAATGATACAGAAAGAGACCCATTTCAGAGTCTCCACTGGTACTTTTACGTGCATGGTGTACAGAACCGACACAAGACCTCGGTTTAACGTCCCATCTGAAAGACTGAGGTCTCAAGCGCGATTAATCGAATGCTATTAATACTTATTTCGCAATCAAGCTAAAGTAAGTTGTGTAAATACTGTTCATGAATATGTTATATGTAGAATCATCCCTGTGGTGCCGCCTTCCTTACCTTTACAGTTGGCAAGAATGACTTTCACTCCAAGCCCTTTAAACTCTCCAATAACCTGCAAGAAATTAAGAAGCAATTTACTGCAAAAGCAAGAAATTAAGAAGCAATTTACTGCAATAGCAAGAAATTAAGAAGCAATTTACTGCAATAGCAAGAAATTAAGAAGTAATTTACTGCAACACAAGAAATAAGTAATTACTGCAAATACGAGAAATTAAGAAGCAATGTGTGAAAGGATATTGATAATAATGATAAAACACTATGGACCATCGTTCATCATTGTTGACCATGCCGATTCAGATGAAATGTTGTCTAAAGCAATTGTGGATGGACAGATGCCAGGTAATTGGTCTAACACCAATCGTTCACCCGCAGAGGTGTAGCACAGGTGAGCTAATAAAGAAAGTGTTCATACTTACACCGGAAAGAACTTTGACTCCCATCGAGTCCACAAAACTCCACGGCGAACAGTCAAAAATGAGCGTATGAAAACCAACATCCTTAGGCAAGTCTCCGCTTTGTTTGGGTTCTACAACAGTGAAGACGCCCTCCTGAGTTTCTATCTGTAGCTCCATCTCGAGGGCATCGTCAGGTATAGCTATGTCTGGTACATCATCATCACCAAGGACAACTAGTGCCTGCAGCAGACGAAAGAAAACTAGGTCACAAGAAGAGGAAATATGATGAAGACGAATGAATGCATGGGGAGACTAGAGGATCACACTCGGAGAGAGGCGAACCCGGCGCTGGTATTTGATACAAGAACAAATATTTGATCTTACAGTGTTTAATAGTCAATGTGAGAGGACATTTCGCTGTCCGCACTAACCACAGGCTTTGATCGGTTTCTTCCAAAAGTCGAATCACTTCCTCACAGAATTGGGGTTTATAAATACAATTAATTGATAAATGATAACTCTGCCTGGGCCTCGATTTGTTACTGGTATTGACAGGTTATATAACAGTAAAACCCATGCATTGCTGTAAGTTCACATGCCAGACTTGTTAGTTTATACAAATTTAGTTTAGCTCAATTGCGAAACAAGTTCTTACAATATAATATTAATCACTCTTGAGAGACTGGAGAAACCAGGCTCACCAATTTGGCCATTTACTGTTGGAGGAAGAATTCGATTTACTTGTCGAGCAAAGACACTCTAAAACAACAAATGAATTTTCTGTAATTGAACAATTCTTGGAAAATTTATTCCAGCGAAGGCTATTGTGATATACAGTACAACAATATCAGAGAAATTTACTGTTTTAAAGAGTTTCTTTGCCCGACTCACATATTCCTCACATTAACTCTTTCCCTCATAGAAGCACCTCTTGGCGCCATTACCAATACGACATACATTAACCCTTTCCCTCATAGAAGCACCTCTTGGCACCATTACCAATACGACATACATTAATCCTTTCCCTCATAGAAGCACCTCTTGGCGCCATTACCAATACCACATACATTGACAATGTAGTAGCCAAACCAATGTTCATAATAAAGGCCTGAATATCATGTAGTCGCAGTAATATCTATGTAGGTGGGATAGATATGGTGACTACTTATCCATTGCATGATAGCTAAATGACTGTCGTTTGTATGGCGATATAATAGTATATTAACCTATATCTCTATGTAGTCCCAGTAATATCTATGGAGGTGGGATAGATATGGCAACTACTTATCCACTGCATGATAGCTAAATGGCTGTTGTTTGCATGGAGATATAATAGTATATTAACCTAAATCTTTATGAAGTACCAGTAATATCTATGGAGGTGGGATAGATATGGCGACTACATATCCACTGCATGATATCTAAATGGCTGTTGTTTGCATGGAGATATAATAGTATATTAACCTAAATATTTATGAAGTACCAGTAATATCTATGGAGGTGGGATAGATATGGCGACTACATATCCACTGCATGATATCTAAATGGCTGTTGTTTGCATGGAGATATAATAGTATATTAACCTAAATCTTTATGAAGGAAAGGGTTAATTATGAAAAACAAGCAGAGAAACACATTGTTTTGGATGGACAATTATCAACCCAATGATAAAGACATTCCAAAAATTCCTTGAAACATGTTTCGAATGTACCTTCTTTGGCTTCCTTTTCTGCAATTTCTTCCATCTTGCGTCCCTCTTTTTCTGAATAATTTTCAGCGTTCTGGGGTTCGCAGTTTTCTTATAAAGGAGAGTACGGAAATGTTCTGTGTTCACGTAGAACAAGGAATTATCAAATCTGAATATCTTGATGCCGGGGATTTCCTTGGCCTGCAAGCAACGGAATGTATGCATTATTCAATAAGGAGTGCTCAACTGAATATCTAACAGGCGGATCTGTAGTCCAGTGGTAACAGGCTGGACTGGTAATTCAGGGATCGCAGGTTCGATACCCAGTCTGACCCTAATAAAATTAACAGTCTTTAGGATGGGACTTTAAACCGAGGTTTAAATGAGGTTTAATGTCGCACCAACAGCTCATGTCCGTATTGGTGGAGGAAGACCCCGGGTGGCCCTCCGAGTAGTATTTCATGCACGGACTGAGATTTTCCTGGAAATCTACATGCGAAAAAATCATTGCATTATAAATCGCTAGTTTCTTATCTAAATATTGTCCATAGTGATGCAGTGGGTCGACATTTTAATTTAATTTTTTGAAAACATTTTTAAGTCATGAAGGAAAAAAATGTGTTGTGGGAAATGTGTGATGATTGAGATTCCGAAGGAAATGTGTGCGGGTATTGTGTGGGAATGTGTGCGGGTATTGTGTGGGAATGTATAAGGGGAATGTGTGGTGGTGGATATTGACATGCCAGAGGGAATGTGCGGGGAATGTGTAGAGACCAGCACTAGTGTGTGTATATGCATGGGGAATGTGTAGGGACCGGCACTAGTGTGTGTATATGCATGGGGAATGTGTAGAGACCGGTACTAGTGTGTATATATACATGGGGAATGTGTAGAGACCGGCTCTAGTGTGTGTATATACATGGGGAATGTGTAGAGACCGGCACTAGTGTGTATATATACATGGGGAATGTGTAGAGACCGGTACTAGTGTGTATATATGCATGGGGAATGTGTAGACCGGCACTAGTGTGTGTATATGCATGGGGAATGTGTAGGGACCGGCACTAGTGTGTATATGCATGGGGAATGTGTAGAGACCGGCACTAGTGTGTATATACATGGGGAATGTGTAGAGACCGGCACTAGTGTGTGTATATGCATGGGGAATGTGTAGAGACCGGCACTAGTGTGTGTATATACATGGGGAATGTGTAGAGACCGGTACTAGTGTGTGTATATGCATGGGGAATGTGTAGAGACCGGTACTAGTGTGTGTATATGCATGGGGAATGTGTAGAGACCGGCACTAGTGTGTATATGCATGGGGAATGTGTAGGGACCGGTACTAGTGTGTGTATATACATGGGGAATGTGTAGAGACCGGTACTAGTGTGTGTATATACATGGGGAATGTGTAGAGACCGGCACTAGTGTGTGTATATACATGGGGAATGTGTAGAGACCGGTACTAGTGTGTGTATATACATGGGGAATGTGTAGAGACTGGTACTAATGTGTGTATATACATGGGGAATGTGTAGAGACCGGCACTAGTGTGTGTATATACATGGGGAATGTGTAGAGACCGGTACTAGTGTGTGTATATACATGGGGAATGTGTAGAGACCGGTACTAGTGTGTGTGTATATACATGGGGAATGTGTAGAGACCGACACTAGTGTGTGTATATACATGGGGAATGTGTAGAGACCGGTACTAGTGTGTGTATATACATGGGAAATGTGTAGAGACCGGTACTAGTGTGTGTATATACATGGGGAATGTGTAGAGACCGGCACTAGTGTGTGTATATGCATGGGGAATGTGTAGGGACCGGCACTAGTGTGTGTATATACATGGGGAATGTGTAGAGACCGGCACTAGTGTGTGTATATGCATGGGGAATGTGTAGACCGGTACTAGTGTGTGTGCATATACATGGGGAATGTGTAGAGACCGGTACTAGTGTGTATATACATGGGGAATGTGTAGAGACCAGCACTAGTGTGTGTATATGCATGGGGAATGTGTAGAGACCGGTACTAGTGTGTGTATAGGCATGGGGAATGTGTAGAGACTGGTACTAGTGTGTGTATATACATGGGGAATGTGTAGAGACCGGTACTAGTGTGTATATGCATGGGGAATGTGTAGAGACCGGTACTAGTGTGTGTATATGCATGGGGAATGTGTAGAGACCGGCACTAGTGTGAATATACATGGGGAATGTGTAGAGACCGGTACTAGTGTGTGTATATACATGGGGAATGTGTAGAGACCGGTACTAGTGTGTGTATATGCATGGGGAATGTGTAGGGACCGGTACTAGTGTGTGTATATGCATGGGGAATGTGTAGAGACCGGCACTAGTGTGTGTATATACATGGGGAATGTGTAGAGACCGGCACTAGTGTGTGTATATACATGGGGAATGTGTAGAGATCGGTACTAGTGTGTGTATATACATGGGGAATGTGTAGATACAGGTACTAGTGTGTGTATATGCATGGGGAATGTGTAGGGACCGGTACTAGTGTGTGTATATACATGGGGAATGTGTAGAGACCGGCACTAGTGTGTGTATATGCATGGGGAATGTGTAGGGACCGGTACTAGTGTGTGTATATGCATGGGGAATGTGTAGAGACCGGTACTAGTGTGTGTATATGCATGGGGAATGTGTAGAGACCGGTACTAGTGTGTGTATATGCATGGGGAATGTGTAGAGACCGGCACTAGTGTGTGTATATGCATGGGGAATGTGTAGAGACTGGTACTAGTGTGTGTATATGCATGGGGAATGTGTAGACCGGTACTAGTGTGTGTGTATATACATGGGGAATGTGTAGAGACCGGTACTAGTGTGTAAATACATGGGGAATGTGCAGAGACCAGCACTAGTGTGTGTATATGCATGGGGAATGTGTAGAGACCGGTACTAGTGTGTGTATAGGCATGGGGAATGTGTAGAGACTGGTACTAGTGTGTGTATATACATGGGGAATGTGTAGAGACCGGTACTAGTGTGTATATGCATGGGGAATGTGTAGAGACCGGTACTAGTGTGTGTATATGCATGGGGAATGTGTAGAGACCGGCACTAGTGTGAATATACATGGGGAATGTGTAGAGACCGGTACTAGTGTGTGTATATACATGGGGAATGTGTAGAGACCGGTACTAGTGTGTGTATATGCATGGGGAATGTGTAGGGACTGGTACTAGTGTGTGTATATGCATGGGGAATGTGTAGAGACCGGCACTAGTGTGTGTATATACATGGGGAATGTGTAGAGACCGGCACTAGTGTGTGTATATACATGGGGAATGTGTAGAGATCGGTACTAGTGTGTGTATATACATGGGGAATGTGTAGAGACCGGTACTAGTGTGTGTCTATGCATGGGGAATGTGTAGGGACCGGTACTAGTGTGTGTATATACATGGGGAATGTGTAGAGACCGGCACTAATGTGTGTATATGCATGGGGAATGTGTAGGGACCGGTACTAGTGTGTGTATATGCATGGGGAATGTGTAGAGACCGGTACTAGTGTGTGTATATGCATGGGGAATGTGTAGAGACCGGTACTAGTGTGTGTATATGCATGGGGAATGTGTAGAGACCGGTACTAGTGTGTGTATATACATGGGGAATGTGTAGAGACCGGTACTAGTGTGTGTATATGCATGGGGAATGTGTAGAGACCGGTACTAGTGTGTGTATATACATGGGGAATGTGTAGAGACCGGTACTAGTGTGTGTATATACATGGGGAATGTGTAGAGACCGGTACTAGTGTGTGTATATGCATGGGGAATGAGTAGGGACCGGTACTAGTGTGTGTATATACATGGGGAATGTGTAGAGACCGGCACTAGTGTGTGTATATACATGGGGAATGTGTAGAGACCAGTACTAGTGTGTGTATATACATGGGGAATGTGTAGAGACCGGCACTAGTGTGTGTATATACATGGGGAATGTGTAGAGACCGGTACTAGTGTGTATATGCATGGGGAATGTGTAGAGACCGGTACTAGTGTGTGTATATACATGGGGAATGTGTAGAGACCAGCACTAGTGTGTGTATATGCATGGGGAATGTGTAGGGACCGGCACTAGTGTGTGTATATATGCATGGGGAATGTGTAGAGACCGGTACTAGTGTATGTATATGCATGGGGAATGTGTAGAGACTGGCACTAGTGTGTATATGCATGGGGAATGGTAGAGACTGGTACTAGTGTGTGTATATGCATGGGGAATGTGTAGAGACTGGTACTAGTGTGTGTATATGCATGGGGAATGTGTAGGGACCGGCACTAGTGTGTATATGCATGGGGAATGTGTAGAGACCAGCACTAGTGTGTATATACATGGGGAATGTGTAGAGACCGGTACTAGTGTGTGTATATACAAGTATACAAGGGGAATGTGTAGAGAACGGTACTAGTGTGTGTATATGCATGGGGAATGTGTAGAGACCGGCATTAGTGTGTGTATATACATGGGGAATGTGTAGAGACCGGTACTAGTGTGTGTATACATGGGGAATGTGTAGAGACCGGCACTAGTGTGTATATGCATGGGGAATGTGTAGAGACCGGCACTAGTGTGTGTATATACATGGGGAATGTGTAGAGACCGGTACTAGTGTGTGTATATACATGGGGAATGTGTAGAGACCAGTACTAGTGTGTGTATATACATGGGGAATGTGTAGAGACTGGTACTAGTGTGTGTATATACATGGGGAATGTGTAGAGACTGGCACTAGTGTGTGTATACATGGGGAATGTGTAGAGACTGGTACTAGTGTGTATATGCATGAGGAATGTGTAGAGACCGGCACTAGTGTGTGTATATACATGGGGAATGTGTAGAGACCGGCACTAGTGTGTGTGTATACATGGGGAATGTGTAGAGACCGGTACTAGTGTGTATATACATGGGGAATGTGTAGAGACCGGTACTAGTGTGTGTATATACATGGGGAATGTGTAGAGACCAGCACTAGTGTGTATATACATGGGGAATGTGTAGAGACCGGCACTAGTGTGTGTATATACATGGGGAATGTGTAGAGACCGGCACTAGTGTGTGTATATACATGGGGAATGTGTAGATACAGGTACTAGTGTGTGTATATGCATGGGGAATGTGTAGGGACCGGTACTAGTGTGTGTATATACATGGGGAATGTGTAGAGACCGGCACTAGTGTGTGTATATACATGGGGAATGTGTAGAGACCGGTACTAGGTGTGTATATACATGGGGAATGTGTAGAGACCGGTACTAGTGTGTATATACATGGGGAATGTGTAGAGACCGTACTAGTGTGTATATACATGGGGAATGTGTAGAGACCGGCACTAGTGTGTATATACATGGGGAATGTGTAGAGACCGGTACTAGTGTGTATATACATGGGGAATGTGTAGAGACCGGTACTAGTGTGTGTATATACATGGGGAATGTGTAGAGACCGGTACTAGTGTGTGTATATGCATGGGGAATGTGTAGAGACCGGTACTAGTGTGTGTATATACATGGGGAATGTGTAGAGACCGGTACTAGTGTGTGTATATACATGGGGAATGTGTAGAGACCGGCACTAGTGTGTGTATATGCATGGGGAATGTGTAGAGACCGGTACTAGTGTGTATATGCATGGGGAATGTGTAGAGACCGGTACTAGTGTGTATATATACATGGGGAATGTGTAGAGACCGGTACTAGTGTGTGTATATGCATGGGGAATGTGTAGGGACCGGTACTAGTGTGTGTATATGCATGGGGAATGTGTAGAGACCGGCACTAGTGTGTATATGCATGGGGAATGTGTAGAGACTGGCACTAGTGTGTATGCATGGGGAATGTGTAGAGACCGGTACTAGTGTGTGTATATGCATGGGGAATGTGTAGAGACCGGTACTAGTGTGTGTATATGCATGGGGAATGTGTAGAGACCGGCACTAGTGTGTGTATATGCATGGGGAATGTGTAGAGACTGGTACTAGTGTGTGTATATACATGGGGAATGTGTAGAGACCGGCACTAGTGTGTGTATATGCATGGGGAATGTGTAGAGACTGGTACTAGTGTGTGTATATGCATGAGGAATGTGTAGAGACCGGCACTAGTGTGTGTATATACATGGGGAATGTGTAGAGACCGGCACTAGTGTGTATATACATGGGGAATGTGTAGAGACCGGTACTAGTGTGTATATACATGGGGAATGTGTAGAGACCGGTACTAGTGTGTGTATATACATGGGGAATGTGTAGAGACCGGTACTAGTGTGTGTATATGCATGGGGAATGTGTAGAGACCGGTACTAGTGTGTGTATATACATGGGGAATGTGTAGAG
Source organism: Archivesica marissinica (assembly GCA_014843695.1). Classification (NCBI taxonomy): domain Eukaryota; kingdom Metazoa; phylum Mollusca; class Bivalvia; order Venerida; family Vesicomyidae; genus Archivesica; species Archivesica marissinica. The sequence continues at coordinate 31,070,900 of CM026398.1, forward strand.
ACCGGTACTAGTGTGTATATGCATGGGGAATGTGTAGAGACCGGTACTAGTGTGTGTATATACATGGGGAATGTGTAGAGACCGGCACTAGTGTGTGTATATGCATGGGGAATGTGTAGAGACCGGTACTAGTGTGTAACAAAAAACACAGTGTGTTATGCATGGGGAATGTGTAGGACCGGTACTAGTGTGTGTATATGCATGGGGAATGTGTAGGACCGGTACTAGTGTGTGTATATGCATGGGGAATGTGTAGGGACCGGCACTAGTGTGTATATGCATGGGGAATGTGTAGAGACTGGCACTAGTGTGTATGCATGGGGAATGTGTAGAGACCGGTACTAGTGTGTGTATATGCATGGGGAATGTGTAGAGACCGGCACTAGTGTGTGTATATGCATGGGGAATGTGTAGGGACCGGCACTAGTGTGTGTATATGCATGGGGAATGTGTAGAGACTGGTACTAGTGTGTGTATATACATGGGGAATGTGTAGAGACCGGCACTAGTGTGTGTATATACATGGGGAATGTGTAGAGACCGGTACTAGTGTGTGTATATGCATGGGGAATGTGTAGAGACCGGCACTAGTGTGTGTATATGCATGGGGAATGTGTAGAGACTGGTACTAGTGTGTATATATGCATGGGGAATGTGTAGAGACCGGTACTAGTGTGTGTATATACATGGGGAATGTGTAGAGACCAGCACTAGTGTGTATATACATGGGGAATGTGTAGAGACCGGCACTAGTGTGTGTATATACATGGGGAATGTGTAGAGAGCGGTACTAGTGTGTGTATATACATGGGGAATGTGTAGAGACCGGTACTAGTGTGTATATACATGGGGAATGTGTAGAGACCGGTACTAGTGTGTGTATATACATGGGGAATGTGTAGAGACCGGCACTAGTGTGTGTATATACATGGGGAATGTGTAGAGATCGGTACTAGTGTGTATATACATGGGGAATGTGTAGAGACCGGTACTAGTGTGTATATACATGGGGAATGTGTAGAGACCGGCACTAGTGTGTATATACATGGGGAATGTGTAGAGACCGGCACTAGTGTGTATATACATGGGGAATGTGTAGAGACCGGTACTAGTGTGTATATACATGGGGAATGTGTAGAGACCGGTACTAGTGTGTGTATATACATGGGGAATGTGTAGAGACCGGTACTAGTGTGTGTATATGCATGGGGAATGTGTAGAGACTGGTACTAGTGTGTGTATATGCATGGGGAATGTGTAGAGACCGGTACTAGTGTGTATATGCATGGGGAATGTGTAGAGACCGGTACTAGTGTGTATATGCATGGGGAATGTGTAGAGACCGGTACTAGTGTGTATATGCATGGGGAATGTGTAGGGACCAGTACTAGTGTGTGTATATGCATGGGGAATGTGTAGGGACCGGTACTAGTGTGTGTATATGCATGGGGAATGTGTAGGGACCGGCACTTGTGTGTATATGCATGGGGAATGTGTAGAGACTGGCACTAGTGTGTATGCATGGGGAATGTGTAGAGACCGGTACTAGTGTGTGTATATGCATGGGGAATGTGTAGAGACCAGCACTAGTGTGTGTATATGCATGGGGAATGTGTAGGGACCGGCACTAGTGTGTGTATATGCATGGGGAATGTGTAGAGACTGGTACTAGTGTGTGTATATACATGGGGAATGTGTAGAGACCGGCACTAGTGTGTGTATATGCATGGGGAATGTGTAGAGACTGGTACTAGTGTGTGTATATGCATGAGGAATGTGTAGAGACCGGCACTAGTGTGTGTATATGCATGGGGAATGTGTAGAGACTGGTACTAGTGTGTATATATGCATAGGGAATGTGTAGAGACCGGCACTAGTGTGTGTATATGCATGGGGAATGTGTAGAGACTGGTACTAGTGTGTGTATATGCATGGGGAATGTGTAGAGACCGGCACTAGTGTGTGTATATGCATGGGGAATGTGTAGAGACTGGTACTAGTGTGTGTATATGCATGGGAAATGTATAGAGACTGGCACTAGTGTGTGTATGCATGGGGAATGTGTAGAGACCGGTACTAGTGTGTGTATATACATGGGGAATGTGTAGAGACCGGCACTAGTGTGTGTATGCATGGGGAATGTGTAGAGACTGGCACTAGTGTGTATATACATGGGGAATGTGTAGAGACCAGTACTAGTGTGTGTATATGCATGGGGAATGTGTAGGGACCGGTACTAGTGTGTGTATATGCATGGGGAATGTGTAGAGACCAGCACTAGTGTGTGTATATGCATGGGGAATGTGTAGAGACCGGTACTAGTGTGTGTATATGCATGGGGAATGTGTAGAGACCAGCACTAGTGTGTGTATATGCATGGGGAATGTGTAGGGACCGGTACTAGTGTGTGTATATACCTGGGGAATGTGTAGAGACCGGCACTAGTGTGTATATACATGGGGAATGTGTAGAGACCGGCACTAGTGTGTGTATATGCATGGGGAATGTGTAGAGACCGGCACTAGTGTGTGTATATGCAGAGGGAACGTATGTGGGGGATGTATGGGGAATGCATGAAGGTTGATAATCCAGCAATTAGTTGATAATGACTCGCTTTAACATTCACCTACCTCCTGATACACGCTCGTGTCCCTGTATATGTCCGTGTCTGGCATCTGACCCAGTAGACACGCATACGACCTGCAAAATATATAACATTTAATATACAAAGCCATGATGGGGCAACATTTTCTAGCCATATTTTGGCAATTTATTTATATTGTAATGGATTTCAATACAACAATTGCAAAACACTAGTGGTAGCGTGTTCACTTCAGGTGCGAAAGGCCCGTAGTTCGAGCCCGCTTGAACCGTTACGACTATGCCCTTAGGCAAGGCATTTAAATTCCACATTGCCTTTTCTCTCTCCCTCGTGGCGATGGATTCCATCAGGAATGAGGTCTCAAGAGTGATTAATATAAGTTGTAAGGACTTGTTTCGCAATCGAGCTACAATAAAGTTGTATAAACTAATTGCAAAACACTACGAAAAGAAATATTCATAAGACTGAGAAGTGAAGATTGAATACAGTGTGAAGACCTATCTAGGCATAATATTGTTGGATGTATACAAAGTCAGAAATAAACCAAAAGCTGCAAACCTCTGACTGCGGCAGACGACTGTGACAAGGTTGAAGAGAACGGCAGTACCGAGGCCCAGATCAACGTCCAGTAATATGGTCGCCAAAAATGCCACGATCCATACCAGCTATAATTTAGAAACAAGGAATATGTTGCATTGATATCAGTTACCAGAGGACGGTAATTGTTTGTGTCGGAAGCATTTTTTAAGTATATAGTTGCCGTTGGATACAAAGAAACTGTGTATGTGTGTTAATAATATTGATTCCCAGCCTTTCCTTATACCTCAAGACTCAGGGTTCCAGCTGTCGGTCGCCAATGGCGCCAATTGCGACAAAAAACAAATATTGGTGCTAAATTTTGTGAATTGGCGAACATATTTGGTTCAACTTTTTTTTCTTTTTTTTTTTGGCACATGTTTTGTCAAATACATGGCTTCAAATATTTATTTCTGAACTATATGGCTCTTAGTTCGGCTCCAAGTTTTTTAAATTGGCTCCAGTGTTTTTTCAATTAGCAACAGAAGTGGCACAGACAAACATTGAGACAGAGGGAACCCTGCAGACTCACTGAAAGGGATTCAAACAGTATAAAGTTGGCTGCAATCCACTTGTATATGTACTAAATATTTCCTGTCAGTCCAACACAACGTTATTATTACACATACTCTGCATCTTCTAGCAATTCAAGGGAAGCAACTCCAGAGTCATATGCAACATTAGCTTCCTGACAACATGGTTCATGTCGTCGCTATTCTGTCAGTGTTACGACTCACTGAATAACATCCAGCTTTCTGATTGGTTGAGCTAAATGCAAAACTCAAAATCAAACAATAATATCACTTAAGCATGTGTTCGAGACGTAAGCAAAGTTTTATAACCACCAATCCAGATATCATCCCAGCAACTCTGAACCATAAATCAAGTTATTCAAGATACACGCGTTGTATTCCGCACGGATGTCGACCCTATTTACATTATTTTGGTATGTCAACAAACGGCGTATACAACGTTTGTTTATTAGTTGAAATACTCAGTTTTTGAGGCAAATATTTTGGGGGGAAATATACCATATAATAGGAAAATACATTTTGTAGAAATTTGCGTTTTCACTGATGTTATGTCGCTTTAAGGACGCAACGCAAGAAACGATCACAAATTTCTCCAAGCACAATATACTTACAAAATCTATGAACGACACACGCCACAGTCTTTTAAGGTCAAGAATTTGCAAGAACATTCCTCTTAGTGCCACAATGATGATGGATGCAAGCACGCACTGGAAATAAATTTACAATTCAAATATTAGCCGGTCCCAGGAGTGAAGTAACAACATTTTATGGTGACTTTGTACTACCATGGTTCCAATCCATTAGAATTTAAAGAACTATTAGCCGGTTCCAGGAGTGAAGTAACACATTTTATGGCGACTTTGTACTACCATGGTTCCAATCCATTAGAATTTAAAGAACTATTAGCCGGTCCCAGGAGTGAAGTAACACATTTTATGGTGACTTTGTACTACCATGGTTCCAATCCATTAGAATTTAAAGAACTATTAGCCGGTCCCAGGAGTGAAGTAACACATTTTATGGCGACTTTGTACTACCATGGTTCCAATCCATTAGAATTTAAAGAACTATTAGCCGGTTCCAGGAGTGAAGTAATACATTTTATGGTGACTTTGTACTACCATGGTTCCAATCCATTAGAATTTAAAGAACTATTAGCCAGTCCCAGGAGTGAAGTTACACATTTTATGGTGACTGAGTTACTACTATGGTTCCAATCCATTAGAATTTAAAGAACTATTAGCCGGTTCCAGGAGTGAAGTAATACATTTATACCGACTGCGTTACTACCATGGTTCCAATCCATTAGAATTTAAAGAACTATTAGCTGGTTCCAGGAGTGAAGTAATACATTTATACCGACTGCGTTACTACCATGGTTCCAAGCCATTTGAATTTAAAGAACTATTAGCTGGTTCCAGGAGTGAAGTAATACATTTTATGGTGACTGCGTTACTACCATGGTTCCAAGCCATTAGAATTTAAAGAACTATTAGCTGGTTCCAGGAGTGAAGTAACACATTTATACCGACTGCGTTACTACCATGGTTCCAAGCCATTAGAATTTAAAGAACTATTAGCTGGTTCCAGGAGTGAAGTAATACATTTTATACCGCCATTAGAATTTAACTGCATTCTAGGAGAAAATAACAGTTAAATATGCCACGCAATTCTAAAGAAATTCCATGACATATTTCCAGTTTTCAGTCACAAATAAGAAAAACACATAAATGAATTGTCGTCTGCTACACATATTTGAACTATTTATAATGTTTATTTTACCCAGCATGCAGAGTTAAACGAATGTAAATTATGTACTATTTAGAACACAATATTTTATCTGTGACATCGAGTATACCATCATACCATATGAAGTAGGGTAACATTATGTTCTATTGATCACAAAAAACTAGCGCAGTGGTAGAGAGTTTGCTTCAGGTGTGAGAGGGCCGGAGTTCGTGCCCAGCTCTAGCTGTTACACTATGTTGATACACATTTATTTTAAGCTTAATAAAACTCCACAACTTGGCACAGACGCAAAGACTGCAATGCCAAAACAAAATCCCTCTCCGAAATGGCAGGGTATAAACAGCCCATGGAACACGTTCTACAGCTATCTATAGAGCGTCTGCTACAGTATCTTACATTTGGCAATGTCCGGAAGTACGGTCCAATAGCTAGCAACACAACTAGCAGAAGACAGCAAGAAACCAGACCCGCAACCTGAAAAATATGTAACCACATTTCACTTAGTTAATACTAGAAATTATTCATATGTATGAGAGTTGTCCCCCTTTGGGTTGTATATACATGTAGAAATGGTTCACATGTATGAGAGTTGTCCCCCCCTTGGGCTGTATATAGAAATGGTTCACATGTATGAGAATTGTCCCCCCGTTGGGCTGTATATAGAAATGGTTCACATGTATGAGAGTTGTCCCCCCCCTTGGGCTGTATATAGAAATGGTTCACATGTATGAGAGTTGTCCCCCCCTTGGGCTGTATATAGAAATGGTTCACATGTATGGAGAGTTGTCCCTCCTTGGGCTGTATATAGAACAATAACCCGGTAGTTAATTAGGAAACTATGGTCTATAACATTGCAGATCTGCAGTTAATTAGGAAACTATAGTCTATAACATTGCAGATCTGTAGTTAATTAGGAAATTATGGTCTATAACATTGTAGATCTGCAGTTAATTAGGAAACTATAGTCTATAACATTGTAGATCTGTAGTTAATTAGGAAACTATGGTCTATAACATTGTAGATCTGTAGTTAATTAGGAAACTATGGTCTATAACATTGTAGATCTGTAGTTAATTAGGAAACTATGGTCTATAACATTGTAGATCTGTAGTTAATTAGGAAACTATGGTCTATAACATTGTAGATCTGTAGTTAATTAGGAAACTATGGTCTATAACATTGTAGATCTGTAGTTAATTAGGAAACTATGGTCTATAACATTGTAGATCTGTAGTTAATTAGGAAACTATGGTCTATAACATTGTAGATCTGTAGTTAATTAGGAAACTATGGTCTATAACATTGCAGATCTGTAGTTAATTAGGAAACTATGGTCTATAACATTGTAGATCTGTAGTTAATTAGGAAACTATGGTCTATAACATTGTAGATCTGCAGTTAATTAGGAAACTATGGTCTATAACATTGTAGATCTGTAGTTAATTAGGAAACTATGGTCTATAACATTGTAGATCTGCAGTTAATTAGGAAACTATGGTCTATAACATTGTAGATCTGTAGTTAATTAGGAAACTATGGTCTATAACATTGTAGATCTGTAGTTAATTAGGAAACTATGGTCTATAACATTGCAGATCTGTAGTTAATTAGTTAATTGGTTCACATGTATGAGAGTTTTCCCCCTAGGGCTCTAGAAATGGTTCACATGTGTGAGAGGTGTCCCCCTAGGGCTCTATAATTGGTTCACATGTATGAGAGTTGTCTCCCTTGGGCTCTAGAAATGGTTCGCATGTATAAGAGTTTTCCCCCTTGGGCTCGAGAAATGGTTCACATGTATGAGAGTTGTCTCCCTTGGGCTCGAGAAATGGTTCACATGTATGAGAGTTGTCTCCCTTGGGCTCTAGAAATGGTTCACATGTATGAGAGTTGTCCCCCTTGGGCTCGAGAAATGGTTCACATGTATGAGAGTTGTCCCACTTGGGCTCTAGAAATGGTTCACATGCATGATTTTGCCCACAGATTATTCCGGTATGTTCGTATAACAAGAGATGTAAGAAAGACAGTCACGGCGCGCTATAGAGCAGTATCTAAACGATATAATACTAAATGTACAAACCTGAGTTTTTCCCCCTACCCTTTCTTGTACCAGGCTTCTGGACAGTGAAGCTGAAGGGGCACCAGACGAAAAGAATGAAGATACAACTGTAGAAATACCATACGCAATCAACTCCTGCAAAACAAAATAATAGAACTTACACAAATGGCCCCTCTCCGTGGTTACGAGATTTCATTCACGTTGGGGCAACAACTCCACTTGATACCTTTAGCTAGCGTAGGCAAGACCGATACAATCAGGAGCACAGTCAATGCTTGGCTGAACATTTGCTTACTTTCCAAAGGTCAGAGGTTTTGGGGAAAATGAGAAAGAGTTCGATATTGCATGTAGATTGTATTACATAATAATGTTCAATAAAATAGCATTAAAATACACTATATGACCATTAATTACAACATATTAGTAGTGTTTTTTATACAATGACCCCTGAGATTTACAAAGTTTTTTTAGTGAGAAGTGGGGCCCGGGGGGGGGGCAAAGTCACAATCTCTAGGGAAATTATTCAGCCCATGTCGCTCTCTAGGATGAGCCAGAGCAACGTGCAAGATTACGCGAGATAATTGACTAACACTCGGAGAAATAATTGACTAACACTCGGAGAAACGACGTGTAAGATTACGCGAGATAATTGACTAACACTCGGAGAAATAATTAACTAACACTCGGAGAAACGACATGGAAGATTAGGGGAGATAATTTACCTGATTAGCATCAACTTCATAGTCATGTTTCTTCGCCAGCAGTTTTCCCATCGAAATAGAAATTGCAAATATAACAATAGCCAGAGCAACAGCATCCGAGACTACGGTGGAAAGGCGGGTCAGGCATTTAGTGTTGGGCATTGGTAACCTGAAATATAGTATTATAATATATACGGTAGAGCAATAGTATCCGAGACTACGGGGTAAACGTAGGTCAGGCTCTGGTAACGTCAAATACAGTATTATAATATATATGGTAGTGCAATAGTATCCGAGACTACGGGGTAAACGTAGGTCAGGCTCTGGTAACGTCAAATACAGTATTATAATATATACGGTAGTGCAATAGTATCCGAGACTACGGGGTAAACGTAGGTCAGGCTCTGGTAACGTCAAATACAGTATTATAATATATACGGTAGTGCAATAGTATCCGAGACTACGGGGTAAACGTAGGTCAGGCTTTGGTAACGTGAAATATAGTATTATAATATATACGGTAGTGCAATAGTATCCGAGACTACGGGGTAAACGTAGGTCAGGCTCTGGTAATGTGAAATACAGTATTATAATATATACGGTAGTGCAATAGTATCCGAGACTACGGGGTAAACGTAGGTCAGGCTCTGGTAATGTGAAATACAGTATTATAATATATACGGTAGTGCAATAGTATCCGAGACTACGGGGTAAACGTAGGGCAGGCTCTGGTAATGTGAAATACAGTATTATAATATATACGGTAGTGCAATAGTATCCGAGACTACTGGGTAAACGTAGGTCAGGCTCTGGTAATGTGAAATACAGTGATATACAATATTATAATATATACGGTAGTGCAATAGTATCCGAGACTACGGGGTAAACGTAGGTCAGGCTCTGGTAACGTGAAATACAGTATCATAATATATACGGTAGTGCAATAGTATCCGAGACTACGGGGTAAACGTAGGTCAGGCTCTGGTAACGTGAAATACAGTATTATAATATATACGGTAGTGCAATAGTATCCGAGACTACGGGGTAAACGTAGGTCAGGCTCTGGTAACGTGAAATACAGTATTATAATATATACGGTAGTGCAATAGTATCCGAGACTACGGGGTAAACGTAGGTCAGGCTCTGGTAACGTCAAATACAGTATTATAATATATATGGTAGTGCAATAGTATCCGAGACTACGGGGTAAACGTAGGTCAGGCTCTGGTAATGTGAAATACAGTATTATAATATATACGGTAGTGCAATAGTATCCGAGACTACGGGGTAAACGTAGGTCAGGCTCTGGTAATGTGAAATACAGTGAAATACAGTGAAATACAGTATTATAATATATACGGTAGTGCAATAGTATCCGAGACTACGGGGTAAACGTAGGTCAGGCTCTGGTAATGTGAAATACAGTGAAATACAGTATTATAATACATACGGTAGTGCAATAGTATCCGAGACTACGGGGTAAACGTAGGTCAGGCTCTGGTAACGTGAAATACAGTATTATAATATATACGGTAGTGCAATAGTATCCGAGACTACGGGGTAAACGTAGGTCAGGCTCTGGTAACGTGAAATACAGTATTATAATATATACGGTAGTGCAATAGTATCCGAGACTACGGATTTACGGATTATACGACTATTTAAGTCGTCCTTAGTTCAATTAAGCAAAATCGATCCATTACCATCTAAATGTAATATTTAAAATCCGCCATCTCGTCGATATAACACAGAAACGGGACATTATATGTTTGCAATGTAAATGAGTCTACGGGAGCATTCGTGTATATTCGGAAATGATCGTGTATAATCGTGCCTGTTCGGCGATTTCCGATAGAATTCCGTTTCTATATTTAGTGATATTATCTTGTAGAGAAGAGTTGTCGTTCTTCAAATCAACACCCTCATAAAAGTGGGTGTAAGTAGGTGGCGCTACGATTGGAAATCCAGTTTCCCCAGGCTGTCATTTTGCCAGAAGTTAAAAAGTGAAAAATCAACAGATTGGAACCCAGGCTAGATTTACGCGTGCATCAGCACCATATTGGGCTATATCGCAAGCGGGCAGTTTACCTAACACCTTTCTTGGGCAGGCTCCAGCTGTTAAAAGTACTTTTTCATATAAATGAGACACGGTCTGAGCGGGGCTCGAACCACTGCCAATTAGTGATGCTGTATATTAGTGATTAACCGATTACCAAAGAGGCCCGTGACGCGCATGCGGATTATTTAGATAGACAATTGGCTGATTTGGATTTTTGGGTTCGGTTTAATATAGCTTAAGAAGTTGTATTTTTGAACGAAATTTATTTTTCTATTATGATAAATCGAAATAATTTTCGTCTAAACTAATTTTCGGATATTTTTTTTTTTTCATTTTGAGGCCCCTAGCGGGTAACCCCTTTTATTTCCAGTTATAGACATATAATGTACAACATACATATAAGTCATATGGCTATATATATACAATTGACATGAATAGTTATACATTCACATATTTGATGCAAGGTAATTTCTTTTACAGTATTATTATGATAACTTGTTTATATCATGCATATTCGCATTTTATGTTTATAATAGGTATTGTTTTGTTTTTGAGAGTGATGTAGAAATGGGGAAAGAGAGAACTAATATGGGGGGGTTGATCGTTTCCATCTGAAAGATTCATTTGTAACAGTTGTCTTAGAAAACAATATGTTCAAATAAATCTAGACCACTTTATGTTGTGTTTTTCTAATTTATCATTCATTAGTGCGATTTCCCTTTCTAAAGTTATTCTTAAGCTTAAATACTTATAAAAATGTGCAATACAGGGTGTTAAATTTCTGTATTTCATTCGTATAATATAAAATTTGCTTAAAATTATTATGAAATTTGTTACAATGGTATCATTTCCTTTTCTATCTATTTTACCAAAACATATATCTTTAAAATTGAACTCGACACACAATCCTTTTGATTTTAATAGATCACTTAGTCTTTTCCAAAAATGTTGTATAGGTGGGCATTCCCAGAAAATATGCTCAATACTTTCAACATGCATATTACAAAAGTCGCACAGGTTTGTAGTACTTAACTTGCATATATACAAATATTTATTTGTTGGCATCAACCGCATTAAATATTTATATTGAAAACATCTTAGCGTTGTATCTATAGTTGCCGCGAGTGGAACACTATAGATATTTTTCCATGGGAGATTTCGCTCATGTAGGAGCATTGACCATTTGTCTTCAGATTTTAATGTTTCCCTATTCATATTATCCATTTGTATTTTGTATAGTAATTGATTTGTGTTCTTAGAGTTTTTTACTTTTTGAACAATAGTTTCTTTTCTGTTTTGCATTAGCATATATTTATTTAAATTCGATTTTATGTTAAATGGTATATTGCTTATGACCTGGTGGTATTTTAGAAAGTCACGCTCCTCCATATTAAATATATTTTTTGCTTCATTGAAGGTTAAAAACTTATTAGTTCGAAAGTCAAAAAGTTGTTCTATAAAGCGTATACCTTTATCGAACCAAGTCTGGAAAAAAATTATTTCGCCATCTATTTTCACAAGTGAGTTATTCCAAATTGTATGTTCATTAATTCCATCATGTTTTGACTGTTTATTGAAGTCGGAGACTACTTTAAACCATGCTGTCAATACATCCTTTAGGAAATAGTTGTTACCACAAATATCCGAAATATCCCTTGTAGATAAATTACATTCAAATATAAAATCACCTCCATACTTATTTAGAATTTTATCATAAAATATTTTCCAAAGTCCATTGTTTTGAGTATTCAGTATTCTTTTTACCCAGCATGCTTTTATTGAATACAAAAATGTTCTTACATCCGTAAGCTTTAATCCTCCTTTTTCAAAATTTTGTATCAGTACGTTTCTTTTTATTTTATCTGGTTTATTATCCCAAATAAAACAATATATTGATTTTATTATCGCTGTTACGACTTCAGGTTCAGGGTTAGGGAGCACAGTGAACGGATATACAAGCTTTGGTAAAGCAAAAGTTTTTATTATCATAACTTTTCCCATTAAAGTTAGCTTTCTATGTTGCCACTGTTTTAAACAATTTCTGAACTCTAGTAGTTTTTGTTCTATGTTATTTTTTATATTTCTTTCCTTGTCATTAAAGAAGTTCATTCCTAAAGTTTTAGCGGATTCTGACGTCCAAATAAAAGATGTTTCTACACTGTATTTTATATTTGAAGTTTTTAAAGAGCCTGAACGCAATACCTTTGATTTTGAAACATTTAAATTTAATCCTGACTCCTTACCATATTCTTTGATGATCATAATTAGGCGTTCAAAAGATTCTTTCTGACCATTGTTAATGTATGTCGCATCATCCGCAAACAGGGTTTGTTTTAGTTCTTTATTTCTTATTTTTATTCCAACTACTGTATTATCGTTTGTAATGAAGTTTGATAGTAGTTCCATACATATAATGAAGAGAGAAGATGACAATGTACATCCTTGTCGTACACCTCTTTCAATTGGAAACGCTTCAGACATATTACCATTGTTGATGATGACACTAGTTGACTGATTGTAGAACAAGCGAACCCAATTAGTCAAGGATTCTCCAAATTTTAGGTGATTTAAACACTTGAATATGAACGCGTGGTCAAGACTGTCAAATGCTTTTTCGTAATCCGAGAAGAAGAGCAGACAAGGGAGATCATTTTCGTCAGCATATTCAATGATTTCAAATATCAGTCTAACATTTTCGCCTATATAGCGACCTTTCATGAAGCCGGTTTGTTCAGGACCTATTATTTTATGCAAAACCTTTTTAATTCTATTTGAAATAGTTTTAGTCGCTATTTTATAGTCTACATTGAGGAGACTAATAGGCAGCCAATTTGACAGAAGTTGCGAGTCTTTTCCTGATTTTGGTAAGAGTGTTAGTATGCCCTGTTTTTGCATGTTGCTTAATTCACCTTGTTGAAAAGAGAAGTTTATCGATTTAATATAGTATTCCTTTAAATGTTTCCAGAATATTTTGTAAAATTCAACTGTTAAACCATCGGAACCAGGGCTTTTGTTATTTTTCATTTCATATAGTGCTTGGGAACATTCAAACTCTGCTAAAAGGCCATCACACTGTCGCGAATCATCTAATTCTAATTTAGTTACTGTTTCATTAAAGAAGTTGAGACATGAAGCAGCTGTTTGTTTGTGTTTATATAAGTTTTTATAAAATATCCTTTCCTCTTCTAGAATTGTGGTTGGATCAGTTATAATTTTATTGGAAACGTTAAGTGCAGTGATATTCTTTTGCTCAGCGTGCCGTATTTCTAAATTAGCAAAATAGTTTGTATTATATTCGTTAGATTCAATATGAATAGCTTTTGCTCTTATCATAAGTCCATTTATTCTTTGTTCAAGTATATTGTTAAGCAGGTCATGTGTTTCATTTAATCGTTCTCTTAAATTGTCGGTGTTTGTATTATCATCGGCTAGTTTATGTTCTAATTCTTCTATTGTTTTCCTCAGTTTAAGTTCTTGTTTACACTGTTGTTGTTTTTTAGCTGTTGCATATTTTATCGATTCATTTCTAATGTTTCCTTTTATAATTTCCCATAGTGTATAATTTTCGGATATTACGTAATAACTGATTTACATAATATGTCATACTTTTCCACAAAAGTGTCAGGATTTCGTGCATTAGCCGTTTGCTAGTTAATTCGAACAGGTATTACATGCCCTGGGATCATTCTAGAGGGCGATGTGGGCGAAACAGTTGCCCTAGGGACCCTTATTTCGCCCTCTGGGGGCCCCATTTCTCCTCTTTGTTCCATTTAATGGTCATACTGTGCATTTTAACCATATTTTGTTGAAATTTATTAAATAACACCATTTAAGAACGCGATTGCGCGCTTTCTCACTTCTCCCAAAAATTCTGACCTAGAATGAACCCTACATGCCCCCTCCTCAAACAATCAGAGAAACCGATGTTCAAACCGCCGTTGTCGTCCGCTGTTCAAACCGCTGCTGCATGACAATCGACCAATTCGGATTTTTAGTTATTCAGTTATTCGGTTAGTCACTACTGTAAATATTGATAAGAAAATACGTTATATATACGATACTTACCCAGTAGGAATGTCAGAGACAACAGCAACATTATGAGCATTCTCCAAGTCGATTAGATATGAAAACAATGTACCAAATACAACCTGAAATGTACATACAACAGGTGTATTACACGCTGTAGGCAAAACATACAACAGGTGTATTACATGCTGTAGGCAAAACATACAACAGGTGTATTACACGCTGTAGGCAAAACATACAACAGGCGTATTACACGATGTAGGCAAAACATACAACAGGAGTATTACACGCTGTAGGCAAAACATACAACAGGCGTATTACACGCTGTAGGCAAAACATACAACAGGCGTATTGCATGCTGTAGGCAAAACATACAACAGGTGTATTGCACGCTGTAGACAAAACATACAACAGGTGTATTGCATGCTGTAGGCAAAACATACAACAGGCGTATTACACGCTGTAGGCAAAACATACAACAGGCGTATTACACGCTGTAGGCAAAACATACAACAGGAGTATTACACGCTGTAGGCAAAACATACAACAGGCGTATTACACGCTGTAGGCAAAACATACAACAGGCGTATTACATGCTGTAGGCAAAACATACAACAGGCGTATTGCATGCTGTAGGCAAAACATACAACAGGTGTATTACACGCTGTAGGCAAAACATACAACAGGTGTATTGCACGTTGTAGGCAAAACATACAACAGGCGTATTACACGCTGTAGGCAAAACATACAACAGGCGTATTACACGCTGTAGGCAAAACATACAACAGGCGTATTACATGCTGTAGGCAAAACATACAACAGGTGTATTACATGCTGTAGGCAAAACATACAACAGGTGTATTACACGCTGTAGGCAAAACATACAACAGGTGTATTGCATGCTGTAGGCAAAACATACAACAGGCGTATTACATGCTGTAGGCAAAACATACAACAGGCGTATTACATGCTGTAGGCAAATCATACAACAGGTGTATTGCATGCTGTAGGCAAAACATACAACAGGTGTATTGCATGCTGTAGGCAAAACATACAACAGGCGTATTACACGCTGTAGGCAAAACATACAACAGGCGTATTACATGCTGTAGGCAAAACATACAACAGATGTATTGCATGCTGTAGGCAAAACATACAACAGGCGTATTACACGCTGTAGGCAAAACATACAATAGGTGTATTACATGCTGTAGGCAAAACATACAACAGGCATATTGCACGCTGTAGGCAAAACATACAACAGGTGTATTACATGCTGTAGGCAAAACATACAACAGGTGTATTACACGCTGTAGGCAAAACATACAACAGGTGTATTACATGCTGTAGGCAAAACATACAACAGGTGTATTACATGCTGTAGGCAAAACATACAACAGGCGTATTACACGCTGTAGGCAAAACATACAAGCGTATTGCACGCTGTAGGCAAAACATACAACAGGTGTATTACATGCTGTAGGCGAATTGAGCAGATAACAAATGTGTAATATTGTAATTCTTTTTTTTAGAAAGTTGGGCTTGACAGTTCATTCAAATCAGGATTTTCTTAGTCTTCCTAGAAAGTTGGGCTCCACATTTCATTCAAGATGATTTGAATGAAATATCAAGCCCAACTGTCTAGGAAACATAAGAAATATATTACAAGTACAACATTGAAATGGAAGGGATAATTTTTGGCCGCGATCCCGCGATATTCTCGCATAATGTGGCCGGAAATCGCATAAAATGTAACCAATTGTGTTAGAAAAATCGCATAAAGATCGTCGAATTTCTACTGTTCAAACATAGCAAATAATGTGCCGGTAACGACGTTTCTTATTCGTCTCGATAATTGATCGAGCTCACTGAACGCTTTAATCTGGATTACCTCCCCTACCAGGTCTGCTGAACGTTTTATTAATGCAATATATAGAGCCGCCGAGCGTCTTATGATACGGAGCGTTTGACTTTCGGTATTACGTTTTAATTTCCCGTTTCCACTGACGCTTTTCACAATGCCACCTAAGAAAAGGTTAAAGCCGATTGCGGGCTGCCAGAGCGCCTCTTTCAATTCATGAAAGCTCCTACAGATGCAAATAACAATGAGTCCGAGGACAGTCCAGCTTCTGCAGTTAGTTCAGAACCTTCCATCACAACTTCAAAACCTAAATTCCAAGCTAAATGGTTAAATGACAATCCGTAACTCCAGTACAATTCCACAAAATCAACCATGTATTGCAAGTTGTGCAGGGATCTAGGGATGAAAAATTCAATGGCAATTGGCACAGACAACTTCAGGACAACAACACTGAGCAGGCACCTTGAAAATGCTGATCATAAGAGGGCATTACTAGCTCCTAAGGGGAGGGAGGACCTAGCCAGTGATGTGGCACACATTGATTCTAAAGAGTCTAGTGGGATTATTGCATTAATGAAGGTGGTATTTTGGATGGCTAAAGAAGAAATCCCACTGAGCAAGTATTCCAGTCTGGTACAATTGTTAGAACAATTAGATACCACACATCAAAGGTGCTACAGTTGGCAAAATAGATTACCAGAGCTACTACTCTGCATGTGAATTCCTGTCTGCCATTTCAACTGATATTGACACCAAAGTTACCAAACTTGTTAAGGCGTCGCCAGTTTGTTGTTAAAAAGCAAGGCTACCCCAGAAAGTCAACTGCTCAGTTATGGTAACTTATTATGGAATACCACAAAGATGACTTCCCTAACCTCATTAAGCTGGCACAACTTGCATTAGCCCACCCAGTTCACACGGCTGACTGAGAGGGCTTTCTCCACACAGAATGCCATCACAACCTCACTGAGAACAGACACATGGAATAATGCCAAAGCCAGAAAAATTAATCTTAATTAAGGGAGATTATATATAGTCTATAATAGATGGAAAGCAGAATAAACTGCATTGAAAACGATTAAAAACTGCTTTAAACTGTTATAATTGTTTTATTTGTGAAATCCCATTCGAATAAGGAAAATATCCCATTGCTTTCCAAAATATCCCATTCATTTTTGACAATAGGGTATTTTCTTCCATACATCTGGTCAACAAAAATTATCCCTGAATGTACATATTAAGATTGTTTGTTTCAGTGTATGATCAAATTATAGTTCACCGAATGATCATTGAAAGCATTATTATCATGAGTGGCGCTAGCCATGAGTGATAATAATGCTTTCTATTTGATTGGGTGACATATTATTTGATCATTCACTTAAGCAAACAAATGTTCTTTTTATTTTAGGCTGAATCGTGTTTTTATGATGAAAAACAAAACCTACATACGTACCATAATCAATTCAAACAAAACCTACGTACGTACCATAATCAATTCAAACAAAACCTACGTACGTACCATAATCAATTCAAACAAAACCTACATACGTACCATAATCAATTCAAACAAAACCTACGTACGTACCATAATCAATTCAAACAAAACCTACGTACGTACCATAATCAATTCAAACAAAACCTACGTACGTACCATAATCAATTCAAACAAAACCTACGTACGTACCATAATCAATTCAAACAAAACCTACGTATATGTACCACAATCAATTCAAACAAAACCTACGTATATGTACCGCAATCAATTCAAACAAAACCTACGTACATGTACCACAATCAATTCAAACAAAACCTACGTACGTACCACAATCAATTCAAACAAAACCTACGTACGTACCACAATCAATTCAAACAAAACCTACGTACGTACCACAATCATTTCAAACAAAACCTATGTACGTACCACAATCAATTCAAACAAAACCTATGTACGTACCACAATCAATTCAAACAAAACCTACGTACCACAATCTAATTCAAACAAAACCTATGTACGTACCACAATCATTTCAAACAAAACCTACGTACCACAATCTAATTCAAACAAAACCTATGTACGTACCACAATCAATTCAAACAAAACCTATGTACATACCACAATCATTTCAAACAAAACCTACGTACGTACCACAATCATTTCAAACAAAACCTACGTACGTAAAACAATCAATTCAAACAAAACCTATGTACGTACCACAATCAATTCAAACAAAACCTACGTACGTACCACAATCATTTCAAACAAAACCTACGTACCACAATCTTATTAAAACAAAACCTATGTACGTACCACAATCAATTCAAACAAAACCTACGTACGTACCACAATCATTTCAAACAAAACCTATGTACGTACCACAATCATTTCAAACAAAACCTATGTACGTACCACAATCATTTCAAACAAAATCTACGTACCACAATCTAATTCAAACAAAACCTACGTACGTAAAACAATCAATTCAAACAAAACCTATGTACGTACCACAATCAATTCAAACAAAACCTATGTACGTACCACAATCAATTCAAACAAAACCTATGTACGTATCACAATCATTTCAAACAAAACCTACGTACCACAATCTAATTCAAACAAAACCTACGTACGTACCACAATCAATTCAAACAAAACCTACGTACGTACCACAATCAATTCAAACAAAACCTACGTACGTAAAACAATCAATTCAAACAAAACCTACGTACCACAATCAATTCAATGGGAACCGGCATGAACATCTTGGGCTTGAGCTTTGGATTCTGGTTGATGAATCTTGATGTACAATACAATATTGTAATACAGACCACTGACACTAATATTGTAACGATATTGGTGGTCTCAATACCTGCGAAGAAGTCACGGTATGTCTGAAAAACAAAATGGCCGCCATAATAATATATGATTAATAAATATACATAGCACAATACTAGATGGCCAAGTAAGTTCACAACATGGTCATAATAGTGTACGATTCAATATTTCTGGAGCCTAAGCATAAAGACATAGCTATTGCGATCCATCTACACGATTGACCCACAAGATGGCGGACCACTCGATATTTTGACATATGATTGATATCTATGTACACAAGACAAGTAAGCATACCGTCTATACTCGCCTATAAGGCGATCTCACCTAGAAGACAACCCCCCTACTTTGGTCATGAAATTTGTGGGTTTTGGCATGCACTCGCATAGCTGTGAAAGGTTGATAAAATGGACATTATATACGTGTAAATTGCAAGTTTAGCCCTAGTGCCAGTTGAAGACATTTTCAGTGTCACAGAGTGCTTGCTTTCTTTCTTAAAATGTATTATGGATACCATTTAACTAGGGATGGCAACGAATATTCGAATATTCGCTCGAACGTCCGAATAGCCGAATACTAGTCCAGTATTTGAATATTCGGAAAAAAATATTATATTGTCCTCAAAAATGCCACCCACTCGGTCACACGTTTGGAAATGCTTGACTCTCTGAGAATAAGAAAACTGCTAGGTGTTATCTATGCAAATTGGATTTAACATATTCGGGTACAATATCAATCTGAATAATCATTTGAAGAAGATGACGTTTACGCGTAAAACAGATATAAGGTTGGGCAATTTTTATAAGAGTTTGAGTGATTTTGAGTTTATGAGAGAATTCTATTGAATATTCGAATAGTATAATCGCTATTATATAATATAAATTATTTTTTTAAAAACATTTTGAAAAGGGAGATGGGAGGCCATAATCTGGTGGTAAAAATGTCGTGTTATAGTCGAGTATATACGGTACTATACGATCACAGTATTGTACGTCTCACTATGTGTGCAAAACTCACCAGGAGTCTTTAAAAGTCATAATATCAGTAAAATAAAACATTTCTGCCAAATTTTTTGAGTCAAATTATTGAATTTCTAAGCGGAAAGAGTTCATGTAACATCAGGGAAATTATAAGTGATAGATATATATATTAGCGGTACTCGGATTTGCCGTTTGGTGAGTGGCGGCGCATAACTCAATGTTTTTTAGGGGTAAGTTTCCAAGATAAAAATTTCGGGGGGCATTGCATTTAGCGTATTCCAGGCATTTAGCATATTCCAGACATGTAGCATATTCCAGGCATTTAGCGTATTCCAGACATGTAGCATATTCCAGGCATTTAGCGTATTCCAGACATGTAGCATATTCCAGACATGTAGCATATTCCAGACATGTAGCATATTCCATGCATTTAGCATATTCCAGACATGTAGCATATTCCATGCATTTAGCATATTCCAGACATGTAGCATATTCCAGGCATTTAGCGTATTCCAGACATGTAGCATATTCCAGGCATTTAGCATATTCCAGACATGTAGCATATTCCAGGCATTTAGCGTATTCCAGACATGTAGCATATTCCAGACATGTAGCATATTCCAGACATGTAGCATATTCCAGGCATTTAGCATATTCCAGGCATTTAGCATATTCCAGACATGTAGCATATTCCAGGCATTTAGCGTATTCCAGACATGTAGCGTATTCCAGACATGTAGCATATTCCAGACATGTAGCATATTCCAGGCATTTAGCGTATTCCAGACATGTAGCATATTCCAGACATGTAGCATATTCCAGACATGTAGCATATTCCATGCATTTAGCATATTCCAGGCATTTAGCATATTCCAGGCATTTAGCATATTCCAGGCATTTAGCGTATTCCAGACATGTAGCATATTCCAGACATGTAGCATATTCCAGGCATTTAGCGTATTCCAGACATGTAGCATATTCCAGACATGTAGCATATTCCAGACATGTAGCATATTCCATGCATTTAGCATATTCCAGGCATTTAGCATATTCCAGGCATTTAGCATATTCCAGGCATTTAGCGTATTCCAGACATGTAGCATATTCCAGACATGTAGCATATTCCAGGCATTTAGCGTATTCCAGACATGTAGCATATTCCAGACATGTAGCATATTCCAGACATGTAGCATATTCCATGCATTTAGCATATTCCAGGCATTTAGCATATTCCAGGCATTTAGCGTATTCCAGACATGTAGCATATTCCAGGCATTTAGCATATTCCAGACATGTAGCATATTCCAGACATGTAGCATATTCCATGCATTTAGCATATTCCAGGCATTTAGCATATTCCAGGCATTTAGCATATTCCATAGCATATTCCAGACATTTAGCATATTCCAGACATTTAGCAAATTCTAGGCAATTAGCATATTCCCGACATTTAGCAAATTCCAGGCAATTAGCATATTCCAGGCAATTAGCATATTGCATACATTTTTGTGGAAGATTACCATCACGCTAACATCTTCAGGAGAGAATGTGACACTCGTCTTTTATATGGAAATACGTGCTGCGAGTGTCCTCACCCCCAACAAATCCCAAATGCTATATAGGCACTATGAGTAATAGAAACGCTACCATCATCACCGACGGTCACAGGTTCGAACCCCGCTCAGACCATGTCTCTTCATATGAAAAATTTGGCAGTTTTTTACAGAGGTTGGTGCACCCACTACTGGTTAACCGCTGGAGACTACCCAGGAAATGTATTGTTATGCAAACTGCCCATCACTCAAATGGGCAACCGGTAGCGACATTAAATATTATATGTTATATAATGCATATTATGCAATAAATGTATTGTTGTTGTTGTAAATAAAAATAAATAAATAAAAATAAATAAATAAAAATAAATAAATAAAAATAAACCTAAATCTGTGCATGATTCTGGATCAGATTGATAGACGTAGATATCAATAACTATTTTATTCAGCTCATAGTTTAGCTTAGTTCATTAAATTCCAGTAGGCTTTCAAGCTCATGAGGACATACATACATATTATATACAGTTAGCAAACAGTGCAAATATAATGCATATATTTTATACACAATGAGCTCCCACAATCATAGCCATTTATATCTATGTGTAAACACATGTAATATTTATCTGATATGTGTCTTATAATTAAAGCAAAACAGTTCTTTATTTCTAACACGGAGAAGGTCAAAAGACGCAACAAAACACAAAACCAAACATACAAAATTGAAGTTGTCGCAAAGTTGTATAACATGGCCGATCAGTAAACCCTTCGTAACAATATTCATTGCTAAATGTAAGTATTAGAAATTTAATTTTACATGTGGTCATATTTGTAAAACATAGAACGCATCCGTTTATTTAATTTAAAGCGGCATTGTAGATTAATATTACATGACATATATATACAGATTCATACATTATATGTACAATATGCAATACACAAAATATTTGAAATGGATTGGAAAGCAAGCTGTAAGGTATTTTCCCGGCCATAAGTGGATCTCAGCCATACATCGAGTGTCAAATTTTGGCTTGAAACAACTGATTTTAAACTGGATCCTTCCATGGCGTAGACAGTTAATTACATTGTAAGCCATAGAAAAAGTTGATCATCAGTGCATTTTTCAATGATTGTAATGGAATCAAGTCAACCAGATATCTTAAATTTACGCTAGTTTCATTCAAAAATGAGAGAAAAAGTAAAAAGAAATGAAACTTCCAATAAATAAAAAAATCCAACTTTTTTTTATTCAAAATGATTTTCGTTTTACTGGTTTCTCATAAGTCAACATATTACTTTCATCACATTTCTGGATAAGAAACAGGTCGAGTTATGGTCGGGAATATACGGTACACTTATGTAAATTCCGTTACATATAT
The DNA here is from genome assembly GCA_014843695.1 of Archivesica marissinica. Classification (NCBI taxonomy): domain Eukaryota; kingdom Metazoa; phylum Mollusca; class Bivalvia; order Venerida; family Vesicomyidae; genus Archivesica; species Archivesica marissinica. Next base: position 31,093,802 of record CM026398.1, read on the forward strand.
ATTACAAATATAATTGTTAGCAGTGATGGCGGTAAGTAAATAACTCAATAACTCACATATACAAGTTTAAATACACCACTATATCTGGCAGCATGTACTTACATATACAAGTTTAAATACACAACTACCATATTTAGCTGTGTATAGTGCGCACATTTCTTACTGAAATCCTCATCCATTTTATCTACTGCGCATTATACACCAGTACAGACATCAGGACATTTTTTTCCGGACCAAAATTGACCAATATTTCATGAAATTCGACCCGAACGGGCCCCACAGTCATTCTATAATTTGTTACAATCGACAAACGTTATAAACTAGCTATTAAAACCAGTTGCCGATAGTCTATATAAATAAATGAAATGAATAAGACCACAAAATTAGCATATACTGCGTTAATTTTGGCAAACTTTGAAGAAGAAAAATGGCGATTTAATAATATCAAGTGGTTTTATCGTATGTAATATTTCCCGTACTTTTCGCGTACTTCGCCGCATAAAGCGACGCTGCAATCGTACGATATCATAGAGATAAAGAAACTTTGTAATAATAGTTTAATTGATTTAATATACCGTATGTTTTTAAATACGACATGATTAAAGACACGATGTGTTGGTTATTTTTACGGGAAATATTTACTATGTACAATGCTGGCTGCAGTATTTCAATTGTTTGTAGCGATAATTAATTTCGACAAACCTTTCACAATGGGTCCCAGTTAATTAGGTAGGCTACACGTGTTGAGAAGTTTGAGCATCTGCTGACATGTTTGAGAAAGTGTTGAGAAATTTGAGCAGGTGTTAAGTTTGAGAAATTAATTATCGCTCAACTTGTCAATTTAATGCCATGTCATCGAAGCCGTCATCAGACAAGCAGTAAACATTCTCTGATTGACATCATATCACTCAGAATACAGCGTCGGGGAATCAGCGATCCGGCAATGGCGAGTACCGGTACAGAAGCAACGTATCATGCAGCTACCCAGAACCAAGATGGCAGACCGGGGTTCGAAGGCTCACTACCCGAGGACTGCCGACAATAAATATATTATGAGAGAGTTTGACACCAACAGTCCTTTTCAGGACTAACCATATATTTCGAAAGAAATACCTCAGAATTGTCTTATCATAAACTTGTGTGTTGTTTTCTTTTATGCAACATTTCCCGAAACGTGTATTTCTGCACGTACGCATCCACGATATGCATGTAATTTTCATGAAATCATGCCTGAGTGCGTTACCGTTCCTCGATGAGGTATCTCGAGTGATTAATATAAGTTGTAAAAATCACGGAGCACAATTTTTAGCAATTCTTGAGAAATGTTAAATTTTGACTTGGAAAATTGCGTTTTTCACGTGCGCAGTATACATCAGAACTCAGTTTTCCCCCCGATTTTCGTGCCAAATCGTGGGTGCGCACTATACACAGCTAAATACGGTATATCTGGCAGCATGTACTTACATATACAAGTTTAAATACACCACTATATCTGGCAGCATGTACTTACATATACAAGTTTAAATACACCACTATATCTGGCAGCATGTACTTACATATACAAGCTTAAATACACCACTATATCTGGCAGCATGTACTTACATATACAAGTTTAAATACACCACTATATCTGGCAGCATGTACTTACATATACAAGCTTAAATACACCACTATATCTGGCAGCATGTACTTACATATACAAGTTTAAATACACCACTATACGAACGATGTAATTTTGTTTATAGTCGCCACCGCATAAATGCATTTGGGCGACTGTATTTTCTAAGATGGTTATGTCCTAAGGTGATTCTTCTCGTCTAAGGTGATTCTTCTTATCCTAAGGTGATTCTTCTGTGGTGGTTATTCGATGATGATTATACGTGTTCTGTGATGATTATTCCTATGCTTCTATGATGATTATTCCTGTTCTTCTACGTTGATTAGTTCGGTATTCCTTATGAAGACGTCATCAGGTGGTTACTTCTTTCTGTGCCAGCCAGGTTGACAAGGCCTGGTCTGTACGTGGTCCTTTGTAGGGCCACACTCCTCACTGTTGGTCACCCCGCAGCAGCATTTATACGGATCTGACAGTTAGACATCTGGTCGTCGGTTGTCGCAAGCAAGTCCAGTTTCAGTATAGATCGGGGGAGCGTGGATCCACGACCGTTGCCGCTCCCTCAGGTCCGCCATCTCTTCTAAACGAAAAGATCGAAAATCCAGTGTTCAGCTATAACACCACCTGGAAGAGACGGCAGATCTGTCCTGATGTGCCATAGCCATGGCTCCACATACTTGGAGAGATTCCCCCTTCGCAAGATCGACAACCAGAAGATCCCAGAATCCTACGCTGCTGCTGCGGAATGTGCCCCGGTCACAACGTGCACGTCGTGAGGAGATCGACCGGGTACACCACTATATCTGGCAGCATGTACTTACATATACAAGCTTAAATACACTACTATATCTATCTGGCAGCATGTACTTACATATACAAGCTTAAATACACCACTATATCTGGCAGCATGTACTTAAATATACAAGCTTAAATACACCACTATATCTGGCAGCATGTACTTACATATACAAGCTTAAATACACCACTATATCTGGCAGCATGTACTCACATATACAAGTTTAAATACACCACTATATCTGGCAGCATGTACTTACATATACAAGCTTAAATACACCACTATATCTGGCAGCATGTACTTACATATACAAGTTTAAATACACCACTATATCTGGCAGCATGTACTTACATATACAAGTTTAAATACACCACTATATCTGGCAGCATGTACTTACATATACAAGTTTAAATACACCACTATATCTGGCAGCATGTACTTACATATACAAGCTTAAATACACCACTATATCTGGCAGCATGTACTTACATATACAAGTTTAAATACACCACTATATCTGGCAGCATGTACTTACATATACAAGCTTAAATACACCACTATATCTGGCAGCATGTACTTACATATACAAGTTTAAATACACCACTATATATGGCAGCATGTACTTACATATACACATTTAAATACACCACTATATCTGGCAGCATGTACTTACATATACAAGCTTAAATACACCACTATATCTGGCAGCATGTACTTACATATACAAGTTTAAATACACCACTATATCTGGCAGCATGTACTTACATATACAAGCTTAAATACACCACTATATCTGGCAGCATGTACTTACATATACAAGCTTAAATACACCACTATATCTGGCAGCATGTACTTACATATACAAGTTTAAATACACCACTATATCTGGCAGCATGTACTTACATATACAAGCTTAAATACACCACTATATCTGGCAGCATGTACTTACATATACAAGTTTAAATACACCACTATATCTGGCAGCATGTACTTACATATACAAGCTTAAATACACCACTATATCTGGCAGCATGTACTTACATATACAAGCTTAAATACACCACTATATCTGGCAGCATGTACTTACATATACAAGTTTAAATACACCACTATATCTGGCAGCATGTACTTACATATACAAGCTTAAATACACCACTATATCTGGCAGCATGTACTTACATATACAAGTTTAAATACACCACTATATCTGGCAGCATGTACTTACATATACAAGCTTAAATACACCACTATATCTGGCAGCATGTACTTACATATACAAGTTTAAATACACCACTATATCTGGCAGCATGTACTCACATATACAAGCTTAAATACACCACTATATCTGGCAGCATGTACTTACATATACAAGTTTAAATACACCACTATATCTGGCAGCATGTACTTACATATACAAGTTTAAATACACCACTATATCTGGCAGCATGTACTTACATATACAAGCTTAAATACACCACTATATCTGGCAGCATGTACTTACATATACAAGCTTAAATACACCACTATATCTGGCAGCATGTACTTACATATACAAGCTTAAATACACCACTACATCTGGCAGCATGTACTTACATATACAAGCTTAAATACACCACTATATCTGGCAGCATGTACTTACATATACAAGTTTAAATACACCACTATATCTGGCAGTTTTAATTCCAAAAACGTGCTTGATTTGACTCGTGAACACGTGACAAGCCGCTCCAGTTGTGAATCCACTGATCAGCGGGTCGGACAGGTAGACCGTGATAAATCCGAGTCGAAACACACCCATAAACAACTGCAATAAACAAACCACATGTACACAATATCAACATAATTTATTCATGGGAACATTTCTATAGACACTCGGCTGTCATGTTGCCTTCTTTATGGGATATTTTCAATGACCAACAGAAACATTCTATTCTATAGTCTTTCATTCTTATCATTTATATTGTAATTATGTTATTTGTTGCTGTAAATAATTGAAAAATAACGTACACGCCACAGTAAGTACACCCCCCCAATACCTCACTCCAGACAAAACCCACATAAGTATATTTTCCATCACAGTGCAAACATGGGACACATAGAATTTTCTAGAACATTTGAGGACTAAATGGGAATTTTGGCTACTTTTCAGGACTTAAGTACCTAATTTGAGATTTTTAAATTTAAGGATTTTAAGGACCCGTACAAACCCTGGCATGCTCCGCAATCAGGGCTGCAGAAGGTGTGGTCCCCTGATTCCTACCTGTATCATTCCTATCATAAATGTAACGGACATGGCAAACTGGAGTCTCAGATCCAGTTCCTCCGCTGACATAGACTCGTCATCATTGTCACCGCCTGTAGGTAGTGTCACTATTGAGGTAAGTGTTGTTGTTGATGGACTTTCTGTCGTGTTCGCCGTTTCATTATATACACTAGTCCAGTTTCCAGTCATGGTCTCATTTCTGGATAAAATGTGGGCCATTCCTGCTTCTCCCCAGGTACCAGCTATACTATCCATCCCCTTGGTAACGGCAGATCCAATCATCAAGCAGGCGACAGCAAATGTACCTACAATAGATAAATACAGTAAACTGTTGAATGTCGCTGCAGGTTAATAACATTGAATGCAATAAATACCTTCAATTGATAAATACAATAAACTATTGAATGTCGCCGCAGGTTAATAACATTGAATGCAATAAATACCTTCAATTGATAAATACAATAAACTGTTGAATGTCGCTGCAGGTTAATAACATTGAATGCAATAAATACCTTCAATTGATAAATACAATAAAATGTTGAATGTCGCTGCAGGCTATAACATTGAATACAATAAATACCTTCAATTGATAAATACAATAAAGTGTTGAATGTCGCTGCAGGTTAATAACATTGAATGCAATAAATACCTTCAATTGATAAATACAATAAAATGTTGAATGTCGCTGCAGGTTAATAACATTGAATGCAATAAATACCTTCAATTGATAAATACAATAAAGTGTTGAATGTCGCTGCAGGTTAATAACATTGAATGCAATAAATACCTTCAATTGATAAATACAATAAAATGTTGAATGTCGCTGTAGGTTAATAACATTGAATGCAATAAATACCTTCAATTGATAAATACAATAAAATGTTGAATGTCGCTGCAGGTTAATAACATTGAATGCAATAAATACCTTCAATTGATAAATACAATAAACCATTGAATGTCGCTGCAGGTTAATAACATTGAATGCAATAAATACCTTCAATAGATAAATATAATAAACTATTGAATGTCGCTGCAGGTTAATAACATTGAATGCAATAAATACCTTCAATTGATAAATACAATAAACTATTGAATGTCGCCGCAGGTTAATAACATTGAATGCAATAAATACCTTCAATTGATAAATACAATAAAATGTTGAATGTCGCTGCAGGTTAATAACATTACAATAAAATGTTGAATGTCGCTGCAGGTTAATAACATTGAATGCAATAAATACCTTCAATTGATAAATACAATAAAATGTTGAATGTCGCTGCAGGTTAATAACATTACAATAAAATGTTGAATGTCGCTGCAGGTTAATAACATTGAATGCAATAAATACCTTCAATTGATAAATACAATAAAATGTTGAATGTCGCTGCAGGTTAATAACATTGAATGCAATAAATACCTTCAATTGATAAATACAATAAAGTGTTGAATGTCGCTGCAGGTTAATAACATTGAATGCAATAAATACCTTCAATTGATAAATACAATAAATGTTGAATGTCGCTGCAGGTTAATAACATTGAATGCAATAAATACCTTCAATTGATAAATACAATCAAATGTTGAATGTCGCTGCAGGTTAATAACATTGAATGCAATAAATACCTTCAATTGATAAATACAATCAAATGTTGAATGTCGCTGCAGGTTAATAACATTGAATGCAATAAATACCTTCAATTGATAAATACAATAAAATGTTGAATGTCGCTGCAGGTTAATAACATTGAATGCAATAAATACCTTCAATTGATAAATACAATAAAATGTTGAATGTCGCTGCAGGTTAATAACATTGAATGCAATAAATACCGTCAATTGATAAATACAATAAAATGTTGAATGTCGCTGCAGGTTAATAACATTGAATGCAATAAATACCTTCAATTGATAAATACAATAAAATGTTGAATGTCGCTGCAGGTTAATAACATTGAATGCAATAAATACCTTCAATTGATAAATACAATATAATGTTGAATGTCGCTGCAGGTTAATAACATTGAATGCAATAAATACCTTCAATTGATAAATACAATAAAGTGTTGAATGTCACTGCAGGTTAATAACATTGAATGCAATAAATACCTTCAATTGATAAATACAATAAAATGTTGAATGTCGCTGCAGGTTAATAACATTGAATGCAATAAATACCTTCAATTGATAAATACAATAAAATGTTGAATGTCGCTGCAGGTTAATAACATTGAATGCAATAAATACCTTCAATTGATAAATACAATATAATGTTGAATGTCGCTGCAGGTTAATAACATTGAATGCAATAAATACCTTCAATTGATAAATACAATAAAGTGTTGAATGTCACTGCAGGTTAATAACATTGAATGCAATAAATACCTTCAATTGATAAATACAATAAAATGTTGAATGTCGCTGCAGGTTAATAACATTGAATGCAATAAATACCTTCAATTGATAAATACAATAAAATGTTGAATGTCGCTGCAGGTTAATAACATTGAATGCAATAAATACCTTCAATTGATAAATACAATAAACCATTGAATGTCGCTGCAGGTTAATAACATTGAATGCAATAAATACCTTCAATTGATAAATACAATAAACTATCCAGATATTCAAACAAACAGTTTGATCCCAAGGACATACAGACAAACAGCTTGATCCCAAGGACATCCAGACAAACATCTTGATCAATGGACATACAGACAAACATCTTGATCAAAGGACATACAGACACACAGCCTGATCCCAAGGACATCCAGACAAACAGCTTGATCAAAGGACATCCAGACAAACAGCTTGATCCCAAGGACATACAGACAAACATCCTGATCAATGGACATACAGACAAACATCTTGATCCCAAGGACATACAGACAAACATCTTGATCAATGGACATACAGACAAACAGCTTGATCCCAAGGACATACAGACAAACAGCCTGATCACAAGGACATCCAGACAAACAGCTTGATCAATGGACATACAGACAAACAGCTTGATCCCAAGGACATACAGACAAACATCTTGATCCCAAGGACATACAGACAAACATCTTGATCCCAAGGACATACAGACAAACAGCCTGATCCCAAGGACATCCAGACAAACAGCTTGATCAATGGACATACAGACAAACAGCTTGATCCCAAGGACATACAGACAAACAGCTTGATCCCATGGACATCCAGTAAAACAGCTTGATCCCAAGGACATACAGACAAATAGCTTGATCAATGGACATCCAGACAAACAGCTTGATCCCAAGGACATACAGACAAACAACCTGATCCAAAGGACATCCAGACAAACAGCTTGATCCCAAGGACATACAGCCTGCACCCAAGGACATCCAGACAAACAGATTGATCCCAAGGACATACAGACAAACAGCTTGATCCCAAGGACATACAGACAAACAGCTTGATCAAAGGACATCCAGACAAACAGCTTGATCCCAAGGACATACAGACAAACAGCCTGCACCCAAGGACATCCAGACAAACAGCTTGATCCCAAGGACATACAGACAAACAGCCTGATCCAAAGGACATCCAGACAAACAGCTTGATCCCAAGGACATACTGCCTGCACCCAAGGACATCCAGACAAACAGATTGATCCCAAGGACATACAGACAAACAGCTTGATCCCAAGGACATACAGACAAACAGCTGATCCAAGGACATCCAGACAAACAGCTTGATCCAAAGGACATCCAGACAAACAGCTTGATCCCAAGGACATCCAGCCAAACAGCTTGATCCCAAGGACATCCAGACAAACAGCCTGATCCCAAGGACATCCAGACAAACAGCTTGATCCAAAGGACATCCAGACAAACAGCTTGATCCCAAGGACATCCAGCCAAACAGCTTGATCCCAAGGACATCCAGACAAACAGCCTGATCCCAAGGACATCCAGACAAACAGCTTGATCCAAAGGACATCCAGACAAACAGCTTGATCCCAAGGACATCCAGCCAAACAGCTTGATCCCAAGGACATCCAGACAAACAGCCTGATCCCAAGGACATCCAGACAAACAGCTTGATCCAAAGGACATCCAGACAAACAGCTTGATCCCAAGGACATCCAGCCAAACAGCTTGATCCCAAGGACATCCAGACAAACAGCCTGATCCCAAGGACATCCAGACAAACAGCTTGATCCAAAGGACATCCAGACAAACAGCTTGATCCCAAGGACATCCAGCCAAACAGCTTGATCCCAAGGACATCCAGACAAACAGCCTGATCCCAAGGACATCCAGCCAAACAGCTTGATCCCAAGGACATACAGCTTAATCCCAAGGACATACAGAAAAACTCCTTCAATTCAAGGACATACAGAAAAATAGACAAGTTTGTCTTGCAATAAAGGTTTTCGTGTACTTTATACCAAATTGTTTATTAATCTCCACATTCAGAGGTGGCAAATCCTCTTCAAGGCAAGATGAAATTGGGTATTAACTGTGCCATATACACAGTACAGTGAAACCCCTCCAAGCCAAAATGGCATTCAGACCAACAGCTGTTAGTTTAGTTTATACAAATTGATTTTAGCTTGATTGCAAAACAAGTTCTTACAACTTATATTAATCACTCTTGAGACCTCATTCCTGATGGAATCCATCGCCACGAGGGAGAGAGGAGAGGCATATGGAATTTAAATGCTGTGCCTAAGGACACAATCGTAACGGCTCCAGCTGGGCTCAAACTATCACTTCAATGAACAGGTTTTTTGGAGTGATGGTTGAGTTTTCTACTGTCAAACAAAACTATATGAAAAATATATAAAAAAATTTAAAATACACTAAATTATCGTAGGTAGCTTTTTAATTATAGTATCCGTAGTATTTACTGTAACATCACAAAATAGTTAATGTTAATTATAAAATTAATGCCAACTTGCCTTTCCCTATTGACGATGGATTCCATCAAGAATGATGTATCGAAAATGATTAATCTAATGTAAAAAAACATGTTTCGCAATCAAGATAAAAGAAATTTGTATAAAGTAATCAATTGATTTGAGGGGACAGAAAGGTGTAAATGAAGCAGTTTATTGTGAGCCATTTGGGGCATGAGTTTTGCTGGCAATTCTTTTTTTTGAATGACTAAACAAGGGGAAAATATAACTCCTGGATGGATTTCTGATTTGCAAGGAGTTTCAGCTTGCAGAGGTTCCACCGTATTCTAGCTTTCTGAACAGCTTTCTGAACAATAAACACGGTAAGTGTTTCCTTTTCAAACCAGATAATTTATTGTGTGTTTTGAAGTCTTTGTAACAATTCAATCATTGATGATGAATATCATTTTGTTCTCAATTTGCAATTTACGCAATTTACCAATACAACATCAATTAATATCGCAAAACTTTCTAGCACTGGCTGGTAGGATGAGGTAATGCACCAGAAACATTGTTAAAGCCGTAAAAATCGTAACAAACAAAAACAGGGCTGTGAATGGAAAATTGTGAAAAACAAGGAAATCTACCAAAATACTGGGGGAAAAAACAGTGAAACAAATATTTTTTCGGAGTTGCTGAAGACAAAATATGAAAATATTTATGTTTTCCAGATTTTAATTTTTAACCAAAAAAGAGGAAAATCGTTTTCATGTAAAACTTATAACTGTATATAACTTGCTTGAGGGCCCTAAGGAAGATTTGTTCAGAACTAATTAGGTCACCCTCTATTCTTCAGAAATCATTAATTTTCTACAATTTACAATTATTTTTCAAATTTAAGCATACATTGTTTTTGTGATCTACAACCTCTCAAAGTGAATGTATGGTTCTCCTAAAACAGCCGAGCCCAGGAAACGACAGTTGTTTATTTTTGGATTCTACTCTTCAATGTAGGAGTCACAGGAACGTTAACATAATTCAGATTAGTTCAAATGTAATTACACACAGATACAATATAACTGACGAAATAAACAGTCAATCTGAACTAATACTTAAGATAAAGCTTTCTTAGAATATCTGGGCATGCAGCACATTCTAAGTAAACGCTTTAATTAATAACAACCAATAAAGAAATCCAAATTGGAACAGGCTGTAATTAGATTTTTCTCACAGAAATCATTTAGTGCCCGACTTAATGAGTTAAGGTAGTTATCAACCGTTCAAATATATGTGTGTGTGTATGTTTATAACGGTCTGCCTGCACTAAGGTTCTGTAAATGAATTGTTGCCATAGAGTCTTAACCTTACCCTGTACCTCACAGATTTAAAACGAATGATTTTATTTCTATTAGAGCCTATTAACCCTTTCCTTCATAGAGATTTAGGTTAATATACTATTATATCTCCATACAAACGACAGCCTTTTAGCTATCATGCAGTGGATAAGTAGTCACCATATCTATCCCACCCCACCTCCATAGATATTACTGGAACTACATGAGATTCTGACCTTTATTATGAACATTGGTTTGGCTACTACATTGTCAATGTATGTCGTCTTGGTAATGGCGTCAAGAGGTGCTTCTATGAGGGAAAGGGTTAATGTAGTATGTCGTATTGGTAATGGTGTCAAGAGGTGCTTCTATGAGGGAAAGAGTTGATGTATGTCATATTGGTAATGGCGTCAAAAGGTGCTTCTATGAGGGAAAGGGTTAATATATGTCGTATTGGTAATGGCATCAAGAGGTGCTTCTATGAGGGAAAGGGTTAATGTATGTCATATTGGTAATGGCATCAAGAGGTGCTTCTATGAGGGAAAGGGTTAATGTATGTCGTATTGGTAATGGTGTCAAGAGGTGCTTCTATGAGGGAAAGGGTTAATGTATGTCGTATTGGTAATGGTGTCAAGAGGTGCTTCTATGAGGGAAAGAGTTGATGTATGTCATATTGGTAATGGCGTCACAAGGTGCTTCTATGAGGGAAAGGGTTAATGTATGTCGTATTGGTAATGGCATCAAGAGGTGCTTCTATGAGGGAAAGGGTTAATGTATGTCGTATTGGTAATGGCGTCAAGAGGTGCTTCTATGAGGGAAAGGATTAATGTATGTCATATTGGTAATGGCATCAAGAGGTGCTTCTATGAGGGAAAGGGTTACGGTTATATCTTCTCAGAGTAGAGAGCTGAAAGTGGAAAGTGAAGATTGAAGCCAAAGGTGGTGTTCTGCTAGCCAATGAGATCAGTGCAATATGAAGAAGAGCCAGCATGCCAATTGATATAGAAAACAGGGCTTAACCCGTAACCTGCTTCTCACAGCTAAAGTTGCTTTTACAAAGAGCATAGAGCCAGATCAGATGGCACAGAATGTGTGCCAAATGGCACAGAATGTGCCAGTGCCGTCTGATCAGGCTCTATGCTGTTTGCTATTTGGATAGAGCAGCTAAAACACTTAGCTGAATACCAAACAACATAGATCCTGATCAGCCGTTGTTACGGTAGTTTGACTTATATTAGCAGGGTTTTTCCCCCGCCATTTTGGGAATATGACCCATACACATGGGTTAGTTAAATGCAATAATGTCGCCTTGTAATGTTACTGTTGGATGTACTATTTTTCATTTACGGTTGTCTTTGGTGGAAATATTCAATTGACATATTTTCCCGTAAGATTTTGGGAAAAAATATACTTTTTTCAATTGGGAACATAGCCGAAAAAGGCAGTGCCGTAGCCAGAATCTGAAAATAACCGAGGCGACCCCCCCGGAATTATTTTTGTGTATTCTTGTATGTCTGCATGTCTGTGCATTCTGAAGGCAGTTTTTTTATCCATCAGTTTTTCTATATACCTGTCATTACTTTCCAAATTCTATCTGAGGCATGTGCCTCATTTGCCTCAGTGTGGCTACGGGCCTGAAATGGCTATAGAATCGGTGGTAGATAAATGCTGATAAGGGTGGATACATACCTTAAGCTAAGACAAGCTCGTTAGTCAATTCTCAATATCAGGAAGGAATATAATTAGGAGAGGAAATCCAACCTCAATCCATCTAGCATTTGGATGTTTACAAATTATCCTAAACAGAAATTAATGCATGTTTGTTACAGCTTGGGTCATATGGCAACTGGCAACCCTCCTTTTTTTTAATAGTCTTGACCCCAGGTCCCCCCCCAGCAGTATTTCTGGTATGGGCAGGCACTCGGGTAGAACGACTACTTTTGAAAGTCATTAGGTCATATGGCAACTTTCCGTTTTTTATTAGTCGTGACCGCAGGTCCCCCCGGGCAGTATTTCTGGTATGGGCAGGCACCCGGGTAGAACGACTACTTTTGAAACTCAGCTGGATAGTGTCCTGGCATAAACCATCTTGGGGTTCGACACTACAGGGATGGACGGGCAAGTGATTTGAGGCTAAGGACCTTAACCACTCGGCCTTATGTTCAACAGTCAGGAAGTATGTGAGATGGTATGGTGGTCGCCAGATCGGACAGGTGGGTTTTCTCTGGGTACTCCGGTTTCCTCCCACACGAATGACCACATTTACGCTTTCATCCGCGCCAACGAGAGTGATTAATATAAGTTGTTAGAACTTGCTTCGCAATCGTTGTAAAATAAAGTTTAAACAGTTTAGAATCAAGGTTACCAAATGATTAAAGAAGCTAGTATAACTTACCCATAGAGACATGTTTGCTGGATCCAAAGAGAAAGTATAGAAGTACTGGAAAGAATGACATATACAAGCCGTAGACAGGTGGTAGGGTCGTCAACATACCATACGCCATGCCTGAAATACATGTAGAAATATCAGGTACCAGTCATAGACAGGTGGTAGGGTCGTCAACATACCATATGCCATGCCTGAAATACATGTAGAAATATCAGGTACCAGTCATAGACAGGTGGTAGGGTCATCAACATACCATACGTCATGCCTGAAATACATGTAGAAATATCAGGTACCAGTCATAGACAGGTGGTAGGGTCGTCAACATATCATACGCCATGCCTGAAATACATGTAGAAATATCAGGTACCAGTCATACACTGATGGAAGGGTCGTCAACATACCATACGCCATGCCTGAAATACATGTAGAAATATCAGGTACCAGTCATAGACAGGTGGTAGGGTCGTCAACATACCATAAGCCATGCCTGAAATACATGATGAAATATCAGGTACCAGTCATAGACTGGTGGTAGGGTTTCTACAATCCAGCTTAGATGATTTCCTCCAATCAGGTTAGAGGGTTTCTAGAATCTAGTTTAGAGGGTTTCTAGAATCCAGTTTCTGCAATCCAATTTGAGGGTTTCTACAATGCAGTTTAGAGGGTTTCTAGAATCCAGTTTCTACAATCCATTTTGAGAATGCTAGAATCCAGTTTAGAGGCTTTCTACAATCCAGTTTAGAGGGTTTCTACAATCCAGTTTAGAGGGTTTCTATAATCCAGTTTAGAGGGTTTCTACAATCCAGTTTCGAGGGTTTCTACAATCCAGTTTAGAGGGTTTCTACAATCCAGTTTAGAATCCAGTTTAGAGGGTTTCTACAATCCAGTTTAGAGAGTTTCTACTGAATTCAAATACCTGTCTCTGAACATGAATTCTAATGATTGCAATACAGTCAGGAGTTGAAATTTCAACTCACCCACAAGAGTTTTTTCTAATGGTTTCATTTTCTCCATTAATTTGCAAGATAGGAGAAACAAAGGCCATTGAAGTAGGTATTTTCAACACTTGATACAGTTTGTACAAACCTTGTGGAATATGCATGATCCCTACAGTCAATCCAGACACGACGTCTCCCGTAATATCTTCTTTGATATTGTAATTCTTCATGATGTTTATGAATGGGAACATGGAATATATGAAATTCTTCACGCATGTCCCGGAGCACAAACATTTCGACAGCTGTTTGTTCACAACTGTTTTCAGCGTTGATGTCGGGCGGGGCCCCGCTTCAAAGTTCTCGTCAAAGTTCTTCTGGGTGAAGAGAGAGCGCTCGATAAATACCTTTGGATTTCCATTTGCCTCGGGCTTTATCAGACCCTCAATCTCCGCCTGTGCTTGTCCTAAAATAATCAATTTGAACAATTATGTTATATTTATGTTATATTTCGGGTTTTACGCCTGCATCAGCACCATTTTGGGCTATATCGCCGGCGGGCAGTTTACCTAACAACACCTTTCCTGGGCAGGCTCCAGCGGTTAACCAGTACTTGGGTGCACCAACCTCCGTAAGAAACTGCCAACTTTTTCATATAAATGAGACACAGCCTGAGCGGGGCTTGATAGTGATGATAGATTAGTGGTATACAAGCCAGCGACCTTAACCACTTAACCACGGAGGCAGACTCAATTTGAACAAAAATCAGTTATACACTGGTGAACCTATACCAAAAAGCATGTCACCATAGTATCCATACTGCTGGCAATATTTATTAAAACAAGAAATATCACAGTATGTGATGAATGCCTCAGATGTGTGACCTTGACACTGAAGCAGCTACGGACCTGGGCACGATAAACCACCAATATATGGTGAACTTGTGTGGCAAATTAGTTTTGAAATCCATCCATAGGCGAAGAAGTTACAGCCTGGACATGACATGACTGTGACGGCGAAAACTATATATGTGCACCCGAAGAAATTTCTTCGGGTGCATAAAAACTCTCCAAGAACAGGAAATTGTAACCAATATCCTAACAATTAAGCAACTAAGAAACGCAATTAGTGAAACCAATATCATACAGGTTACATGACCAAGTTAATTGTATCACTATTGTCACCAAGCTAAACCTGTGTTAAGCAGCCAGCCAAGGGAATCTCAGAAAGTGGCATCTTTAGGTACAGGTGGCTGCTTCATAGAGGGCAAATGTACAATAAAGCAACATATTGGGAATCAGGACACTGGCTGCTTAATGGAGGCGACGACTAGCACAGGTTTGAGTGTATATCGAATCCCTTCAGGCTTGTCAGTAAATGATGTACCTCTGGTGAGATAGAGTCTCGCCAGAACAAGGCTGGTGGTGGTGTCCTTAGGCAAGACACGTAACCCTTACTGTGCTGGAAACGAGTATATTCGTTTTTGCAAACAGCATAGATCCAGATCAGATGACACGGAACGTGCACAGAACGTGCCTATGATTAGGCTCTATGTTGTTTAGACAGTGGAGCAAAACCACTTGGCAGAATAGCAAACAATACTAATCCTGGCTGATCCGTATCTATGTTGTTTGCACTTTGCACAATCCTTCCAACTTATTCAGCATTTGAACCCTTTCAACACCACAGACCTCTAAATAGGCTTACAAATAGTGTAGAGCCAGATGAACCGGCTTGTGACGGATCTGCACTTTTTGCCAGTATTATAAATACACAATGTATCACTATTTTTAGACAAAATTACCCATTTTGATAAATTAACTGTCTAAATGTAATTTTCTTATTAATTTATTGGTCTAAAAATATCATGGACCAGTCCATGTCAGTTACTTGGTGTTGAATGGGTGCACCAGTCCATGTCAGTTACTTGGTGTTGAATGGGTGCACCAGTCCATGTCAGTTACTTGGTGTTGAATGGGTGCACCAGTCCATGTCAGTTACTTGGTGTTGAATGGGTGCACCAGTCCATGTCAGTTACTTGGTGTTGAATGGGTTATAGGTTAAATCCACATTGCTAACACATACCGTTGCATCTGATTTATGACATATCTTAGTTTATGACAGTTTTGTGAAACCAGTCCAATATATTTAAGTGATGCAGACTGCGCTTATGAACCCGCATTAAAGACACGAGAACCTGATACACTTATAATTATCGAAATAAAAGCTTTATGCTCCGATACATGTCTATCAATCTCACTTTCGATTGTATGTAATACTTCAAGGTCTAATTGTACGTGATCCATTACGTTCAGTGTCCTCTGTTGCATTCTCAGTCAGAACAACTTGTTAAAAAAAAAGCCAAATACTATGCTGGTTTCTTGCTTGCAGATTTAGAAAATGGTGGCTAGGATACAGTTTCATGTGATTTGGAATTGTGAGTTTTCCATACATTTTGTTTGTTTATTCCGGTTTTTACGCCTTCATCAGCACCATTTTGGGCTATATCACCGGAGGGCAGTTTACCTAACAGCACCTTTCCTGGGAAGGCTTCGGCGGTTAACAAGTACTTGGTGCACCAACCTCCGTAAGAAACTGCCAACTTTTTCATATAAATAGACACAGCCCGAGCGGGGCTCGAACCAGTGACCATCAGTGATGTCCATAAATTTTGAACAGTACATAAATGTCATATGGCGTCACAAGTTTCTCGGTAATTGTTTTCTACACATTTGACCCACAAGATGGCGGCGTGTTGAAATCCACATGGTATTTAGTCAGGAAATGGTTGCAATCTATGTACTATGTCATAGATTTCAGACGACTGCACAAGTATCTGGGTTATTAGTTTATACAAATTTATTTTAGCTCCATTGCGAAACAAGTTCTTACAACTGATATTAATCTGTCTTGAGACCTCATTCCTGATGGAATCCATCGCCACGAGGGAGAGAGAAAAGGCAATGTGGAATTTAAATGCCTTGCCCAAGGGCACAATCGTAACGGCTACAGCTGGACGTGAATTCGGGGTATTTCGCACCGATCTTGCTTTGGTTGCATGACTTATCCTACAAGTGAAAGCAACTTTTTGCATGCTAATCGAAACAAGCTTTAATAACTTATATTAAAGCAGCATTACATCGTAAAAAGGGATGTTTTGGGTATATTATAAATATTATTGTGTGTGTGTTAACGAAAATCGAAATAGTCGCTCAGAAACGATAAAATTCCAATAAATTTAAACCGTCGTATACGCGAATTTGTTTATCAACATACAAAATGTAAACACGCACAGCGCGCATGCGTGAAACAACAGAAGATGTAGAAAACAACGTATATATTTTGAACATGAAATACTATCTATCTTCCTCTAATGTCGAACCCCTCGCAGGGATGTAGAAATGTCCCTAAAAGACTTAGCTAACAGAGGTATGAATCAACATATCAAGTAATTTAATTAAAAAAGACAACATGGGACAAATGGGGATGATGCATTCCGAATGTAAATAAGTGCGGACGATGGGTTCCGGTTGTAAACAAGTGCGTGACCGATCGACTCGGAAAGTCCTACTTTCGGTTTCGAGTTTGTTTTATCGCAAAAAAACACTGTTTACCAAATGAACATAAGCATACAAAGTATAATGTTAGAATGTGTAGCAGCATTGCTATCCATACGTAAAAATTGAATTTTTCAAATATCTTTTATTTCATACGATGTAATGCTGCTTTAATTACACATGACAGTGTATATATATATTCATGGGCATTCATTCGTACGGGAGGTAACCGGTATAAATCAACCTGTCCGTTCTGATGACCACCGTACCATTTCACAAAGTACGGGTTCAGAGGATTGAACCTGGGTTGCTTTTTGAGAAGCGAGTGTGTTAACCACTGCGCTGTTTATTGCAAGTTAATTGTGTATGATTGTGTTGAATTTTGCTTATTTTTGCCTATACATACTGGTATACAAAAACAACTTGTAAATTTAGCTTTATGTTTTCTATATATAAAAACAAACGCATAACGCCTCTCAATTAACAAGTTCACTTGCATGTCTGCACAATATGTATAAATATGTATGCATGTACATATGTATTCTAGCGTGCAGTAATGGCTGTCTATATCTTAATTAATACATTAATGTAACATTTTGATTTTCCAAGAACTGCTCATTATGTTTATGAAAAAACATAGAATCCATAACCATTAACAGTCATAATGCATGACCATTAACAGTCATAAAGCATAACCATTAACAGTCATAAAGCATAACCATTAACAGTCATAAAGCATAACCATTAACAGTTATGTCATAAAGCATAACCATTAACAGTCATAAGCATAACCATTAACAGTCATAAAGCATAACCATTAACATTCATAAAGCATAACCATTAACAGTCATAAAGCATGACCATTAACAGTCATAAAGCATAACCATTAACAGTCATAAAGCATAACCATTAACAGTCATAAAGCATAACCATTAACAGTCATAAAGCATAACCATTAACAGTCATAAAGCATAATCATTAACAGTCATAAAGCATAACCATTAATTAACAGTCATAAAGCATAACCATTAACAGTCATAAAGCATAACCATTAATAGTCATAAAGCATAACCATTAACAGTCATGTCATAAAGCATAACCATTAACAGTCATAAGCATAACCATTAATAAAGCATAACCATTAACAGTCATAAAGCATAACCATTAACAGTCATAACGCATGACCATTAACAGTCATAAAGCATAACCATTAACAGTCATAAAGCATAACCATTAACAGTCATAAAGCATAACCATTAACAGTCATAAAGCATAACCATTAACAGTCATGTCATAAAGCATAACCATTAACAGTCATAAAGCATGACCATTAACAGTCATAAGCATAACCATTAACAGTCATAAGCATAACCATTAATTAACAGTCATAAAGCATAACCATTAACAGTCATAAAGCATAACCATTAACAGTCATAAAGCATAATCATTAACAGTCATAAAGCATAACCATTAATTAACAGTCATAAAGCATAACCATTAACAGTCATAAAGCATAACCATTAACAGTCATAAAGCATAACCATTAACAGTCATGTCATAAAGCATAACCATTAACAGTCATAAGCATAACCATTAATAAAGCATAACCATTAACAGTCATAAAGCATAACCATTAACAGTCATAAAGCATGACCATTAACAGTCATAAAGCATAACCATTAACAGTCATAAAGCATGACCATTAACAGTCATAAAGCATAACCATTAACAGTCATAAAGCATAACCATTAAGTCATAAAGCATAACCATTAACAGTCATGTCATAAAGCATAACCATTAACAGTCATAAAGCATGACCATTAACAGTCATAAGCATAACCATTAACAGTCATGTCATAAAGCATAACCATTAACAGTCATAAAGCATAACCATTAACAGTCATAAAGCATGACCATTAACAGTCATAAACATACCCATTAACAGTCATAAAGAAAAGGAGCAGTGAAATGCTCCAAGTAGCCCAGCTCTAAGTGCTCCAAGTAGCCCAGCTCCAAGTGCTCCAAGTAGCCCAGCTCCAAGTGCTCCAAGTAGCCCAGCTCCAAGTAGCCCAACTCCAAGTAGCCCAGCTCCAAGTGCTCCAAGTAGCCCAGCTCTAAGTGCTCCAAGTAGCCCAGCTCTAAGTGCTCCAAGTAGCCCAGCTCTAAGTGCTCCAAGTAGCCCAGCTCCAAGTGCTCCAAGTAGCCCAGCTCTAAGTGCTCCAAGTAGCCCAGCTCTAAGTGCTCCAAGTAGCCCAGCTCCAAGTGCTCCAAGTAGCCCAGCTCCAAGTGCTCCAAGTAGCCCAGCTCCAAGTGCTCCACGTAGCCCAGCTCCAAGTGCTCCAAGTAGCCCAGCTCCAAGTGCTCCACGTAGCCCAGCTCCAAGTGCTCCAAGTAGCCCAGCTCCAAGTGCTCCACGTAGCCCAGCTCCAAGTGCTCCACGTAGCCCAGCTCCAAGTGCTCCAAGTCCCAGCTCCAAGTGCTCCAAGTAGCCCAGCTCCAAATGCTCCATGTAGCCCAGCTCCAAGTGCTCCAAGTAGCCCAGCTCCAAGTGCTCCAGCTCCAAGTGCTCCAAGTAGCCCAGCTCCAAGTAGCCCAGCTCCAAGTGCTCCAAGTAGCCCAGCTCCAAGTGCTCCAAGTAGCCCAGCTCCAAGTAGCCCAACTCCAAGTAGCCCAGCTCCAAGTGCTCCAAGTAGCCCAGCTCCAAGTAGCCCAGCTCCAAGTGCTCCAAGTAGCCCAGCTCCAAGTGCTCCAAGTAGCCCAGCTCCAAGTGCTCCAAGTAGCCCATCATATTGTTGGGCTGAAGTATCATCTTCGGTTTTGGATGAACATATTGTAATGAGCTTAAAACTCTTGGCACGCTAGAGATGAAAATAACCGTCAAATGTTACGGAATTTCATACGGATTGTGTCGTAGCGGAAACCAGTCAGATTATATCTCATAGCTAGTCAGTTTACACGTCATAACCAGTCAGTCTACATGTCATAACCAGTCAGTTTACATCTCATAACAAGACCTCGGTTTAAAGTCCCATCTGAAGACTGTTAATGTTATTAGGGTCAGACGGGGGATCAAACCTGCAAACAATTAACCCTTCTATAATTGCCCAATATGTCAAAAAAACGCTTTCATTGAATTTTATGACTGCCATAAAAGTGTTTTGTCCTTCACAAATAAAGCAATTAATGTAAAACAATGACAACAATAAAATAAAGAACTATTATACATGTAAATATCTTACCATTCATTCCAATTAAAGCCCCGTTACGATTTACTACACAATATCTGCTCTAGAAGACAATATCGTACACAAAAAAACAGGATTTTAACCTCTCAATATCATATTTATTTACATATAACATCGGCACACACACGCAAACAAATACTGAATTTATCCATCAGCATATTCCATAAAAAAAATACATGATACACACAAATAATGTATTTTATTTATCCTCGTGTTCAATAAAAGTGCATTCATTCCTGATAACTACTAAGTAACTAACTACCCCATTGGAATACCATGATTAAAACAGGTTAAATTAATATCCGACAAAATACATAACTTTACACTGAAATAATGATCAGAAATATATTAGAAGATAATATTTATGTGAAAGTAAATCTCTTGTAACTTCTAACTACAATAATGATTATAAATGAAAAGCTTTTGTTATTAACTTCAAAGAAGTAGAATAAAACAGAATAAAGTGATAAGTGATGAACATATTTCTAGCCACCAAATTGAATTTTCTTCTGTGTGAAAATGATCTGTGAATTTAACAGTATCAGACAGATATTTACAGGGGTTTTAAGTTAACCCTCCCACCACATGAGGGTGTGGTTTTATTCCTTACATATGGTTGCAATTCATGATAAGTGGAATTCGTGATTGCGATTTTCGCTTCAAGTGTGAAATGCCCTGAGTTTGCGCCCAGCTGTAGCCGTTATGATTGTGCGCTTAGGCAAGACACTTAGATTACACATTTCTTCTTCGCTTTCCCTCGTGGCGATGGATTCCATTTGGAGCGAATGAGGTCTCGAGAGCGATTTAATTAATGTCGTAGGAATCAATCGCAATCGAGCTAAATTAAATTTGTATAAACAAAATAATGAATGGTTGTCTACATTGTTGTTCGGATCTTCAATATGGTTTGTTTGACTTCTACAGTGTCAATCTATGTGTATTAAATTAATATTACTCAATTTTATTAATAAAATTAACACTGCCAAAAATGCACTAAAACTGGGGGGGGGCGGGGGATTTGGACATGTACTTGACATGGATTTTTCCATTACCGCCCCTGAAAGTGGACATACACATTGTACCAATTGCGATCATGTGAATTTAAAATGTTCAGGGGGGATCCCCGACTTCCTGGAGGGAGGCAACACCCTCCCCAAACAGTGTTTCACACCTCATTTCGCGTAATTGAAATGTCACTCTGGCTACGCGCCTGTCTACATTTACTGAATACATTTGATTTTCGATGTAATCGCAATACATTTTTACACACATGTACAGTCAAACCTGTCTTAAGCAGCCAGCCAAGGGAGTCGGAGAAAGTGGCTGCTTAACACAGGTGGCTGCTTAATAGAGGTCATAATTATGTATAGTAAAACAATACATTGGACATCTGGAAACTGGCTGCTTATTACAGGTTGGTTGCTTAATGGAGGTGACCACTAACACAGGTCTTACTGTATGTACGTCAATTATACTTTTATCTATGTTGATATATTAATTAATGGAAAACACATAAATAATAAACCCCGAAAAATTTTAATTCACAGATATACGACAGTTTAATGAGAATGTACAGATGAAAAAGATAAATAGAAACAAGAATTGGAGAAAAAAAACCACTATTTTCATAAATCCATTAGAAATTCAAATAAAAGTTTGTTTGTTGTTTTTTTGGTTTAAAGTCACACTAAAAACAGCTTAGGTCATATCGCTAATCCCACGCTATTATTGCTGGACGAAGATCCCGGGTGCCCCTCCCGGCAGTATTTCAAACATAGGTGGGTGCCCCTCCCGGCAGTATTTCAAACATAGGTTGGTGCCCCTCCCGGCAGTATTTCAAACATAGGTGGGTGCCCCTCCCGGCAGTATTTCAAACATAGGTGGGTGCCCCGCCCGGCAGTATTTCAAACATAGGTGGGTGCCCCTCCCGGCAGTATTTCAAACATAGGTGGGTGCCCCTCCCGGCAGTATTTCAAACATAGGTTGGTGCCCCGCCCGGCAGTATTTCAAACATAGGTGGGTGCCCCTCCCGGCAGTATTTCAAACATAGGTGGGTGCCCCTCCCGGCAGTATTTCAAACATAGGTGGGTGCCCCTCCCGGCAGTATTTCAAACATAGGTGGGTGCCCCTCCTGGCAGTATTTCAAACATAGGTGGGTGCCCAAGGTAGAACCACCAACCTACTACCAACCACAAAAAAACATTCAAAGAAAAGATTATATCGATCAAACAAAAACGTAAAAAAAAACCAAACTGTCTCATAATAAATACGAGTATGCCCTCATAGACGACTCTAAATAAAATACGAACGTACTATAACTATGAAGTTATTCAGCATAAACCAAGATAAGCTAAAAATACTTTGAATTAAATTGGTTATGAGATGCTTGCCATCTACAGCTAGTTTTACAACTACGTAATTATTAATTGGTTATTGCTCGGGTCGTTACAAGACTTTTTATTCACACGTATGGTTTATAATTAGATCGTATTAAGCTATTTATACACTGAATTTCCCAAAATAGGTTGCATATAATCAAGAATAGATTATCTCTACTAAGCTGCATGCAAGTAAAACTCTTTGCATGCTGGGTACAAATAAAGGCCACAGATAATTAGATGACACTTTATTAATCTGGTTTTTCTAATTTGCAACTGAAAACTCCGGATATATTCGTGGAATATCATTAGAATCGTGCCGTTACGCCGCATCGGCATATTTCCAGAGTTTTGACTTTTAATTTCAGAGCTAATTACTGAACTGCAACTTTGCCAGTTTCTTCTTGAAACGATACTAAATGTCCCTAATGTTAAATCTAGGGCATATAGGGGACATGAACCATTTCCACCAAGGTCGTTGGCCTATCTGCTACTCTCGTCTCCATGTAAGTGGCAGCCGCTTACCTATCCCAATCAATGTAGCAGCAGACACACCCCTCTACCCCACCTCCATACTACATAGAGTGGAAATGTATCAGCAGGCACACCCCTCTACCCCACCTCCATACCTCATAGAGGTTACTGGGAATGTATCAGCAGGCACACCCCTCTACCCCACCTCCATACTCCATAGAGGTTACTGGGAATGTATCAGCAGGCACACCCCTCTACCCCACCTCCATACCTCATAGAGGTTACTGGGAATGTATCAGCAGGCACACCCCTCTACCCCACCTCCATACTCCATAGAGGTTACTGGGAATGTATCAGCAGGCACACCCCTCTACCCCACCTCCATACTCCATAGAGGTTACTGGGAATGTATCAGCAGGCACACCCCTCTACCCCACCTCCATACCTCATAGAGGTTACTGGGAATGTATCAGCAGGCACACCCCTCTACCCCACCTCCATACTACATAGAGGTTACTGGGAATGTATCAGCAGGCACACCCCTCTACCCCACCTCCATACTACATAGAGGTTACTGGGAATGTATCAGCAGGCACACCCCTCTACCCCACCTCCATACTACATAGAGGTTACTGGGAATGTATCAGCAGGCACACC
The DNA here is from genome assembly GCA_014843695.1 of Archivesica marissinica. Lineage (NCBI taxonomy): Eukaryota > Metazoa > Mollusca > Bivalvia > Venerida > Vesicomyidae > Archivesica > Archivesica marissinica. The sequence goes on from CM026398.1 coordinate 31,118,306, forward strand.
CCTCTACCCCACCTCCATACTACATAGAGGTTACTGGGAATGTATCAGCAGGCACACCCCTCTACCCCACCTCCATACTACATAGAGGTTACTGGGAATGTATCAGCAGGCACACCCCTCTACCCCACCTCCATACTCCATAGAGGTTACTGGGAATGTATCAGCAGGCACACCCCTCTACCCCACCTCCATACTCCATAGAGGTTACTGGGAATGTATCAGCAGGCACACCCCTCTACCCCACCTCCATACCTCATAGAGGTTACTGGGAATGTATCAGCAGGCACACCCCTCTACCCCACCTCCATACTCCATAGAGGTTACTGGGAATGTATCAGCAGGCACACCTCTCTACCCCACCTCTATACTACATAGAGGTTACTGGGAATGTATCAGCAGGCACACCTCTCTACCCCACCTCTATACTACATAGAGGTTACTGGGAATGTATCAGCAGGCACACCCTCTACCCCACCTCTATACTACATAGAGGTTACTGGGAATGTATCAGCAGGCACACCCCTCTACCCCACCTCCATACTACATAGAGTGGAAATGTATCAGCAGGCACACCCCTCTACCCCACCTCCATACCTCATAGAGGTTACTGGGAATGTATCAGCAGGCACACCCCTCTACCCCACCTCCATACTCCATAGAGGTTACTGGGAATGTATCAGCAGGCACACCCCTCTACCCCACCTCTATACTACATAGAGGTTACTGGGAATGTATCAGCAGGCACACCTCTCTACCCCACCTCTATACTACATAGAGGTTACTGGGAATGTATCAGCAGGCACACCCCTCTACCCCACCTCCATACTACAAAATGGACAAGGGCAAAATGATAAATGATATCCCCATTGATAAAGCGGATTTAGGGCCTAATATTGCGCATGTAGCGTATTTTGTATTGTACTACATAATGCATTTATAAGGCAAAGGGCACCATTTGTAATATTATATCTCCATACAAACGACATCCATTTAGCTATCATGCAGTGGATAAGTAGTCGCCATATCTATCCCACCTCCATAGATATTACTGGGACTACATGAGATTTAGGTTAATATACTATTATATCTCCATACAAACGACACCCATTTAGCTATCATGCAGTGGATAAGTAATCGCCATATCTATTCCACCTCCATAGATATTACTGGGACTACATGGGATTTAGGTTAATATACTATTATATCGCCATACAAACGACAGCCATTTAGCTATCATGCAGTGGATAAGTAGTCGCCATATCTATCCCACCTCCATAGATATTACTGGGACTACATGAGATTCTGGCCTTTATTATTAACATTGGTTTGGCTACTACATTGTCAATGTATGTCAGTAATGGCGTCAATTGCTTCTATGAGGGAAAGGGTTAAACAGAGAGGTACCCGATTCTTGAAAACACAATGAGAGTCATCACTGGCTTTTCTATTATCTCCCTTGGCAGATAAAGTCCGATTTATCACGAAATGTATATCAGTCCTTTTCATTTGAATCCTTTGTTTTTACTGTTTTGCTAATGAATTGATAGCAAGTTTTTCATAGATAAGCACCCATTGGATATACTGTAGGATATCTGTCGAGATATAGTAAATTAATAATTATAAGATGAGAAAGTGGGTGAAAATTGATAGCATGATGTGCAAACAGCGATAAAAACAGAGGAAAAAAGTATTCAGGGGAAGTAACTGATCAATGTCTCTCATTACTAAAACTAAAACTTCTTTCATCCATTCATCTCTATCAAGTGGTTTGAAAGACTGGGTAAATAAACATTTTATAAATTCTTAAATATATAGCTTGATATCATGAATGGATTTTGAAATTCATGCGAAACGCGAGATGGTAAAAGGAATGTTCATTCCCAACATATTTCAGATGCGACCGACTATTATTTACATATCTCCGCTGCTACGATTCTAAAATGATTCCATCGTTTAGCACTGCTGCTATTCTTTACATACGTGTGCAACAAAATCATGCCCATACAATGATCTCCTATAAACTCATCATTATACAATATAACAGAATATTATTATCATTTTCAACATTCATTCACATTATATCTGTATCAAATCGACATAAATATAATGAAATTCCATAACAATTTCCAATTTCCATTTGTTTTCAGCTACAAATAAGAAAGTTACATTATTGAATTGTCGTCTACTGCAATTATTTGAACTATCTATTTATAGCCTTTATTTCATTTTAAAGTCCCACTAACAGCTTAGATCAACTGGCACAGAATCTGCCGCGGAATGATCCGGGTTTTGTGGCGCTTGTTTTTTTCAATCTGTGTCAAACGTTTAAAACACAGACCCGGGCCTCCGCTATTAACCTCAGGTACAGGAGGGCAACATTCACAACTATTGCCCTCCTCTCCATGAACTGTTGCCAGCCTGGCTCAGGATTGACAAATATAACGATTTAGCATTTTTTTAAAACACTATCATGACATCATACCTGTGTGTACTTGCAGTCCATTATTATTAATATTGGACTGCTTTCAAAGTATTATATTAAATTCTATGCGTAAATGTACGAAATTACAAAATTAATTAGTAACATCAAACGGATCCAATATGTAAAATATTGGCACTGTGTTCGAATATGTAAAATATTGGGCACTGTGTTCGTCGAATATGTAAAATATTGGCACATTTTCGGCTTATATCCTATACTTAAAACACTGTCGTAACGTCATACCTTTATACTTGCAGTCCATTATTATTAATATTGGACTGGTGTCAGAAGGCAGAGTATTATATTAAATACTAAGCGTACATGTATGAAATTAACAATTTTAATTAGTAGGATCTTGTATTATAAGCGTGTGTTTTAAGCAAGATAATTATAAGCCTCATACGGATCCAATATGTAAATTATTGGTACTGTCTTCGGCGCCTCACACAATCCAATATTCTATTGCTCGGAAGTTGAATATTATGAAATAAGCCTCTAAGGTTTTATAGCTATTCAAATACGTTTCTCAATGACTTTTCATTTTAAAATGATAAACACATTGTGCACATTTATCTTGATATTATTTCTAGCAAACAACCTTCTACAAGGTTAGTGGAGGTCTATCTACAAATAGCTAGCATTATCTGAAATAGCATTCTAGCAAACAACCATCTACAAGGTTAGTGGAGGTCTATCTACAAATACCTAGCATTATCTGAAATAGCATTCTAACAAACAACCATCTACAAGGTTAGTGGAGGTCTATCTACAAATAGCTAGCATTATCTGAAATAGCATTCTAGCAAACAACCATCTACAAGGTTAGTGGAGGTCTATCTACAAATATCTAGCATTATCTGAAATAGCATTCTAGCAAACAACCATCTACAAGGTTAGTGGAGGTCTATCTACAAATAGCTAGCATTATCTGAAATAGCATTCTAGCAAACAACTTTCTACAAGGTTAGTGGAGATCTACAAATACCTAGCATTATCTGAAATAGCATTCTAGCAAACAACCTTCTACAAGGTTAGTGGAGGTCTATCTACAAATATCTAGCATTATCTGAAATAGCATTCTAGCAAACAACTTTCTACAAGGTTAGTGGAGGTCTATCTACAAATACCTAGCATTATCTGAAATAGCATTCTAGCAAACAACCTTCTACAAGGTTAGTGGAGGTCTATCTACAAATATCTAGCATTATCTGAAATAGCATTCTAGCAAACAACCTTCTACAAGGTTAGTGGAGGTCTATCTACAAATACCTAGCATTATCGGAAATAGCATTGTAGCAAACAACCTTCTACAAGGTTAGTGGAGATCTACACATACCTAGCATTATCTGAAATAGCATTCTAGCAAACAACCTTCTTCAAGGTTAGTGGAGGTCTATCTACAAATAGCTAGCATTATCTGAAATAGCATTCTAGCAAACAACCTTCTACAAGGTTAGTGGAGATCTACAAATACCTAGCATTATCTGAAATAGCATTCTAGCAAACAACCATCTACAAGGTTAGTGGAGGTCTATCTACAAATACCTAGCATTATCTGAAATAGCATTCTAACAAACAACCATCTACAAGGTTAGTGGAGGTCTATCTACAAATAGCTAGCATTATCTGAAATAGCATTCTAGCAAACAACCATCTACAAGGTTAGTGGAGGTCTATCTACAAATATCTAGCATTATCTGAAATAGCATTCTAGCAAACAACCATCTACAAGGTTAGTGGAGGTCTATCTACAAATAGCTAGCATTATCTGAAATAGCATTCTAGCAAACAACTTTCTACAAGGTTAGTGGAGATCTACAAATACCTAGCATTATCTGAAATAGCATTCTAGCAAACAACCTTCTACAAGGTTAGTGGAGGTCTATCTACAAATATCTAGCATTATCTGAAATAGCATTCTAGCAAACAACTTTCTACAAGGTTAGTGGAGGTCTATCTACAAATACCTAGCATTATCTGAAATAGCATTCTAGCAAACAACCTTCTACAAGGTTAGTGGAGGTCTATCTACAAATATCTAGCATTATCTGAAATAGCATTCTAGCAAACAACCTTCTACAAGGTTAGTGGAGGTCTATCTACAAATACCTAGCATTATCGAAATAGCATTTAGCAAACAACCTTCTACAAGGTTAGTGGAGATCTACACATACCTAGCATTATCTGAAATAGCATTCTAGCAAACAACCTTCTCAAGGTTAGTGGAGGTCTATCTACAAATAGCTAGCATTATCTGAAATAGCATTCTAGCAAACAACCTTCTACAAGGTTAGTGGAGATCTACAAATACCTAGCATTATCTGAAATAGCATTCTAGCAAACAACCTTCTACAAGGTTAGTGGAGGTCTATCTACAAATCTACAATACCTAGCATTATCTGAAATAGCATTCTAGCAAACAACCTTCTACAAGGTTAGTGGAGGTCTATCTACAAATAGCTAGCATTATCTGAAATAGCATTCTAGCAAACAACCTTCTACAAGGTTAGTGGAGATCTACAAATACCTAGCATTATCTTAAATAGCATTTCATTTCCGGTCTGTTCTTCAAAATCTTGCATAAAACTTTAATAACATAACATATACTATTGAAATTTTGATATATAACAAAATAATTACAACTGTCTAACCACACCCTTCCTTAGAATATCACGAGTGTGCAGCGTATTCTAAGAAGATGCATTACGGTGCATTAGCAGACGTTGCAAGTTATTGCCACAGAAATACCAAGCGCTCAAATATAATCTCAACTGTCACTCAAGTGTAAATCAAAAATGGAACAAATGCGTTTTTCATAAATCCATCTTTACAATACCCAGCAGTCTTTCTTGATAAGTAAAATATACAGTCCCCTGATAAGTATGTAAAGGTTACAAGGCTTGCCAGATGAAAGCACCCTAGTGTCGACTTGATTTATTGATACTTTCATCAATGCCATAAAAAGGTCATATTGGTGCTATGATGTCTATTTTTGTCTATACGCAAAGGCCAAAGTTATTATGTTTGATGTATGTGTGCTGGTACTAACAGTGGGTTCTTTGATTGTCTATTTTTGTCTATACGCAAAGGCCAAAGTTATTATGTTTGATGTCTGTGAGCTAGTACTAACAGTAGTGGGTTCTTTGATTGTCTATTTTTGCCTATACGCAATGGCCAAAGCAAAGTTATTATGTTTGATGTCTGTGCGCTGGTACTAACAGTGGGTTCTTTGTCTATTTTTGTCTATACGTAAAGGCCAAAGTTATTATGTTTGATGTCTGTGCGCTGGTACTAACAGTGGGTTCTTTGATTGTCTATTTTTGTCTATACGTAAAGGCCAAAGTTATTATGTTTGATGTCTGTGCGCTGGTACTAACAGTGGGTTCTTTGATTGTCTATTTTTGTCTATACGCAAAGGCCAAAGTTATTATGTTTGATGTCTGTGCGCTGGTACTAACAGTGGGTTCTTTGATTGTCTATTTTTGTCTATACGCAAAGGCCAACGTTATTATGTTTGATGTCTGTGCGCTGGTACTAACAGTGGGTTCTTTGATTGTCTATTTTTGTCTATACGCAAAGGCCAACGTTATTATGTTTGATGTCTGTGCGCTAGTACTAACAGTGGGTTCTTTGATTGTCTATTTTTGTCCATACGCAAAGGCCAAAGTTATTATGTTTGATGTCTGTGCGCTAGTACTAACAGTGGGTTCTTTGATTGTCTATTTTTGTCTATACGCAATGGCCAAAGCAAAGTTTTACTGTTGATATCTGTCCGCTGGTACTTGGATCCGTAACCAGCGTGAATGCTCGTAACCAGCGTGAATGCTCGTAACCAGCGTGAATGCTCGTAACCAGCGTGAATGCTTCTATGTGTATTTAATGTCTATATAAACCCAAGACCAAAGCAATGTTTTCTATGCTGAACGTCTGCACACACGTACCATGCTAACCAGGGTCCGGATGACTGCGATTGGCAAGGCAATTAAAGCATGGAAACAGTGCTAGCTAGGTAAGCTATTTTTGTACTGCAATGGTGTAACCAACAGTAGACTGGGAAAATCATGACAACTTCATCTAGCTACCACAAATAAATGAGAGCACTATTACATTAAGTCTCTGCATAAATTAAACATACACAAATGTTAATTACGTATGGGGGTCTCCATAGCCATGTGGTTACGGTCGTTGACTTCCAATCACTTGACCCTCAATGTTGCTGGTTCAAATCACACTGGAGGTGTCAAATTATTTCAATTAAGGAAGCTGTCTAGCTAGCTTGTGGAAGATCGGTGGTTCTACCCAGGCACCCGCCTGTCCCTGAAATACTGCACCCGAGATCTCCCTCCATCAATAATCACTGGAGCGTCGCCATATGACCAAAGCTGTTGGTGCAATATTAAACCCCAAAATCAAACTAATTACGTTTAGAATAACTAATTAATGAACCAATTATAAATTGAGTAACTCGGTTTAGAATAACTAATTAAAGAACCAATTATAAATTGAGTAACTCGGTTTAGAATAACTAATTAATGAACCAATTATAAATTGAGTTAACTCGGTTTAGAATAACTAATTAATGAATCAATTATAAATTGAGTTAACTCGGTTTAGAATAACTAATTAATGAATCAATTATAAATTGAGTTAACTCGGTTTACAATAACTAATTAATGAATCAATTATAAATTGAGTTAACTCGGTTTACAATAACTAATTAATGAATCAATTATAAATTGAGTTAACTCGGTTTACAATAACTAATTAATGAATCAATTATAAATTGAGTTAACTCGGTTTACAATAACTAATTAATGAATCAATTATAAATTGAGTTAACTCCGTGATTTAGATCAGATTTAGTTAACCCAGCTTCATCTTAACAGTGGATCAAGCCTGGTAACAGTTATTCAACGTTTTTATTTGTTTGGATACATTTTATTTCGATATTGTTAATCAAGGCGTAATTATCAGTTATTTTATTGTTTGTAGGAACATGCTCCAATTCCAGAATAATCTCTGGTTCTTTTACATTGCCAGTGTATAGCACTGATACAGGAGACCATTGCTAGTGTATAGCACTGATACAGGAGACCATTGCTAGTGTATAGCACTGATACAGGAGACCATTGCCAGTGTATAGCACTGATACACGAGACCATTGCTAGTGTATTGCACTGATACAGGAGACCATTGCCAGTGTATAGCACTGATACAGGAGACCATTGCCAGTGTATAGCACTGATACAGGAGACCATTGCCAGTGTATAGCACTGATACAAGAGACCATTGCCAGTGTATAGCACTGATACACAAGACCATTGCCAGTGTATAGCACTGATACAGGAGACCATTGCCAGTGTATAGCACTGATACAGGAGACCATTGCCAGTGTATAGCACTGATACAGGAGACCATTGCTAGTGCATAGCACTGATACAGGAGACCATTGCTAGTGTATAGCACTGATACAGGAGACCATTGCCAGTGTATAGCACTGATACAGGAGACCATTGCTAGTGTATAGCACTGATACAGGAGACCATTGCCAGTGTATAGCACTGATACAGGAGACCATTGCCAGTGTATAGCACTGATACAGGAGACCATTGCCAGTGTATAGCACTGATACAGGAGACCATTGCTAGTGTATAGCACTGATACAGGAGACCATTGCTAGTGTATAGCACTGATACAGGAGACCATTGCCAGTGTATAGCACTGATACAGGAGACCATTGCTAGTGTATAGCACGTACAGGAGACCATTGCCAGTGTATAGCACTGATACAGGAGACCATTGCTAGTGTATAGCACTGATACAGGAGACCATTGCCAGTGTATAGCACTGATACAGGAGACCATTGCCAGTGTAATAGCCTTTAATATTATCATGGTCAGACGGGGGGGGGGATCGAACCTGCGATATCTAGATTTGCAGTTTAACGTGATAACTTACTGTTAACCGTTCGACCACTGATCAGTGATATATTTGGCTATGCTCGACCACTGATCAGTGATATATTTGGCTATGCTCGACCACTGATCAGTGATATATTTGGCTATGCTCGACCACTGATCAGTGATATATTTGGCTATGCTCGACCACTGATCAGTGATATTTTTGGCTATGCTCGACCACTGATAAGTGATATATTTGGCTATGCTCGACCACTGATAAGTGATATATTTTGCTATGTTCAACCACTGATAAGTGATATATTTGGCTATTCGACCACAATGAGTTCTCTCGTAAAATAAAGTCTTTATTATTATTATTATTATCTTATCCTATCTATCTATCATAAACGCCCCCCCCCCCAGCTATTGTCGACTTAGTCCAACACGTGAACGTTATTATCACGTCATTAACATCATTCCTTATATATGTGAATGGAATGCCAGGGGAAGTAACCTAGTGTCACAAAGTGGGGCGGGGCAATAATTATCGATTATGATAAATGCCATCGCTGGATAATTAGCATGACTTGTGGTGTAATTGGTCACGGGACTATGATGCAATGATTGATGCGCTAGTATACCGTATGCATCAATTGAATGGCTACATTAAAAAGTTCAATGATCGAGATTTAAGTCATAATTAATTACTGGAAAGGAAGTAATGCATGATTTTTTCTCCTCGATTTTGGGGTTTAAAGCCGCACCAACAGCTTAGGTTATTCGGCACTCACAAGCTATTATTGGTGAGGAAGAGCTCGGATTTCCCTCCAAGCAGTATTGCACGGACGGGCACCCTGGTAGAACCACCGACCTTCCGCATGTCAGCTGGATAGCTTCCTCATATGAAAGTATTTGACACGACACAGTTGGATTCGAACCCAAAGCGATGAAGGGCAAGTGCTTTGAAGTAAACAGCCGTAACCCTACTTTAACAGAGGCCACCATTAAGGAATGAACCGAGGGCTATAATACTGGTATGCGACTTTGGATTAAAAAACAACAGAAGATAGTAATAATCCGGTGTAAATTCTCAAATGTCACTGCACCCAGTGCGGGTTCTCAAATGTCACAACATTGCTTTTGACATCCGAAAAACATGGATACATATTTCTACGTCTGCCAAGGTAGTTAGATTTTTTTGTCCTCGTTTGTCTGTTAGCAGATAAGGTTACGGACATATTTTCATGATATTTGGTGGAAGGATGGGCCTTGGGATCAAGACCGAATCCATTAGATTTTGGATGTTCTGGATCTAGGATATTTTTAAAGGATTTCTTCTGTATTTTACGCATTAACTGGATAAAACGGACATATAAAGGGAGATAATAAAATAAACACACCATGGTTTTTACACTAAAAGCGACATTACATCGTAAATAGCAAACCAGCTCTCCGACTAGAGCGCTCGCATCGCACAGATGCAACCTGTGTTCGATCCTCGGACTGGGAAGTATGCAAAATGGTACGGTGGTCGCAAGACCGGACAGGTGGATTTTATCTGGGTACTCCGGTTTCCTACCAAACGAATGACCACAGTTACGCTTTCATCCGCGCCAACAAGAGAGTGATTAATATAAGTTGTTAAAACTTGCTTCGCATACAGTTTAAACTTAAAATAGCAAACAAAAATGAAAAGATTTTTTATGTATGCTTGCCATTGCTACAACAAAATCTTTCAAATGCTCTTTTCTCTGATATAGTGTTGCTTTAACCCTTTCAACACTACAGACCTCTAAATAGGCATACAAAAAGTGTAGATCCAGATGAGCGTCTCATCAGGATCTGCACTTTTTGCCAGTAATATTACTATTTTTAGACAAGATTACCCATTTTGAAAAATGAACTTGGTCCATATATATTATTGGTCTAAAAATATCATCCCGTCCATGTCAGTCAGTTACTTAAGTGTTGAATGGGTTAATTGTCTGGCTGCATGCACTTGTTCTTACTAGGTCTCTCCTCCACAACGTGCACGTCGTGACCACAGCAGCCCAGGGTGAGCTCGGGGGTCAGTGTGAAGCCACTGTGATATTGGTCAGTGTGAGATCAGGGTGGTGTCGTCAAGGTGATATAGTTTAAGGGTAGATCATGGTGGCATAGTTCAAGGTAAATGGATCAAGGTCTTCGCTGATGCCAGGCTCGCTATCAGAACAGAAGAAGCCGTGTGACTCGGTATGAGTAGCCTCAAAGTAACGTCCCAACTTGGCGAGGCAGCGATGCTCGGTGCTGTATACGACGGATAGCTAGAGGATGTTGTTAGACTAATCCTCGATGGAGACGGCGGGATGAGGCTTCTACACTGATCCGGTAGCAGCGAGGACCGCGGGCAAAGAAACCGGAACCATTCTTGCTGCTGTGAGCTGACAAATGGTGGAGTATGTGGCCCTAAAAAGGGACCGTTTACAGAAAGAAGCAGGAAACTGGATCGGAGGAAGAGGAAGCCACCTCAGGATGTCTACCAGACCCACAACAGACGTAGGACAAATAAACTTCTTAGAGAAACAAGTGGTTTAAACTTTATTTATTTAGTTTTAACAACTTATATTAATCACTATCGTTGGCACGGATGAAAGCATAAATGTGGGCATTCGTGTGGGAGGAAACCGGAGTACCCGGAGAAAACCCCGTCTGGTGGCGACCACCGTACCGTCTCACATACTTCCCGGTCCGAGGATCGAACCCAGGTTGCATTGGTGGGAAGCGAGCGCGCTAACCACTGCGTTACTCGGACAGCCAGAGAAACCAGTTGCCCACATGCCTCGGCAGAATCAACTATAAATAAAACCACACATAATCATCTTATTCATACTTGGTTCTATAAACATGTAATATGCTACACGCAAACAACATCCTTTATAAGTGCGCACAGAATTGCGTTTATTTTGTCTTATACTTTTACAAGCACCATAATTATCTCAACTTTTATGTATAACGCAGTTGGCCCCGATTTTAGCTCCGTTTTATCAGACAAAGTTATATATTATCTCATGTTGCAAAATGTTAAATGACTTGTGGAAACAGGTTATTATGGGGCAGTATTTTACATGAACTTGGCTTTGTGATCTAGGCATTTAGTGGATCGACCCACAAACTAACCAGGTCCACTGTAAGCAAGCTTTGTGTCAAAATATGACAATTAGTTTCAGAGGTGTTGCTTAACTCTTTCACCGCCAATGTCGCATAAAAGCGACTTTGTAAAAAAAGTAGAGAACCCGATTGGACAGAACAGAACATGCCGTCTGATCAGGCTATATGCTGATTGCTCTTCAGACAGTGGAGCTGAAACACCTGTCCGAATAGCAAACAACATAGATCCTGATCAGACGCGGCGTTACGCCGCTGCTGATCTGGATCTATGTTGTTTGCACATGCTCTGAATTTATTCGGCGCTGAAAGAGTTAAAGATGTTTCTTTAACTTCTTGTATTTGACAGTGACCTAGATTTTTCATGCACTGACCTAATTATCAACACATCTGTTGGAGGTCATTTCTACTTGCTTCAGACCAAGTGTGATCAAATTTTATCCAATATGTCATCAGAGATCTATTTCATCACACTGAGCTATATCACCCTGACCTACCTTGAACTATTCAATCCTGACTGACCTCCCCTTGAACTACCACCCTGACTTACCTCAAATAGTACCACACTGACCTACCTTGAACAATCCCCATGACCTACCTTGAACTATGCCACCATGACCTACCCTTGATCTATACCACCCTGACCTACCCTTGAACTATCACCATGACCTACCCTTGATCTATACCACCCTGACCTAACCTTGAACTATCACCATGACCTACCCTTGATCTATACCACCCTGACCTAACCTTGAACTATCACCATGACCTACCCTTGATCTATACCACCCTGACCTACCCTTGAACTATCACCATGACCTACCCTTGATCTATACCACCCTGACCTACCCTTGAACTATGCCACCCTGACCTATCCTTGATCTATCACCATGACCTACCCTTGATCTATACCACCCTGACCTAACCTTGAACTATCACCATGACCTACCCTTGATCTATACCACCCTGACCTATCCTTGAACTATGCCACCCTGACCTATCCTTGATCTATCACCCTGACCTACCCTTGATCTATACCACCCTGACCTAACCTTGAACTATCACCATGACCTACCCTTGATCTATACCACCCTGACCTACCCTTGAACTATCACCATGACCTACCCTTGAACTATACCACCCTGACCTATCCTTGAACTATACCACCCTGACCTATCCTTGAACTATGCCACCCTGACCTATCCTTGAACTATACCACCCTGACCTACCCTTGAACTATACCACCCTGACCTACCCTTGAACTATACCACCCTGACCTATCCTTGAACTATACCACCCTGACCTACCCTTGAACTATACCACCCTGACCTATCCTTGAACTATGCCACCCTGACCTATCCTTGAACTATACCACCCTGACCTATCCTTGAACTATACCACCCTGACCTACCCTTGAACTATACCACCCTGACCTACCCTTGAACTATTGCCACCCTGACCTATCATTGAACTATACCACCCTGACCTATCCTTGAACTATACCACCCTGACCTATCCTTGAACTATGCCACCCTGACCTATCCTTGAACTATACCACCCTGACTTATCCTTGAACTATACCACCCTGACCTACCCTTGAACTATTCCACACTTGACCTATACAATCCTGACCTACCCTGAACTATGACACCCTGACTTTCCTTGAACTATACCACCCTGACCTACCCTTGACCTATACAATCCTGACCCCTGAGCTCACCCTGGGCCTGAGCTATAGCACCCAGTGACCTACTACACATTACCTATACCACCCTGGACATAGCTCAGGTGAGTTCAATACAGATGAACATTTCTTATTTTTAGTGAAACTAAAGAAAACTGGTAAAACTAATAATTATTTAAGCATAACTTGAACAATACATCAAACTTTAAGTATGTTAATGTCATCAATAATTATCATTCATTTATTGTGAATAATTAAGAGAAAATTCCACAATGCATGCAGAGAATAGAAGGATTGGTCAATGAATGCATGCGGAGAATAGAAGGATTGGTCAATGAATGCATGCAGAGAATAGAAGGATTGGTCAATGAATGCATGCAGAGAATAGAAGGATTGATCAATGAATGCATGCAGAGAATAGAAGGATTGGTCAATGAATGCATGCAGAGAATAGAAGGATTGGTCAACAAAAAAAGGATTGGTCAATGAATGCATGCAGAGAATAGAAGGATTGGTCAATGAATGCATGCAGAGAATAGAAGGATTGGTCAATGAATGCATGCAGAGAATAGAAGGATTGATCAATGAATGCATGCAGAGAATAGAAGGATTGGTCAACAATGAATGCATGCAGAGAATAGAATGATTGGTCAATGAATGCATGCAGAGAATAGAAGGATTGGTCAATGAATGCATGCAGTGAATAGAAGGATTGGTCAATGAATGCATGCGGAGAATAGAAGGATTGGTCAACAATGAATGCATGCAGAGAATAGAAGGATTGGTCAACAATGAATGCATGCGGAGAATAGAAGGATTGGTCAATGAATGCATGCAGAGAATAGAAGGATTGGTCAACAATGAATGCATGCAGTGAATAGAAGGATTGGTCAATGAATGCATGCAGAGAATAGAAGGATTGGTACAATGAATGCATGCAGTGAATAGAAGGATTGGTCAATGAATGCATGCGGAGAATAGAAGGATTGGTCAATGAATGCATGCAGAGAAAGAAGATTGGTATAGAAGGATTGTCAATGAATGCATGCAGAGAATAGAAGGATTGGTCAATGAATGCATGCAGAGAATAGAAGGATTGGTCAATGAATGCATGCAGAGAATAGAAGGATTGGTCAATGAATGCATGCAGTGAATAGAAGGATTGGTCAATGAATGCATGCGGAGAATAGAAGGATTGGTCAACAATGAATGCATGCAGAGAATAGAAGGATTGGTCAACAATGAATGCATGCGGAGAATAGAAGGATTGGTCAACAATGAATGCATGCAGAGAATAGAAGGATTGGTCAACAATGAATGCATGTGGAGAATAGAAGGATTGGTCAACAATGAATGCATGCGGAGAATAGAAGGATTGGTCAACAATGAATGCATGCGGAGAATAGAAGGATTGGTCAACAATGAATGCATGCGGAGAATAGAAGGATTGGTCAACAATGAATGCATGCAGAGAATAGAAGGATTGGTCAATGAATGCATGCAGAGAATAGAAGGATTGGTCAACAATGAATGCATGCAGAGAATAGAAGGATTGGTCAACAATGAATGTATGCAGAGAATAGAAGGATTGGTCAATGAATGCATGCAGAGAATAGAAGGATTGGTCAATGAATGCATGCAGAGAATAGAAGGATTGGTCAATGAATGCATGCAGAGAATAGAAGGATTGGTCAACAATGAATGCATGCAGAGAATAGAAGGATTGGTCAACAATGAATGCATGCAGAGAATAGAAGGATTGGTCAATGAATGCATGCAGAGAATAGAAGGATTGGTCAACAATGAATGTATGCAGAGAATAGAAGGATTGGTCAACAATGAATGTATGCAGAGAATAGAAGGATTGGTCAATGAATGCATGCAGAGAATAGAAGGATTGGTCAATGAATGCATGCAGAGAATAGAAGGATTGGTCAACAATGAATGCATGCAGAGAATAGAAGGATTGGTCAACAATGAATGTATGCGGAGAATAGAAGGATTGGTCAATGAATGCATGCAGAGAATAGAAGGATTGGTCAATGAATGCATGCAGAGAATAGAAGGATTGGTCAATGAATACATGCGGAGAATAGAAGGATTGGTCAATGAATGCATGCCGAGAATAGAAGGATTGGTCAATGAATGCATGCGGAGAATAGAAGGATTGGTCAATGAATGCATGCAGAGAATAGAAGGATTGGTCAATGAATGCATGCAGAGAATAGAAGGATTGGTCAATGAATGCGTGCAGAGAATAGAAGGATTGGTCAATGAATGCATGCGGAGAATAGAAGGATTGGTCAATGAATGCATACGGAGAATAGAAGGATTGGTCAATGAATGCATGCGGAGAATAGAAGGATTGGTCAATGAATGCATGCAGAGGTCAATGAATGCATGCAGAGAATAGAAGGATTGGTCAATGAATGCATGCAGAGAATAGAAGGATTGGTCAATAATGCATGCGGAGAATAGAAGGATTGGTCAATGAATGCATGCGGAGAATAGAAGGATTGGTCAATGAATGCATGCGGAGAATAGAAGGATTGGTCAATGAATGCATGCAGAGAATAGAAGGATTGGTCAATGAATGCATGCGGAGAATAGAAGGATTGGTCAATGAATGCATGCAGAGAATAGAAGGATTGGTCAATGAATGTATGCAGAGAATAGAAGGATTGGTCAATGAATGCATGCAGAGAATAGAAGGATTGGTCAATGAATGAATGCAGTGAATAGAAGGATTGGTCAATGAATGCATGCAGAGAATAGAAGGATTGGTCAATGAATGCATGCAGAGAATAGAAGGATTGGTCAATGAATGCATGCGGAGAATAGAAGGATTGGTCAATGAATGCATGCAGAGAATAGAAGGATTGGTCAATGAATGCATGCAGAGAATAGAAGGATTGATCAATGAATGCATGCAGAGAATAGAAGGATTGGTCAATGAATGCATGCGGAGAATAGAAGGATTGGTCAACAATGAATGCATGCGGAGAATAGAAGGATTGGTCAATGAATGCATGCGGAGAATAGAAGGATTGGTCAATGAATGCATGCGGAGAATATAAGGATTGATCAATGAATGCATGCAGAGAATAGAAGGATTGGTCAACAATGAATGCATGCAGAGAATAGAAGGATTGGTCAATGAATGTATGCGGAGAATAGAAGGATTGGTCAATGAATGCATGCAGAGAATAGAAGGATTGGTCAATGAATGCATGCAGAGAATAGAATGATTGGTCAATGAATGCATGCAGAGAATAGAAGGATTGGTCAATGAATGCATGCAGAGAATAGAAGGATTGGTCAATGAATGCATGCAGAGAATAGAAGGATTGGTCAATGAATGCATGCAACCACCTGTGCTTCTCACTTCTCATCAATGCAACCCGGGCTCAATCCTCGGACCGGGAAGTATGTGAGATGGTACGGTGGTCGCCAGATCGGACAGGTGGGTTTTCTCCGGCTACTCCGGTTCCTCCCACACAAATGACCACATTTACGCTTTCACCCACGCCAACGAGAGTGATTAATATAAGTTGTTAAAACTTGCTTGTAAAATAAATAAAGCTTAAACTTAAACCACCTGTGCTAAGGAACCATGTTCTGTGAATTCCATGTCTGGCTGCTTAAGAAAGGTTTGACTGTATTATATAATAATCCTTCAAGAGGATGGTTCATAGCTCGGGTTAGAGCCTCCGTGGTGTAATTGTAATAGATATGGTGCCCGCCTGGTAACCGAGCGGTTGTCAGCTTGAGCCTAGCTAGAACCACGGTGGTGGTGTTCTTAGGGAAAACACTTATATCCACATTGCCTCTTCTCTCTCCCTCATGGCGATGGATTCCACAAGGAATGAGGTCTAGAACTAGAGAGCAACTAATCTAATGTATTTTTAAAAAACATGTTTCGCAATCAAGCTAAAATAAATTTGAATAAACTAAACTAAGCTCTGTGTGAACCGATTAAAGCTAGATTGAATCAATGTAGAAATGCCCGCCCGCCCCCCCCCCCCCTCCCAGAAAAAGGAATGCACGTGCATTGTGTCATTATAAGTCCTGGTCAACTATCTAGGTGTGTTAGCAAGCGATCTACTTTAACCCTTAACCTGCTGAATAAATAGGAAGGAATGTGCAAACAACATAGATTCAGATCAGCTGTGGCATACCACCACATCTGATCAGGATCTATGTTGTTTGCTATTCAGCCAAAGTGTTCTAACTACAATATCCGATTAGCAAACAGCATAGATTCTGTACCGTCTGATCAGGATCTATGTTGTTTGCTATTCAGCCAAAGTGTTCTAACTACAAGATCCGATTAGCAAACAGCATAGATTCTGTGCCATCTGATCAGGATCTATGTTGTTTGCTATTCAGCCAAAGTGTTCTAACTACAATATCCGATTAGCAAACAGCATAGATTCTGATCAGACGGCATGTTCTGTGTCGTCTGATCTGGCTCTATGGTGTTTGCAAAAGTGACTTCCATCGTGATTAGCAGGTTACGGGTTAAATGGATAAACAATACAGAATTGAGCATTATTTGTTGCCCGAATTCCCCTGTAACCGTGAGCTCATGCGAAGGCACTAAAATACTGCAATAAACTCTTCAAGCTATAAAGGCGAGCTTAAATTCCCATCATGCATTTACGCACAATGTGCTGCACACTGAGATATTCAAAGCCAATGATTAGAAATTGTGATTACAATCGTATATTTCCATTTTTTCAATAACAGTTTATTCACATTTTAAGTAGAATGCTGAACGTCTGCTGCTTTTTTTGCGAAATTCTAAATTACCTCACTTTATGGATAATTATTTATAAAATCATCAATGTCACATTGTAAATGTTGGCCTACTAACGATAAAACCGCGATAGGAATAATAGTTGTTTGTTTCCATTAACCCGCAAAAGTTATGGGTTCAACATATTATAATTATCTCCCCTGGTATTTTATTATTTATTATCTCCCTTTATATATGCGCTTTACCAAATGAATGAGTAAATAAAAACGCATAACACAAGTTCCGGATCATCTCCAAAATCAAATGGACTTGTCTTTGACCCCCAAGAACCCACCCCCACTCTTCTATCAAATGCCATGAAAATGCATAAAGCTTAGCTTAATTCTGCTATCAGATAAACAAACAAATAAACAAGAGAAAAACAAATATAATCTTCATGGCTGAGGGAATAAAGAGATGACTTTAAATAACACACTGCATCAAAAGCTGCAATAAACGAAGCATTATTTCACAACAAGAAACATTAGTCAGTTACTGCCCTTGAATACGCCCAAGTAGATTGGTCCTCATAATTGGTTTCCTCTGTTTTTATCGTTGTTTCCTTTGCACCACATGCTATCATTCTTCATCTCATTTCTCATCTTATAACGATTAAAGTATTAAATCTCAACAGATATCCCATAGCATATCGAATAGATACTTTACTGTAATAATATGCTATCAATTACTTAACATGATAAATAACATGGCTGTAAATAACATTTATCATACTGCAAACATCTGGTCAGGGAACAATGGTAAAAATGGCCAGGGAACAATGGTAAAAATGGTCAGGGAACAATGGTAAAAATGGTCAGGGAACAACAGTAAAAATGGTCAGGGAACAATGGTAGAAATGGTCAGGGAACAACGGTAAAAATGGTCAGGGAACAACAGTAAAAATGGTCAGGGAACAATGGTAAAAATGGTCAGGGAACAACGGTAAAAATGGCCAGGGAACAACGGTAAAAATGGTCATGGGAACAACAGTAAAAATGGTCAGGGAACAACGGTAAAAATTGTCAGGGAACAACGGTAAAAATGGTCAGGGAACAACGGTAAAAATGGCCAGGGAACAATGGTAAAAATGGTCAGGGAACAACAGTAAATATGGTCAGGGAACAATGGTAAAAATGGTCAGGGAACAATGGTAAAAATGGTCAGGGAACAACGGTAAAAATGGTCAGGGAACAACGGTAAAAATGGTCAGGGAACAACGGTAAAAATGGTCAGGGAACAACGGTAAAAATGGTCAGGGAACAATGGTAAAAATGGCCAGGGAACAATGGTAAAAATGGTCAGGGAACAACAGTAAAAATGGTCAGGGAACAACAGTAAAAATGGTCAGGGAACAATGGTAAAAATGGTCAGGGAACAACGGTAAAAATGATCAGGGAACAACAGTAAAAACAAAAGAATTCCAACTAAAAGAACCAATTAATTTTGGAATAAATCAGACTTTATCAGCCAAGGGAGGTAATAGAAACTAAAAGGACCAATATACATTTTGGAATAAATCAGACTTTATCAGCCAAGGGAGGTAATAGAAACTAAAAGGACCAATATACATTTTGGGATAAATCAAGACTTTATCTGCCAAGGGAGGTAATAGAAACTAAAAGGACCAATATACATTTTGGGATAAATCAGACTTTATCTGCCAAGGGAGGTAATAGAAACTAAAAGGACCAATACACATTTTGGGATAAATCAAGACTTTATCAGCCAAGGGAGGTAATAGAAACTAAAAGGACCAATATACATTTTGGGATAAATCAAGACTTTATCTGCCAAGGGAGGTAATAGAAACTAAAAGGACCAATATACATGTTGGGATAAATCAGACTTTATCTGCCAAGGGAGGTAATAGAAACTAAAAGTACCAATATACATGTTGGGATAAATCAGACTTTATCTGCCAAGGGAGGTAATAGAAACTAAAAGTACCAATATACATGTTGGGATAAATCAGACTTTATCTGCCAAGGGAGGTAATAGAAACTAAAAGGACCAATATACATTTTGGGATAAATCAGACTTTTATCTGCCAAGGGAGGTAAAGAAACTAACAGGACCAATACACATTTTGGGATAAATCAAGACTTTATCTGCCAAGGGAGGTAATAGAAACTAAAAGGACCAATATACATTTTGGGATAAATCAGACTTTATCTGCCAAGGGAGGTAATAGAAACTAAAAGGACCAATATACATTTTGGGATAAATCAGACTTTATCTGCCAAGGGAGGTAATAGAAACTAAAAGGACCAATATACATTTTGGGATAAATCAGACTTTATCTGCCAAGGGAGGTAATAGAAACACCAGCAACATTTCTGATGGATATCTCCAGCTGAAGAGGGTCATCATTTTGATATTAACGTCCATACTCGCATATAAGGCTATCTCGCCTATAAGACGCCCCGCCCCGCCCCCCCCCCTCTACTTTGATCCTGAAATCTGTTAGTTTTGACATGCACTCGCATATAAGACGGGTTGATAAAATGGACACCAGAACATGTATAAATTGCATGTTTGTCCAGTGCAAGTTGAAGAAATGTTCAGTGTCGGAGTGCTGTCTTTTCTAAAACATATTTATGGATACCATTTATCACATTATTTCTTTTCAAAATTGTTTTAAGCACTCACTAATAAGACTAGAAGCCACTTTGAGGCCATAATCTTGTGGTAAAAAACTTGTGTTATAGGCGAGTATCTACGGTAATCAAGTAATAATAACATTATCAATTTTTGAAATTCCAAGGTCACACATCAAGTCTATTTTCCAAGGTCATGCATCAAGTCTCTACATTAAACTAGCCTACTTATTGGACACAAGCCAGTATGGGTGTATGTATTTGTAAGAAATAAAATTAACTCTTTGCATGCTGGGTAAAATAACGGCTATAAATAGATCAAATAATTGTAGCAGACGACAATTCACTGATGGTTTTCTTTATTCGTATCTGAAAACTCCGGAAATATGTCATGGAATATCATTAGAATTGTATTGTTACGACACAATTCTAAAGAAATTCCAGGATAAATTTGACGTTATTTTCACCAATAGCGTGCAAAGAGTTCAATTCCATCCAACCATACTCAAGATAGTGGCTCAGATGGGCATATTTTAGTAATTCAAGGGCAATAACTTTGGAGCTACTGAGAAGATTTATAAATCATTTTCGTAAGATACAAGCTAATGTTATGTACATATTTGCACCAAGAATATTTAACTTACATTCAAACATTTGCAACATATCGACGCTGACATATTTTTTTTTCCATTTCAATGGTAATAACTCGAAACATAACTTGATGTGCCAACTGCCCAAAACAAGAGGACCTTCCGTGCAAAAGCAGCATTAATAAAATGAGCATTAATAAACATTGTCTAAAGTAAATCTTCTTAATGACCATCTACTAAACAATAAAATAATTAAAAAATATTTTAAATCTACTAATTAAAATTTTATAAATACTTTTTGTTAAATACCATCTACGTCAATAAAGTTATTACATATTGTCAAATACCATCTATTCAACAATAAAATTATTACATATAATAAAATACCAACAACTCAATATTAAATATTAAAGAAAACCAAAACAGGAAAATTTATATATTTTTATCAAAAACCATTAGCTGGCCGATAAAATCATTAAATGTTAAAGTACAAACAATTTAATTCTGAAACAAAACAAAACAAAAAATATGCTCAATAATACAACAAAATTAATGATAAAAATGTTAACACATACCTGATATATTCTTCCTCTCCATCGCATTTATTTCAAGCTAAGCTTAATTACTTTAAGCTAAGCTTAATTAGCTTTAAATTAAACCTAATTATCTTCTACTAATTAAGTATAATCACTGCAGGTTGGGACAACAACTCATTGGAGTTAGAGCCAGTGTCAAATTGCTCAGACAGAGATACACTATGGACAGGTATACATACAGCAGTGTACACTTCACTCTAAAAATTATTTACACCTCGTTTATACCTGGCATACACAGCTCTCCAAAACTTTTGCTACATAATTATAGTGTTACACCTCCCTCCAAAACGTTCTCTATATTTATTGTATACATGTCTAAAACTTCCTCTACACCTGGTGTATACTTACCTCCTAAACTCTAACCTCTACACCTGGTGTGCAGGCCTGTATTTTACAGGGCATTTTTAGGTAATTTTTGTAATATTTTGATTTGATAAACAGAGAATTAATTATTGCTGATGGCTATTTTAGTGAGTACAACCTGGTTAGAGTTAGAGGACAAACCATACTTGACCCAGATACATTAAACATTCAACTATAGCTTTTCTATTTACTTTTCGAGTGGGAACCACTCCAAAATTATCTTGGCCCATTTGTCAATTTTCAGCACACAGTAAATTGTGCTGTATATTTACAATCTTCGATAAATTAATTATTCTCAGATTATAAGTATACTTTGGTAGATTAACCCATTCAACCCCAAGTATCTGACATGGACTGGTGCATGCTATTTTTAGACCAATAAATTAATAAGAAAATTACCTTTAGACCAGTTCATTTATCAAAATGGGTAATTTTATCTAAAAATAGTAATAATTATTACTGGCAAAAAAGTGCAGATCCCGATGAGACGACCGGCTCATCTGGATCTACACTTTTCATAAGCCTATTTAGAGGTCTGTGGAGTTGAAAGGGTTAATGGAATGAACTGTTTTTTTTATTATGAAATAACTATTTACATATATACATTTGTAAAATCACAAATGACTTAGTTAATGATGGTTTATTCACACAATTAAAACACGGTCGTGACGTCATATCATTGTACTTGCAGTCCATTATTACTAATAACTACGCACATTTACATATTGGGTCCGTCTGAGGCTTATATCCTATACTTAACACTAGCATAAATTTGCATATGACTAATAGTTTGCCACTGCGATCCAGCCATGCCTGGAAGGCCTCCAGTCAGTACTTGTGATCTCTGTAACATTCTAGACCGCTACAGCTGTAATCATATTTCGATCACAGGTAACATATGGAATCTTAGTTATATATAGTACCCCGATTGCTGCGCATGTACAATATTATTAACACTATTGGGAGTTTATAATCTTCTAGGTCTGCAATTACTGAAGATGATGATAATGATGATGATGATGATAATGAAATGATGATGACGATGAATGTTTTAGGTATGAAGATAATTCCGTCAATTAGCAATTTATCTGATGACGTTATTTGTACATCAAATGTTATCTTTGAAGCCGGCAAATGACAGGAGCACTATATTACAGTATGGTGGCAACATACTTTTGGAGACCAGTGTAAGTCCAACAATTGCCTTTGGCACTCTAATATGATTGTGTGGCCTGAAAACTAGGACACTAGCTCTACTGACCTCATCAAAACATGACTTTTAGTGTGATCAAAACAATTATATTATTATATTTCGGGTTTTACGCCTGCATCAACACCATTTTGGGCTATATAGCCGGCGGGCAGTTTACCTAACAACACCTTTCCTGGGCAGGCTCCAGCGGTTAACCAGTACTTGGGTGCACCAACCTCCGTAAGAAACTGCCAACTTTTTCATATAAATGAGACACGGCCTGAGCGGGGCTCGAACCCGTGACCATCAGTGATGATAGGTTACAGTGGTATACAAGTCAGCGACCTTAACTGCTCGACCACGGAGGAGGACTGTGATCAAAACAAACAAACTCATTCGCAAATCAGGATGCATTCACAAATCAGGATACAGATGCATTCGCAAATCAGGATACAGATGCATTCGCAAATCAGAATACAGATGCATTCGCAAATCAGAATACACAGATGCATTCACAAATCAGGATACAGATGCATTCGCAAATCAGGATACAGATGCATTCGCAAATCAGAATACACAGATGCATTCACAAATCAGGATACAGATGCATTCGCAAATCAGGATACAGATGCATTCGCAATTCAGAATACACAGATGCATTCACAAATCAGGATACAGATGCATTCGCAAATCAGGATACACAGATGCATCAGGATGCATTCGCTAAATTGAGCATAAAAGCTTTGAACATCAATTTGAATAATTAAACAATGAATAAATATATCATTGGTTAAAAATTGATAAATCAATACTTTCTATAGATAGAGACTTAAGTTTAGCTACAATAATTATATGTACCGCCTGAGCAATCACTCCATTCATTATTAATGAAAATATTTCCTCCTTGATGGAAACGAAAGTATGAGTGTACCTACAATGTGCATGTATATACCCGGACATAAGACGATTTCGGCTATAAGCTGAGGGTCAAGGTTTTTTACTTGAAAAAGCTGATTTTAAGACGGATCCTTCCAAAAGTCGAGGGTACTTTGTGGACTTATGACAATCGTTACAACAATTTTTATTCTCTACTTTTGGAATAAAACTGGGGTAAATTTGAGATATGCCCCACGATTATAAAATATTTTCCCAATCTCAAAACGCGTTGATTCTGAGTGTTACTGTCAGCTGAACCAACCAGACCAGACATAGTGATGGAGACAAGACATAGTGATGGAGACAAGACCTAGTGATGGAGACAATACTAGTGATGGAGACAAGACCTAGTGATGGAGACGAGACCTAGTGATGGAGACAAGACATAGTGATGGAGACAAGACTAGAGATGGAGACAAGACCTAGTGATGGAGACAAGACCTAGTGATGGAGACAAGACCTAGTGCTGGAGACAAGACCTAGTGATGGAGACAAGACTAGAGATGGAGACAAGACCTAGTGATGGAGACAAAACTAGAGATGGAGACAAGACCTAGTGATGGAGACAATATCTAGTGATGGAGACAAGACCTAGTGATGGATACAAGACCTAGTGCTGGAGACAAGACCTAGTGATGGAGACAAAACCTAGTGCTGGAGACAAGACCTAGTGATGGAGACAAGACCTAATGATGGAGACAAGACCTAGTGCTGGAGACAAGACCTAGTGATGGAGACAAAACATAGTGATGGAGACAAGACCTAGTGATGGAGACAAAACCTAGTGATTGAGACAAAACTAGAGATGGAGACAAAACCTAGTGATGGAGACAAGACCTAGTGATGGAGACACAATAGTGATGGAGACAAGTCCCAGGGGTGGAGACAAAACCTAGTGATGGAGACAAGACTTAGTGATGGTGACAAAACTAGAGATGGGGACAAGACCTAGTGATGGAGACAAGACCTAGTGATAGAGACAAGACCTAGTGATGGAGACAAGACCTAATGATGGAGACAAGACCTAGTGATGGAGACAAGACCTAGTGATGGAGACAAGACCTAGTGATGGAGACAATACCTAGTGATGGAGACAAGACCTAGTGATGGGGACAAGACCTAGTGATGGAGACAAGACCTAGTGATGGAGACAAGACCTAGTATGGTGACAAGACCTAGTGATGGAGACAAAACCTAGTGATGGTGACAAAACTAGAGATGGAGACAAGACCTAGTGATGGAGACAAGACCTAGTGATGGTGACAAAACTAGAGATGGAGACAATACATAGTGATGGAGACAAGACCTAGTGATGGAGACAAGACCTGATTGATGGAGACAAAACCTGCTTAGTTATATTTGAAATCATAAATGGGCCAATACGTAAATGTATAAAAAGCTTATTTGTATAGAGACAATCTATATAAATTCTGTATAATAAATACTGACATATTAATGCATATTTATAAGTAGTGCATAACTTGACTCTGATGAACTTTAGAAGAAGTGAATGTGGCAAAAGCTCATTATTTTACAACTGCTTGAACTTTAGAAGAAGTGAATGTGGCAAAAGCTCATTATTTTACAACTGCTTGAACGAGCTTTGTAATATAAAAATACATTTTATATTCCCAACATATTTTCCGACCAAATAGTAAAGTATATTGTAAAGTATATTCGTACTGAAAAATCAGTTCCTTATAAAGGGAAACAAATCTTACAATATTGCTTTCTAATAGGAGAAACACGGTATAATTAATATATTAACACACCTGTCAAGGGTTTGTTGGTGTTCAAAGTGAGATTGCTTGGGGGGGGTCCTAGAGTATTCCCACCCGCCCACCCCGGTAGTGTCACACAGATCAAGTTCGATGACATCAATTAAGTGTTGTTCTGTTATCAAGCAGTTTGTTTTATTATTATCCGATATGGAGAAAATAAAGACATTGTTTGAAACAAAATAGTGTTTACACGAGCAAGGAAGAAATTGAACACCGCACTCGTGCTATCTGATGTAAATCAAGACACGTGTTGGCGTGTTACTAAGAACCATTACTATTGTTCGACCTCATCCTGTAAACATATACGACCAAAAAATATTGGTGTCAAAATACGGCCAACAAGTTACGAAGAAACTTAACACTCCATATGTTCACCTGTTGTGAATATTGAAGAAATTTAAAAAGAGTTGGCAAGGACACATAAAAACAATATCCAACAGAGAAATCCTGAAATTGCCCGCTTACACGATAAAAAATATTGTCGCTAACTGAGGTCAATAATTAAGTGTAAACATTATTCATTTTTTACGATTGCGAAACAAGCCAACAACTTTTATCACTCTCGTAGGTGTGGATGAAAGCTTACGATTTGTATGGTTCTTCGTGAGAGTGGAAACCGAATGAAACCCACACATCCGTTCCGGCCACCACCGTGCCATCTCACATACAACCAACCCCGTATGAGAATTGAACCCAGAGTTACATTGGTGAGAAGCGAGCATACTAACCACCGTGCTAATCACACAGCCGACAATAATTATTAATATGGAATCCTGTGAGATCGACATAGGCATTTATCCAGCAAATATGTTTGTTTGTTTGGGCTTTACGCCTTCATCAGGACCATTTTGGGTTATATCGCCCGCAGGTAGCTTACTTAAAACACCTTTTCTGGGCAGGCTTCAGTGGTTAACCAGTACTTGGTGCACCAACCTCTGTAAGAAACTGCCAACATTTTCATATAGACACAGCGGGGGCTCGAGAGTGGGGCTCGAACCAGTGATGATAGATTACAGTGGTATTCAAGTCAGCGACCTTAACCACTCGACCACGGAGGCGGTCTTCCAGAAAATAGAGATAACTAATTTTCCTTATCTTGTGTTACAGTTACATGTATGCCACATAATGGCTAGGTCATTCCATCAAAGCGGTGAGCTAGGTCATTCCATCAAAGCGATGGGCTATGTCATTCCGCCAAAGCGATGGGCTAGGTCATTCCATCAAAGCGGTGAGCTAGGTCATTCCGTCAAAGCGATGAGCTAGGTCATTCCATCAAAGCGATGAGCTAGGTCATTCCATCAAAGCGATGAGCTAGGTCATTCCGTCAAAGCGATGAGCTAGGTCATTCTGTCAAAGCGGTGAGCTAGGTCATTCCGTCAAAGCGGTGAGCTAGGTCATTCCGTCAAAGCGATGAGCTAGGTCATTCCGTCAAAGCGATGAGCTAGGTCATTCCGTCAAAGCGGTGAGCTAGGTCATTCCGTCAAAGCGGTGAGCTAGGTCATTCCGTCAAAGCGATGAGCTAGGTCATTCCGTCAAAGCGATGAGCTAGGTCATTCCGTCAAAGCAATGGGCTAGGTCATTCCGTCAAAGCGATGAGCTAGGTCATTCCGTCAAAGCGGTGAGCTAGGTCATTCCGCCAAAGCGATGGGCTAGGTCATTCCGTCAAAGCGGTGAGCTAGGTCATTCCGTCAAAGCAATGAGCTAGGTCATTCCGTCAAAGCGATGAGCTAGGTCATTCCGTCAAAGCAATGGGCTAGGTCATTCCGTCAAAGCAATAAATGAATTACTTGACAGCCGACAGCTGACAGCTGAGCATACAGTGAAGAAATATAGTTTTTATTACATTGACAAAGGTCAAGGTCAACTACACATTTGCTGAAAAGAATTTTACAGATTATTATTTCAACCATCGACATAGTTTTTTATAACCAGCGGACCATTGAAACCGTCCGGAGACGCATGGCCACGATCTACGAGTTGCCCTAATGGTTCATACCATGTTTCAACATAATTGACAAAGTGGTCCAGAAGTTGAAAGTTGATATTGTCAAGATTGTCATTTCGAATCGGACAGATTTTAGTACCTTTTGATCTACAAATTACCCCTATGTTCCACACCAAGTTTCAAAATTAACCAAGCGGTTCAGGAAGTCTAAAATAGACAATCAAGATGGCAGCTCAATGAAGAGAAATAAATATAGATTTAATGAAAATGAATGACCATGATCTGGTCACGGCCACCGACCATGTTGCCGCCGAGTAGGTGAGACATTTTATATGAATAAGAAACATATGATAGATGGTACAGACGGATCTGTAGTCCAGTGGTAACTCGCTGGACTGGTATTCCAAGGATCGCAGGTTCGATCCCCCGTCTGACCGTAATAAACTTAACAGTCTTTCAGATGGGACTTTAAACCGAGGTCTCGTGTCGGTGCTGAATACCCTGCACGTAAAAGAACCAGAGGAGATTCTGGAATGGGTCTCTGTCTGTATCATTGCACTATCCTCCAAAAATCTAAAATGACTAATCTCTTCAGGAGGCGTCGCTCATATGGGCAACCGGTAGCGACGATAAATAAACGGAAAACACACACACGTAAATATTTGATGGTGATCAAGAATTGAATAAAATCTTGTACATGAAATTGTAATGTGCTTAATAGATAATATTAAATGTATAATAACACACACAACATATTGGGAATCTGGCTGCTTAATACAGGTTGGCTGCTTAATACAGGTTGGTTGCTTAGTGGATGTGACTTGTATTGCAATGGTTCCACACTTGGCTTCTGTCACTATGGTTACTGGCAGCCATGACGGAGGTCAAGGGAAGCAGGAAAGACAACTTGTATATACATTTATTACAAGGGAAGTAATCACCGCGAGTACCTGGGTACCCGGCAGGTAATAAGATCTGTGGTACACGGGTACGAAAGTAAAATGACTACCCGTCCGAGCTGTTAATGTGATACAGTAAGACGAGCGAAACATGATGCAATTCCACAATATGTTGCACGCTACAGAATGATACAAAATACTGTTGAAAATACGATACATAATGATAAAGCGTACGAAGCACGCTACAAGATATGCGAACAATGCATTCAGTTATGTCCTGCAGTTTATATCTTAACATTGTCTAGAAACCAGATAATGTGATAATTATCAGATTACGGACAAATTGGGTCATCTTTTTTCAGAGGTGTAGTCTTCCATTTTGGGCGGGAGATCTCCCGGGTTTTATTTTGCACTTCTTGCAAATACCTGTTTCTCCCACTCATAGAAAATATCTGCATATTGTTTCATGTATACAACATAATTATAATATATAATATTAAGAATATTAACAGAGGTGTCAGCTGAGAACATGAATATTAACAGAGGCGTCAGCTGAGAACATGAATATTAACAGAGGTGACAGCTGAGAACATGAATATTAACAGAGGCGTCAGCTGAGAACAGGAATATAAACAAAGGCGTCAGCTGAGAACAGGAATATAAACAAAGGCGTCATCTGAGAACATGAATATTAACAGAGGCGTTAGCTGAGAACATGAATATTGACAGAGGTGTCAGCTGAGAACATGAATATTAACAGAGGCGTCAGCTGAGAACATGAATATTAACAGAGGCGTCAGCTGAGAACATGAATATTAACAGAGGCGTCAGCTGACAACATGAATATTAACAGAGGCGTCAGCTGAGAACATGAATATTAACAGAGGCGTCAGCTGAAAACATGAATATTAACAGAGGCGTCAGCTGACAACATGAATATTAACAGAGGCGTCAGCTGAGAACATGAATATTAACAGAGGCGTCAGCTGAGAACATGAATATTAACAGAGGCGTCAGCTGAGAACATGAATATTAACAGAGGCGTCAGCTGAGAACATGAATAGTAACAGAGGCGTCAGCTGAGAACATGAATATTAACAGAGGCATCGGCTGAGAACATGAATATTAACAGAGGCGTCAGCTGAGAACATGAATATTAACAGAGGCGTCAGCTGAGAACATGAATATTAACAGAATTAACAGAGGCGTCAGCTGAGGTTAATATTCATGTTTCGAGGTGTGATATTTTTCATATTGCCCACTAAGGAATGCAATATTTATTTTATTATGCCAAAGCCAAATACAAGTATTTGAGAAGATTCGACTTGTCTCGGTAAGTGTATTTATTTCTTTTGCACCACATGGATTTAGAGACTCTTGTCAGCGAGTTGAATTGAGAAGGCGAGAATGTAACTTGGTCCTGCTGAGAGGAAGAATGTTTGCACATAAACTCACTTTCTGAATCCACAAGTGTAAATTTGCAAACACATTTTGTGAACAAATGCTGGATCAGCATTTAGTGACAAATGTGAGGTACAGAATACTAGAGATGTTGTAACACAGTGCATGACCCTGTAACAACAATCTATATGGAGTTATTTTCAAGGCCGATACAGACATTAAATATTGCACCCATTTCTGACATTTGTTTGCTGTTGTTTTCGGGGATTAAAGCCGCACCAACAGCTTAGGTCATAATGGCGACTCTGCAGCTATTATTGGCTGAGGTGTCCCCAAACAGTATTTCAAGAACCCAGACGGTCTCATGAATAAGTGGCAACTAGCAGCTAACCATAGACTACTAGACAACAGATCTATATGTGTGTTTTACGTTTATTTATCGTCGCTACCGGTTGCCCATTTGAGCAGACGGACGGACGGAAATCCTCAATCCATATGCCTTGATTGCGTTGCATGCAAGCTAACTAGAATATGTGTAATGGACACAAACATGGTGAACATGTCATCCATAAAAAATGTCATCGAATATAAACATGGCGAACACGAGATGGAACGAAATCTAACACTCATCTATAAAAAATGTCATCGACATAAACATGGCGAACACGAGATGGAACGAAATCTAACATTCAACCATAAAAAATGTCATCGAGAAAAACATGGCGAACACAAGATGGAAGGAAATCTAACACTCATCTAGCAAGGGTGTCAGATGAATCTAAATATGGCTATCATGCATATTCAAAAGCAACTTAACCCTGCTCTCAAGGTGTATTAAAGAACTTTATACAGGGTTAACAATAGTTTGGGAGATATTTAGCACTTGTGTTAGGAAAGTTGAAGAAATTTAAGACAATAAGAGGATGCCTCATTAGAGCTAGAGTACAAGCAACCTCATTCAAGGACTAAATAGAAATCGTCATGAGTTGTCAACGCCAACATTTTCGGACTTAAAGCTGTCTGCGCTATTTAGCACATGGGTGCATCATTTTCTATCATAAAACACTTTTCAGCCTTTGTTCGCTTAAAGCGACATTATATCGCAAAAAGCCCAACAAAATGCCTTTGTTCACGTATTGAAAATACAAATTCTTGTACATTCGAACACAAATATTGAATTACTAAACAGTGTGTTTGTGGTCTACAAACTTTCAAAAAAGTATGATTTCATATACAGGTCATCCATGCTCCTGAATTGACATTTGTTTGCCATTGGAGTCAATACTAAACGCATGATACTGTATAGAGATAATTTAACGAAGATTAGTCTGCAAATAAATATGCATAGGCACAAATGTGAGATATAACGGTAAATCTGTACCATAAATCGTGTTATTCAGGATGCACGCAACCCTAATTACATTATTTTGTTATGTCAACAAACCGAGTATCGACGTTTGTTTATTAGTTGAAAATACTCAGCTTGTGAGACAAACATTAGGGGGGAAAATTATACCAGATAATAGGAAATTACATTCTGTATAAATTTGCGTCTTCACTGATGTAGTGTCGCTTTAAGTGAATGAGAAAATAATATTTTATTTAATGAACGCCAATGCCACTCGTGATAATTTATAATGCTTTCAATGTTCATTCAGTGAAATATACCGTATTTAGCTGTGTATAGTGCGCACATTTCTTACTGAAATCCTCATCCATTTTATCTACTGCGCATTATACAGACATCAGGACATTTTTTCCGGACCAAAATTTCGTGAAAAAACTGAAATTCGACCCGAACGGCCCACAGTCATTCTATAAGTTGTTACATTCGACAATCGTTATAAACTAGCTATTGAAACCAGTTGCCGATAGTCTATATAAATAAATCAAATGAATAAGACCACAAAATTAGCATATATTTCGTTTATTTTGGCAAACTTTGATGAATTTAATTGAAAAGGTAAATGCATAAAAAAATGGCGATTTGATAACATCACGTGGTTTTATCGTATGTAATATTTCCCGTACTTTTCGCGTACTTCGCCGTACAATGTACAATGCATTGCATAAAAAACTTTTTTGGCTGCAGTATTTCAATTGATTGTAGCGATAATTAATTTCGACAAACCTTTCACAATGGGTCCCAGTTAATTAGGTAGGCTTCACGTGTTGAGAAGTTTGAGCATCTGCTGACATGTTTGAGAACGTGTTGAGATGTTTGAGAACGTGTCGAGAAATTTGAGCAGGTGTGCCCGAGTGCGATGAGGTATATCTCGAGTGATTAATATAAGTTGTAAAAATCACGGAGCACAATTTTTAGCGATTTTTGAGAAATTTTGACTTGGAAAATTGCGTTTTTCACGTGCGCAGTATACATAGAAACTCAGTTTTTCCGCCGATTTTCGTGCCAGATCGTGGGTGCGCACTATACACGGTAGCGCACTATACACAGCTAAATACGGTAATTCGATCATACACCGAAACAAACAAATATCCTCTAATTCGTCTCATATTGTATTCTATCTTCATGACAGAACCAACCATTCCAACTTTTTCCAGTATATATATTCAGAACGAAGTCTAACTTTTGGTGTCCCACAAGGAGGTGTGTTCGGTTCACTGTTATATATTCAGAACAAAGTCTAACTTTTGGTGTCCCACAAGGTGGTGTGTTCGGTTCACTGTTATATATTCAGAACAAAGTCTAACTTTTGGTGTCCAACAAGGTGGTGTGTTCGGTTCACTGTTATATATTCAGAACAAAGTCTAACTTTTGGTGTCCCACAAGGAGGTGTGTTCGGTTCACTGTTATTTTTATGTTTTGTTATCAATGACAAACCCAAGCCTGTGAGTAAGAAAACTTTTGTCTTGTGGATGCATATTATATATATATGCTTTATCTCACCATAATAATAATGTTGATTTAATTATGGTTTTCAATTATTTGTATGTCAATTAATTCTGCTATTATTGAAGATTGTAACAGTCATTGATATATTGATATCCATGAACAATGTTAGCAAGGTCGATAGGGATCACCTTCGTACTCACTTCAGAAATGTCAGACAATCTTTGTAAGCAAATGATAATGTATTTCTTTCCATACAAGTAACATAAAAAATGTAATAATATATGTTGTGCATAATATATTTCATATCGTATGCACTCAACAGAATTTATAAACTGTCACCCGGTGTTTAAATAATATTTGGAGCAAACTAATAATCATACCGTATCAATATCTTCACATAGAAGTAGAATTATATAAGACTCTGTCTTTCATTCTAATGCTTTTTCTGTATTTTGATTATGTGTGATGTATGCATTGTTCAATATGTATTATATTGGGAAATAAAATATATTTAAACTAATATTTTCACATTGCAATTGAATGCATTTTATTCCCGATAATTATACAGCAATTAATACTGTAATAAAATGTATCAAATAAGTTGATACGAATATTGATAGTACAATCAAACCTGTCTATAAAGGCCACCCTCGGGAAAATCAAAAAGTGGCCTTTGTTGGCAGGTGGCCTCTCAATAGAGGGTTAAAATGCATTGAAAATGGCTCGATGGGAGAGAAAAATGGTGGTCTTTAGAGACAGGTTTTTCATATGCGGTTTTTATTCGGAGGTGGCCTTTAGCACAGGTTTGACTGTATATGGTATATACTGTATATGTAAATGCTGTAAAACACCATGTTACCAATTAGAATTTTTTTTTAGTATATAATAATATTATGCTATTATGTTGTATTAAATATATATAATAATAATAATTATTATGTTTTAGCTTGATTGCGAAACAAGTTCTTACTCACTGTCGAGACCTCATTCCTGATGGAATCCATCGCAATGAGGGAGAAGAAGCAACGTGGAATTTAAATGCCTTGCCTAAGGACACAATAATAACGGCTCTAGCGCTACCACTTTCACTATATTTTGTTGTATATCATACATGTATATAATATGCCGTATACAATATATGAATTATTTCAAATATAATACATTTGTATATAACATTCCCAAACACAATATATGATATATGTCAAATATAATATATGTCGTACATAATATGTGTCATATATAATACATGTCATATATAATGTGTGTCATATATAATACATGTCATATATAATATATGTCATATATAATATGTGTCATATATAATATATGTTGTATATAATGTGTCATATATAATATAGAATATGTGTCATATATAATATATGTCATATATAATATAGAATATGTGTCGTATATAATATATGTCATATAGAATGTGTCATATATAATATATGTCATATATAATATATGTCATATATAATACATGTCATATATAATATAGAATATGTGTCGTATATAATATATGTCATATATAATATGTGTCATATATAATATATGTCATATATAATACATGTCATATATAATACATGTCATATATAATATAGAATACCGGTATGTGTCGTATACAATATAATGTTATTTGGCTTGAAGGCCTTATGGAAGATTGAGAATTTGAATGATTTCGCTCGCTAAATGAAGTCTATAGTATTACTTGTATTACTTGTATTACTTGTATTTATCGCCCATTTATTCGTTGGTTTATCTGTTTGCAGGCCGGATTACACAAAGTTACCGACAGCTTTTCATGAAATTTGATGGAAGATTGGGCCTCGGATCCGGATATGGTTAATTCATATTTTATATTAACTGGGTTAAAAGGAAATATAAAGGGAAATAAACAGTGTTTTTTGGAAATAATAAAATAAACATAATGTTTTTTATGCTTAAATCAATCATTATTTTAATATACAGTCAAACTTCGTTGCCTCAAACTCGCTTAACTAGAACACCCTCGTTTGCTCGTACAAGTTGTCTGGTCCCGACAATAATCTCTATATACATGTAATGCATATTGTTCTACCATCGATAATTCAAACACAGATGACTGGAATTCTCGAACCAGATCACTGGTCCCATGAGATAAGTTACTACTTCAATTAACACATGGAGCCTCGAACACAATGAACTGCGTGCCTGGGGCAGCGTTGTCACAGGAAATGTTCACAAACGGTTTCTCTCATCTATGATTGACTACTGTTCATCGGTACATACGTGTACTTTACATTGGCAATTAATATTCTATCAACATGTATATGTACAAATCACAGGTACCAAACTATGACAATACAATATATAGGTGTATATACAACAATAAACTACTATACGTTATTTCGAAATAGCACGGTTCACTCCAGATCGACTATCCTCGACTCAAACCATCGATGACCCGAACAATAATTCATGGGCCAGACAAGTTCG
This sequence comes from Archivesica marissinica, assembly GCA_014843695.1. Lineage (NCBI taxonomy): Eukaryota > Metazoa > Mollusca > Bivalvia > Venerida > Vesicomyidae > Archivesica > Archivesica marissinica. Next base: position 31,153,943 of record CM026398.1, read on the forward strand.
AGGCATCGAAGTTCGACTGTAATATATAATTTAACGTGCTTTTATTTTACAAATACAAACACTGTTTTTACAAGAAACAATCTAATTTCTTTGATTTATTGACTGAATAGCTTGTCAAGTTCATAGTATTTTATATCTTCACTATTGTGAGTTAGGGGGGAAAATGGACATTTAGCAGCGGAGGTTTGCTACGCTACGTCAGAATGTTCTTGTTATCTATATGCTACCATTCAGTATTGTAAAACATTTACAGACAAGATCATTATTAAATCTTTGCATGCTGGGTAAAATAAAGGCTATAAATAGTTCAAATAATTGAAGCAGCCGACAATTCATTAATGTGTTTTTCTTATTTGTAACTGAAAACTCATGGAACGACACAATTCTAATGACAATCCATGATATATTTGACCAGTTATGTTCACCGCTAGCGTGATCAACACCATTAATTTCACTCTATTCTGCCATCAAAACCAGACATTATTGTTTTTGTAATACTTGAAATATTTTTTACAATTTACAAAGCCTGTTTCAAAATTGACGAAAAGCACGTCTGATATGGCATTTTCTGCAAGATTCATTTAATAACACAGGACAGGATGCATGGACATTATTGATGGATTTGTTACAATAAAATGCCATTTGAATATTTTCAGGCATCATCTGTAGTCTAATATTGATTGCTTTAAACATTTAGACAAGTACCGTATTTACCAATGTATATCGTTATATATAAACGATTATGTGATTATATCGTATCTTGAGATATTTTGGCTTGTGAATATTGATATTTTACAGTACGCAGTATACCAGAACTAAGTTTTTCACCGATTTTCGTGCCAAAATGTGGGTGCGCGTTATACATGATAGCGCGGTATACATAGCAAATTACGGTACATTTCAGTCATTTTATATTTTGAAGGATACAACGACGCCCAAATTTGAAATTCTAGAAGCATCCTTGATTCTTATGTATGCCCTGGGATATTGCACAGGACATAAGTTCATAGTAATATGAGATAGACAGACTGTTGCTAAACATGTAACATCACAACTAATGTCGCTTTAGCATACAGCAACATGCCGTCTGATCAAGCTCTATGATGTTTCCTATTCGTATAATGGAGCTAAAACACTTGTCTGACTAGCAAACAACATAGATCCTGATCAGATGTGGCGTTACGCCACATTTTAGATAATTTTAGCAGCCACTAAGATTAAAATGGAGAGTATGTTATATTCAGCTTAATAACATATTTATAATCATGGATTCATGAACACAACAAGTATGCAGGTGTCAGAAATGTGCCATGCACCCTCACAGTAGATATATGCAGGTGTCAGAAATGTGCCATGCACCCTCACAGTAGATATATGCAGGTGTCAGAAATGTGCCATGCACCTTCACAGTAGATATATGCAGATGCCAGAAATGTGCCATGCACCCTCACAGTAGATATATGCAGATGCCAGAAATGTGCCATGCACCCTCACAGTAGATATATGCAGATGCCAGAAATGTGCTACGCACCTTCACGATGGAGAATGCCTTCTAAGCATATAAAATGTGGCTTAAAACGAAATGAGTTTCGATAGACACTTTTTCATTTTAATAGTGTCAATGATATCGGACCATTTCATTTTAATGTCAATGATATCGGACCATTTCATTTAATAGTGTCAATGATATCGGACCTTTTTATTTAGTAGTGTCAATGATATCGGACCTTTTTATTTAATAGTGTCAATGATATCGGACCATTTTATTTAATAGTGTCAATGATATCGGACCATTTCATTTTAATGTCAATGATATCGGACCTTTTTATTTAATAGTGTCAATGATATCGGACCATTTTATTTAATAGTGTCAATGATATCGGACCATTTCATTTTAACCCATTCAACCCCAAGTAACTGACATGGACTGGTGCGTGATATTTTCAGACCAATAAATTAATAAGAAAATTACCTTTAGACCAGTTCATTTGTCAAAATGGGTAATTTTATCTAAAAATAGTAATAATTATTACTGGCAAAAAAGTGCAGATCCTGATGAGACGGCTCGTCACGAGCCGGCTCATCTGGATCTACACTTTTCATAAGCCTATTTAGAGGCCTGTGGGGTTGAAAGGGTTAATGTCAATAATATCGGACCTTTTCATTTAATAGTGTCAATAATATCGGACCATGCTCGTATCTTGATATTATTGCAGTTAAATCGGGAAAGATCATGTAGGGTAGAGCTCATATTTTATGTTTCGAAACTACGGAGAGCATTTAGGTCCTCAATTTATTATGTTAATTTTCAAAAACTGTTTTTAATTAATGATGTTGTTTCACTGCAACACGTCTATATCAGAAACAAGAAAATACTTTACAATCTTATAACTACCGATAACTTAACCATTTGCACGCTAGCGGCAGATAAATCACTTTTGCAAACGGCATAGAGCCAGATCAGACTCTATGCTGTTTGCTATTTGATTAGTGGAGCTAAGACACTTAGCTGAATAACAAACAACATAGATCATAATTATTCAACATTAACATTCATCATTATCGTGGATATATGTTGTTTGCACGTTCAGTCCAATTTATTCGACAAGGTTAAAGATATACATGGTTTTTACAGAAGAGCACTGCATAACAAGAGAAGTATGGTTGTGTTTTGTAGTGAAATGAGGCTACTGGCAGGGGCAGTAATAATGAAGAGAAGTGAATAAAAATGCACAAATATATATTAACCAAAAACCGTAAAAGAAATAGGACTTTTTTGTTTAATTTTTTCGGTGAAATAATTTCCAAACACAAATAACCTTTAGTTCTTACATTGTAGTGTATACAAATTTATTTTAACTCGATTGCGAAACAAGTTCTTATCACTCCATTTTATCACTCACGATACCTCATTCATGATGAAATCCATCGCCATGAAGGAGAGAGAAGAGGCACCGTGGAATTTAAGTGCCATGCCCAAGGACACAATCGTAACGGCTACAGACGGGAGCGAATACAGGGGGGGGGCCTTACAGACCTGAAGCGAATGTTTGAATCTGTGATCTGAGGGGGAAATACAAATTTCTTCCTATATGCTTCACCACTCTTGGTTTCATTAGTTTGATTGTGAAACAAGTTCTTATAACTTATATTAATCACTATCGAGACCTCATTCTTGATGGAATCCATCGCCACGAGGGAGAGAGAAGAGGCATGTGAAATTTAAATGCCTTGCCTAAGGGCACAATTGTAACGGCTCCAGCGCAGATCGACCTCCGGGCCCTACCACTGATCTATCACGACTTCATTGAATCGGCAGTGCATGCTCAATATGGGTGTAAAAAGTTTTTACCCGACAAAATACACTCCGAGATAGTACATGTGTAATTACGTATTTCTGGAACAACTTTAGTTACGCCAGCGTTTGTTACTACGAAAACATCTGCCCGTGTTAATTACTATGAAAATGTCATTACAATTCTGTCATCCAAAAGATTCAAGAGTGTGCATAGGAATAATCTCGACCTATAATTATTGTTGAGGGAAAATGGTATATATGTTGAAAATAAGACAATAATATATCCCGGCATTACTGGTTTCCAGCGATGTAGTACATAACTCTTTATAGAATTTGAATGTCCATACACTGCAAACAATTTCAAGTGACTGAATAAACAACATTTTACCTTTCATTCATAAAAATCTCGAATAAAATCGATTGTTTACTTTTTGAGAAAAGTCGATACAACGGAGGCACCTCACTCCCAGTAATCCGGAATGACGTCACCAGTTTTCGCCTAACTGTGGAAATTGCCTACAGCACGAGCAAAAGTATGTAAACAACAGTTCTTTTTTTTACAAAACAATATAAATAGGGAACACTAACTTTAATAACAGGCTTAATGTATCATTTTCACTCGAAATTCATTTGTTGGACATAATTTTGTCTATATACTATATCTACAACACTAACATTTAGTTTGACTTAGATAAACACACAGGGCATTAGAACTCGTCACCCCCCCTAATAACTGTGACATGAAATATCGCGTGATCTCTCGCAACTTGCTAATTAGTTAGGTGAAAACACTTCCTAACCCAAAACTATATAGATAGTAAATATGTTTTTGATTTTACATAAATTCTAAATTTAGCAATATTGGGTGATGAAGTCAGGATTACACACAGACTGATGTAATCTTCTTGTGAAACATAAATCCATAATTATGTTAGAAACCGGCATTTTAAGGGCTATAAACCACAAACTGTAATAGTTTGTGTCCAATAAATCTTCTTCTTCATATAAATCAGATTCAAAAATGATAAAGTTTAGAAACTGGATTAAAGAGACAGTCGTATTAATTACGATAAAAAATAAGACTTACATGTATAGATACAACCTACATGTAATGAAAGTGTGTGTTTTTATCGTCGCTACCGGTTGCCCATATGAGCGACGCCGCCTGAAGAGATTAGTCATTTTAGATTGTTGGACGATAGTGCAATGATACAGACAGAGACCCATTAAATATAAACACTGGCTCTATTCTGTTTACTATTAGGATAGTAGAGCGAAAACATTTGGTTGAATAGCAAGCAACATAGATCCTGATCAGACACGGCGCTACAATTCGGCTGATCTGGATCTATGTTGTTTGCAAATGTGATTCTATTTACTCAGCAGGCAATGGGTTAAAGAACATTCTCAAATATATATGCAATAATAAATAATGTTAGCACATTCACATATTGAATATAAAATTGACATTATGGGAAACACGCATTTAAAGGCAAAAATCAATATTACTTAATTATATATTCTAGGTAGATGCAAAACTACAATTCTTTCTTGTTTTATCCAGTTATTGTTTACGTTCAATATTATATGAAATATTAATCTCAGACTAGAATATGACAAGACTTCAGGAAAGCAACCTAATGAATGTTGAAAGGTACATTGTATCTCTCCGCTGCAAATTCTGGAGATATAAACAGTTTCCATCTTTAAATAAATACTTAATATAAATTATCTGGACAGAATCCATAGATTTTAATGCATTTTGCCAATAACATGGTATCGATTTCATTGTGATTTGCAATCCAAATTCCTTCAGCTATTTATAATATGTTTAAACAAAATTGTTTCCCGTCTTATGTAAGTAACACAGCCTTTATCGTAAAAGACGTTTATAAATAATACATTTGAATAGATCAATCCATCGATCTATTGAACAAACTGTGTTTTTCTTGTAAAGTAATAAATCTATTACACCATGTAAGTTCTTTTTCCGATTTCGGAATATTATCAGAACTCCTCGCGTGTTTGTGAAGATTAATATTGATCAAATCGGAGGAGAACTTGTGGGATCTGGTGAATAGAACTTGTGGGATCTGGTGAATAGGATCTGGTGAATAGAACTTGTGGGATCTGGTGAATAGAACTTGTGGGGTCTGGTGAATAGAACTTGTGGAGTCTGGTGAATAGAACGTTTGGGATCTGGTGAATAGAATGTGTGGGATCTGGTGAATAGAACTTGTGGGATCTGGTGAATAGAACTTGCGGGATCTGGTGAATAGAACTTGTGGGATCTGGTGAATAGAACTTGTGGGATCTGGTGAATAGAACTTGTGGGATCTGGTGAATAGAACTTGCGGGATCTGGTGAATAGAACTTGAGCAATCTGGTGAATAGAACTTGTGGGATCTGATGAATAGGATCTGGTGAATAGAACTTGTGGGATCTGGTGAATAGAACTTGTGGGATCTGGTGAATAGAACTTGTGGGATTTGATGAATAGAATGTGTGGGATCTTGTGGGATCTGGTGAATAGAACTTGTGGGATCTAGTGATTAAAACATATCGATGGTCTGCAGTTAAAATGCCAAATCTGCATATTTAGCAGGGTTCATTCTAGGTCCGAATTTTTGGGAGAAGTGAGAAAGCGCCTGATCGCTTCCTTAAATGGTGTTCTTTAATATACTTCTCCAAAATAGGGTTAAAATGCACAGTACAACCATTAAATACAACATTTGAATAAGAGTGCTTTATAATGGGCCAGTGTATCTTACTAGACAAATTTTTGATTGAAACTCTTAAAAACCAAAAAATAATAAAAGCATTTTTTAGGGAGAAGTGGGCCCCCAGAGGGCAATGTCAGGTCCCTAGGGCAACTATTTCGCCCATATCGCCCTCTAGAAAGATCCCTGATTTAGTATTTTTCAGACAAAGCATTCAATATTTTGTAAAATAAAAAAAAAAACTTTTTTGGGGCATTTACGATTGTGCCCTTAGGCAGGCATTTAAATTCCACATTACCTCTTCTCTCTCCCTCGTGGCGATGGATTAAATAAGGAATGAGGTCTCGAGATTGGTTAATATAAGTTGTAATAACTTGTTTCGCAACTCTTTATACTATATGCATAACATTTCAAAGGGCCATAATTCAGCATTTACCTGAGGTAAGATTATGGATAATTCAGCATTTACCCGAGGTAAGATTATGGATAATTCAGCATTTACCCGAGGTAAGATTATGGATAATTCAGCATTTACCCGAGGTAAGATTATGGATAATTCAGCATTTACCCGAGGTAAGATTATGGATAATTCAGCATTTAC